>JAHWGI010000282.1:5000-315000 GCA_029379305.1 Frankliniella fusca
GAATTTTTACTAATTTTGTTTTAGGGTGTAGACCTTGGTGTAGACTGATTTTTTCGCGTGAAGGACCCGCTGTCAAAAGCGTCGCTTTGTGGAGATAAATATATATTTTCTTTCCCGCGGAATAAATGAGGCAAAAAATGGGACTTCACTAAGTCAAAAATTTTGTCAATTAAAAAATACGGTTAAAATTAATAGAAATGAGCGGGAGCGCGATTTCTGCGGTCTTCCCGCCTGCCGAGAGCGTTGGGATGGTCATGATGGCGGCAAAAGACAATACGGGGCGTGATTGGAGACGGGCTGCTGTGCGAGTGGGTGGCACTGGTGGGGTGGCGAAGGGGTGGCCAGCGCATGCGCACCAGGACCAGGGTCTCTCTCTCTCTCTCTCTCTCTCTCTCTCTCTCTCTCTCTCTCTCTCTCTCTCTCTCTCTCTCTCTCTCTCATTCACACTCACACACACACACACACTCACTCACTCACTCACTCACCACTGTGAGAAATCCTTGTACCGGTACGGGAAAATTTTCCATGAGAGGTCTTGTACAATTACGATTCATATTGTAAACTTTTTATAACTATGCGTATCAACTCAGAATCGATTGGTGAGCCAACAAAGTCGTAACGTGTAAAGTCGTACATGTACGAGATATGTTGTACATAGTGAATTACAAAATATATTGTACATCTACGGAAATATTTTTCACCGTGACTCACTCACTCACTCACTCACTCACTCGCTCACTCGCTCGCTCACTCACTCACTCACTCACTCACTCACTCTCACTCTTTCACTCACACACTAGCTCAGTAGATAGAGAATATGAACATAGTTCGGGTAAGGATGCAGTAACTCATCGCCCTTTTTTCTACAAATATAATATTCGACCTCTTCCTCAATTTTCTATGTCAACAGCTCGTTTCTTTTTTTTTCTTCAAAACGACTCCTGTTCATTTTCACACCGACGTCTCTAGGTGGTGGAAATCCAATTTCAAACTCCAGGTAAAGAGAGAGAGAGAGAGAGAGAGAGAGAGAGAGAGAGAGAGAGAGAGAGAGAGAGAGAGAGAGAGAGAGAGAGAGAGGGAGGGCGGGAGAGGGGGGGGGGAGGAAAAGGGGAAAAAATCTGCTTGTATTTGGATTGAAGGCACAGTACTGAAGGGATGCTGCTGCCAGCAGGGCGGGGGCGGCTGCCTGCTGTGCGCTGTGCGCCTCCCGCCCGGCCACTTTTAAATAATTCATAGCTCGGGCGGGGCGGGGCGGGGCGAGACAGGCTTGCACGCGGCGCGCCCTGGCGGCAAGACACGGCGCGGACGTGCTATAATTTATCATTAGATGTACTGCAACATGCCGCCGGGCTGCTGTTGCTGCCGCTGGGCCGGCCCCGGCCGCCGACGCTTCGTTTGATGGAAGTGTGAAGATTGGGTTAGGTTTATGGGCGTCGCCCTGGGACGGGAGGCGGGAGGGGAGGGGAGGGGAGGAGGGGCTTAAGGGGTTGTTTTGAGGAGAGAGAGTGAGAGAGAGAGGGGAGGGAGGGGTGAGGACCAGTGGGTCGGAGAGGCACTCCGCGATGACGAATTGGAGGCCCGAGAGGAAATATCTTGATAAATTATTAACAGAGTACGGCTGTAATGAAGCACTGCCAGCCTCCATTACATCTCTCTCTCTCTCTCTCTCTCTCTCTCTCTCTCTCTCTCTCTCTCTCTCTCTCTCTCTCTCTCTCTCTCTCTCTCTCTCTCTCTCTCTCTCTGTTGCCGTTTCCCTCAGAGTATTCCACCCTCCGACTCACTTAGCGGCTCTGACGCCCCTCTAACAGCTGAATTAATTGTCGACAACCTAACACGCCAGCGTCACCAATATCACCATTAGCCCCATTAGGTCGTCCTCCCTTCATCCCCCCCTCCCCCACCTCGCTCTCCCCCACCCCCCTCTTTTCACTCCGAGTAACCCACAAGTACCAACGCAGACCGTACCGACGTACTCACCCACGGAGTCACGAGTCGCAATATTTGTAAAGGGTTGACACATCAAAATACGCATATTCATAGTAGCGGATTTGGGCGCGAAAATAGCCCGACGTCCACGTGAAAGTAGTGCACCGAATTTTATAAACGAGATCCGTGTCCTTCGAATGTTCAAAGAAGTTACAAAACGCGCAGTGTCTTTAGAAAGGAAACGTTAACGCGGGAGGGTTCAGAGGAATTAAGAGGGAGAGAGAGAAAGTTTCGGGCAGAGATAGAGAGAGAGAGAGAGAGAGAGAGAGAGAGAGAGAGAGAGAGAGAGAGAGAGAGAGAGAGAGAGAGAGAGAGAGAGAGAGGGCGGAGAGCAGCAAGTTAGGGGCGTTGATGTTTGGGGCGGGGCGTTGAAACGAAATGGCCGTCCTCACTTTGAGCACAAAGCCGTATGTTTTACTCGGGCTTACAAAGTCATTAAAGTGATGAATATTAAGGGCTTCTGAGGCTGGCTGGACCCGGACCCGTGCACTGCCGGCGACCCGCCACGCCCCGCCCCACTCCACCCCCCTCCACCCACCTCGCCTCCTCCGGAAGTGTTGCCCCGGCGGCCCGGCCCTCGCGCCTAGGTCGTATGAGGGAAGTTACCCGCCCGGTCCGGCCCCCGCTGTTACACCGCCTTGCCTTGCAGTCCTGTTACCTCGCGCTGTCGCAGAGCCCCTATACTTGGCTTCGCTATAGCGCCTGGCTTGAGTCGGTCTTTGTTTTTTCCCGCCTCGGGCCTCTGGCCTGCTCCACTTACCCTTCTGCGAAATCTCTCCATTAATTCGAGGCCGTGTCAGCCCCTTCCCTTACCCCGCCCCTTGACGTTAGATTGAACCCCCCCCCCCCCTCTCTATCTCAAGGGGCCCACTTCACCTCACACCCGCTGACGTGGGGGGGGGGGGGTGAGGGGCACAGGCGCGCCGCCCGCCTCCCCTGCGCGCCCTGAGCGGAGCCGGAATAGGAACCAATCTGTTTTGCTACAAGTCCATTACGCTTGGTAATGGCAAAGTTTTTTCCTCCCTTTTTTCTTTGGCCGGGAGAACGCCATCGGACTTCTTTAGTACCGTGCGGCGGGGCGGGGCGGGGCGGGACGCTCGTGGGGCCGCCTGAGAGACAGCGGAAGGACTTGAGAGCTGCGGGAGAGGGTAGGAGAGAGAGAGAGAGAGAGAGAGAGAGAGAGAGAGAGAGAGAGAGAGAGAGAGAGAGGGGGGGGGGGGACAGAGTCAATGAGAAACAAGAGAGGAAAAGGGAGGAAAACGCGGACGTATTGCCAGACGATTTTTCTTTTATTCCCACTGGGGTTATTTCTGCCAAGTGTGTAAAAGTCACACACTTGTAGTTGTCGGTGCGTATACTTCCACCGGGCATTTCAACTGTCCGAGTAAATATTATTCACACCTCTACACTTTTGTTTAAGTGACACAGAAATTCATCAACTTACAAACGTGATGGGGAAACAACTCTGAATTTTGGTGTGCAAATTTTCTGAATTTGTATGATTTTTTGGTAAATTTTTAATTGTTGCTGCGTTTTTTTAAATCCTGTCAATTCTAGTGAATTTTAGTAAATTTTCCTTATTTTTTTCTAATTTTTCTCTGAGTTTTCCTGAATTTTTCTGAATTACGAGGTGTACAAAAATAACCAGAGTTGTTACCCCCTCGAACAAAAAAACACGCCTACAAATGTGAGACATTCACACATATGCGCGCGAGCAGGGCCTCCTCTGAGAAGTTGCGCGGAGGGAGGCGTAGCGCGGCGCGGCGCCACTCACTGGGAAACCTGCCGCTGGCTGCTCGCGGCGCCCCAGTAAGAATCCTTAATGTCGGCGATGACGACGCGGCGCGCGGCGCGGCGGTGATGCGTCATTTGCAAGTCGGGCTCCGGGGCGGGGCGGGGCGGGGCAGGGCGGGGCGGACCTGGTCACCGGCAAAAGTTTGACAACGAGCTAATCGCATCGCACCGGAAGCGATCACAATATTCATGGCTTAATCGGGACGGAAGGTTGGGCAGAGGGGGGACCAAACTTTATAGATCCGTTCCAAAAGCTGCGGCTGCGCGGCCTGGGGCGGCGCGACGGCCGACGCTCTTACCGCGTGCCTCCACACCCAGGGAAATACTTTAAAAAAAAAAAGTATACCGCTATCACGCGTTAAAACGCTTTTTTTCCTTTGGTTTTAAGACTTCGACTTCGAGTAAACGTTGCTATTGAAAAAAAGAAAAGAATTACCGGAAGAAACTCATAACTACTGCTGTTAGTGGAAAACACTGTATCTTCATCCCGACAAATAATTGAACATTTCCTTCCGACTTACAATTTTTTACCCTTTCCGCTTCGTACCCAAAGCGTTTTCTCCCCATATATCCCCCTTCCCTATCGATGCAATATTGAGGCCCCCTGCAGCTAGCCGGCTTCACCTCCGCCTCTCAGCTGACATTCATACGTGATGGTCGGGAGGTATGCGTTTTGTGCTGCGGGCGGCACACCAAAGCGCGCCTCCCTGCCCCTACCCTGCGCCACCCCCCAGCCTCACCCCCGCCCACGCTCGTTCCAAGTCGCTCAGCGTCATGTTTGCATAAGCAACGGCCTCAAAGTGGCGACGGAGCAAATTTCTATGCGACATGAGACACACGCTACACGAAGCTGCCGGGGAGTAGTATCATCCCGGGGAGGGGACTCGCTCGCGCAACAACATTCCAAAAAGAAAATGAAATGATGAAAAAATAACTCTCTCATAGCTCGGCATGATAAGCTGAAAGCATCAATCGTCAGAGAGAGAGAGAGATAGAGCGAGAGAGGGAGAGAAAAAGAGAGAAAGGAAACCAATTTACCTCAAGAGTGCTTTTCTCGGAAAAATCATCTCGCTTTGAGCAGCGCTCCATCCATATTGGGCTGGCTGGCGCGGCCGCCAACGCGCAGCGCGGCGACCATTAGCGCCTGACGCGTATTCATGACAAATTTAGCCGACAAAGTGGAGGCAAATGGCGGACAGGCTTTCTGGAAACCCCTCAACCCCCCCCCTCCCCCTACTCGCCTCACCCCGCGCCCGGCTAGCTCTCCTTTCACCACGCCGCACCTCATCCCTCGACCCGCCATACCACCCAACACCACTTCCTTTGTCCCTGCTTAGCCTAGCGCCCTAGCCCGCTCTCCCTCTCTCTCCCTCTCCCTCTCTCTCTCTCTCTCTCTCTCTCTCTCCCTCCGTTGAAACGGTCTGCCGAAGCTGAACGCTCCTCGGTTCACGCGCCGTTTCAGCAGTAGCGTGCTAAAGCTAAGCCAGCAGCAGCGAGGCCTGCCTGAGGAGGAAAGGAGAGGGGCAATAAGGACTGGGAGAGCGGGCCAGCCTGGGCCGCGCCGGGCAGGGCAGGACCACCGCTGAAGGGCTGAAGGGGTCCGCCTAGCCTCCATTTTCAGCTGGCAGCAGCGCACTTAGAGGCGGGGTGCTTTGCTTCCCCTCCCTCCTGCCCCACCCTACCCCTCACTCTCCTTTCCCCTCTCCCATTCCGTTACGGAGCACACAGCCAAGGGAACAATAATGGTTTTCAGCCCCTTAAGCATGAGGAGAGGTGTTGTTGCTTTTATATTTTATTTCCTTAAAGCTACCGCAACTCAAGTGCCAGTCCCACGCGTATTCACATTTTCACCGATCGCGTTATTGAGCTACGCGAAATGCATTTCAGCAGATTGCAAGAATCGCATGGACGGATCACGAAAATATCGCGGATGGGACGAAGGTTGCGAGAGACAGACAGAGAGAGGAGAGAGAGAGAGAGAGAGAGAGAGGGGGGGGGGGACAGACGGATAGGATCAGCGGATGGAATGGGCGACCATATTGAGAGGTCCATTACCCTTTCAATAAGCAGACCGGTGACGTGATGTATGCCTGTCGATAGACCACGCCCCGGCCCGCCCGCGCACCCCCTCCTCTCTCTTTCTCTCTCGCTCTCTTTCTCTCTCTCCCACAACCCTTTCGGGCACAGCCCAGGAGAGGGCGGCAGCACTATGGCGTAGGGTGTTTTTTTCTTCTTCTTTTTCTTTCTTTCTTTTACAAATCCAGCTCACGCACGTCGGTTCGCTTCCCCTTTTACAGGACCGGGCGATTCACCGCATTTTTCGACGCCGAGGCCCGAGGTCGTGCGCGTCCTATCGAGCTCCAATGAGCCTCCAAAGGGTGTAAAACGCGGCCGTTTGCGCCGCGGCTAGAGGGAGAGAGAAAGAGACAAGGAGAGAAAAAGGGGAGAGAGGGGGAGAGAGAGAGAGAGAGAGAGAGAGAGAGAGAGAGAGAGAGAGAGAGAGAGAGAGAGAGAGAGAGAGAGAGAGAGAGAGAGAGAGAGAGAGAGAGAGAGAAGAAGGAAGGAGGTGAAGTAGAGGTAACTGGAGGCCAGGCCGCAGGCCGCACCGCGCCGACCCGCCCCGCCCCGTTCCCGTTTCCGCCTGCGATGCTCGGCATAGACAGCTCCGCACGCTCTTGTGTCGGCCGGGACTGCCTACCCTGCGCCCGTGGGCCCACACTGCAGAGGAACGGCCCTACGCTACAGACTTGACTTGAAACAGGGGGAAACAACTCTGAATGTTGGTGTACAGATGTTCTGAATTTTTGTTGAATTCTTTGCAATTTTGCTTGAATTTTCCCAATTTTTTTCTTTCTTTGAAACATCTAGAAAATATTAACAAAAAACCTGAACCAAAATTGATATAATTCAAATATGGGGGTAAAAGGTCAAGATTTTTAAAAACATTAAAGAAAAACGTCTTGAAAAAATAAAAATAAAATTCAAAAGAAAAAAATTAAAAATATCAAGTTTTGAAATAAAAATCACTGTACACACCTTATTTTAAATAAGTTCCCCCTCCCCCTACTCGGGCGCTTATGTTTCCCACGATTTTCAGCTGTAGAAGACGTTCATGGGGAATGCGGTGTAGTCGATGATTGTAAATTCACCCACCCGCCTACACGTGTGCATTGACATGCATTTACAGTATAGTTGCAACAGGAACAGCAGGTCGTCCTCCAGCCACCTGGTTCCGAAGATCGCTCTCGTACCTCCGCCCTTGTCGCAGTCATGGGGTCCTGCCATCCCCCACATACGGAACCGCCATAGGTGCGACAAGGACGGAGGTACAGGGGCGATCTTCGGAATCAGTAGCCTGCAGGCTGCTGCAGCAGCAGCAAGCGGGTGGCGCTGCTCGGCTGCGGTGGTCGTGGTGGTGGAGGCCCTGGCGACGGCCAGGTCGTTAGTCAGTCCATTATGTGACTAGTTTATTGAGTGGGGCATGCAGAGAGGACAATAGCGAGATCGGCAGAGCGGACGCGCTGTACTGCCGCTGTACGGCTCTTGTGTGTGTGTGAGGGGGGGGGGGGCACTCCACTGCCGCCTCACCCCGCCCCGCCCCGCCCCGCCCCGCCCCGCCCACCGCGTCCCTGCGCTGCTTAAAGCCCCGCAGACTGGGACATGTCCGGTCTGCTCGCGCGCAAGCACATTTATTATTATAACATCAACCGTATTACTCTCGAGTTTATCTATGGCAATGAATTTATGGCGGAGGGAGAAATAATGGGCAGGAGGGCAGGAGTTAAAATCAATACCAAAGAGGCACTTGGGGGAATATATATATATATATGTATGACATGTCACAATTAGCGACGTTAAAAACCATGCACAGTTTACACCTTGCGAAGAAATGCTTCGCATTACGAAAAAAATCGTTCGTAAGCTGCGAAAGCATTTGGCCGCTTTGTATTGCGAAGCATTTTCTTCGTAGTGTAGTGTGCGAAGAAATTTCTTCCCAAGGCGGGGCTTGCGAAGAAAATACTCCGTATTGCAAAGCCTTACGAAGCAGCAAAAATTCTTCGCAACGCTGCGAAGAATTTTCTTCGTAAGAATTTTACCGTGTGCTATGCACCCTCGTCTTGACAGCACGGCTCCGTTCAAAACATTGGTGAGATGAAGATCACTGCTGTTTTCTGAGAGGACATTCATCAAATTAAAAATGTTAAGATAAAAGCAGTGAGTTGCGTAAGTAGGGGCAACCAGGAGGGGTCCGTCACTCTGGTAATCTTGTATAAACTTTTTTGTCCTACATTTACTGTAAATCACAACAAAACAGAAAAATCGTTTAGTTGTATTTTTTTATCGTGTTATGGGGTTTTCTCTCACTGACACACTGTGAAAAATATCTTTGCAGATTTACTTTTTATTTTGTAAATTGCAATATACGAAATAAGTTGTAAATTTACGATAACCCTTGTTTCCCCCTAATTGAATTATAAGTTGATCCGAAGTTCTTGTAATTTTACGATTTGTAATTGTAATTCTACAACTTCATTTTGCGGAAAATTTTCTCGTAAAGCTACGACTATATGCATATATGCAAAAAAAAAAAAAAATATGTATAATAATCCAGAAATTTCAAAAATAATAAAAATTTAAAAATTTTACCCAATTGCTGGCAATCACTGGTATAATCGGCAATCGTGTGTGCGCTCCCGAACCGAGTGATGGACCCCTCGGGCATTCTATTGGCTTGGATTAAATAACCTTATTGCTCCGAACCGAAAACAGTACGAAAGGGCTGCGCAAAAAGCCTAGGCCGCCGGGCCGGGAGCGAACAGCAAAAGAGACACGCCGAGTGATGACGGAACGGCCCCGCCCCGCCCCGCCCCGCCCCGCGTGCTCGTAAACCAGACGACTAGAATCTTCCCGACTGGCGCAAACTTTATTGGCGTTTCCGTAACGCGTTAAGTCAGGGGAGGATAGAGTGAAAGAGAGACGGACGCGGAGAGCGAGGGCGTTCGCGAAGAGAGAGAGAGAGAGAGAGAGAGAGAGAGAGAGAGAGAGAGAGAGAGAGAGAGAGAGAGAGAGAGAGAGAGAGGGGGGAAAGTCCACTGAGGAGGGAGAGGGAGAGAGAGGAGGAGGATAGAGGGCGAAGTGGGCATTTGCATTGCAAACGGAGTAAACACGCACATGCACACACACACACACACGTACATCCACACATACACATAAAAGGAAAAGGGGCGGAGATTCAGCCCTTATTACGCCGTCGTTATTTTTCGCCACATCGCACTCGCGTTTCATGATACAATTTGCTGTTTGTTGTGGGGCCCTCGTCCGCTCCCGGAGCAGCCCAACCCCCAGCACACACTATCTCTGTCCCCTCCCCTCTCTTTCTCTCTCTCTCTCTCTCTCTCTCTCTCTCTCTCTCTCAACTGGGAGCGGCTTCCTCACTATGTGGCGGCAACAGAGGCCGTCGTTGAAGCGCAAATCGCCAGCCGCTTGGACAAAACGGCGCTTGCATACGATAACGACCACGCGCTAGCACACACACACACAGACACGCACACACACACACACACACACTGACACAGCACAGTTGGCAAAATATTATGCCGGTCAATCCCTTCCCCTTCCCCCTGCCCTTCCAAACCGACGATACACGCGGTGTGGATACGAAGACCGTACATCTCTTCATGTTCTAGACGAACACTTAGTCCAGGGACACACACAGCGCGTCCGAAAAAGACAATACGACCCTACCCACCCGCACCCACCACACCACACCCTCCTATGTTATCCCACAGCCCAAGCGAGCGCCATCGCCCTCTCCCAACCCCCTTACAAAGCAGACGACAACTTTGTTTCTCAACTAAGCGGAGAAACACGAAACTGCCAACAGCCTGTTACGGTCGGGGCCGGCCGGGCCGGGGCCGGGGCGCGGGCGTCTGTGTCTCCACGTCGCCGCCGTCGACGGCATCCTCGTCCTGCTCATCAGTACAACTTACGTCGCGCCGGGCGAAGGCGCCATTTCGGCGGGGCGGGGGCCTGGGGCTGCCCCACCACCATGGGGCGGGGCGGGGCGGGGCGGGGCGGGGCGGGGCGGGGCGGGGCGGGGCGGGGCGGGGCGGGGCGGGGCGGGGCGGGGCGGGGCGGGGCGGGGCGGGGTGGCGGCCGACGAGGACGCGGGGAGGAGGCGTCCGCACGGCAACTAAATTGCGTTAGAAGGCCGTTGCCGGGGTAGATTCCGTGCCGAGCGCTAGGAGCAGAGCAGGCGCTTTGATGAAACTTCTAATAGGGCGTCGAGTCGACGCGCGCCGAGCAGGGACGGGCCAGTGAGGGGGGGGGGGGGGGGGGCAGAGGAGGCGGTGAGGGAGAGGGAGATAGTGAGCGGCCTGGCCGCGACGAGCCGCTGCGCCGCGGGCCAACATCAGCACACCACTGCCATCTGATCGGCCGCCCGTCCTCCCCCCTCCACCGAGGACTCCGTGGCGCAACGGTAGCGCGTCTGACTCCAGATCAGAAGGTTGCGTGTTCAAATCACGTCGGGGTCATAAGACGGTACTCTTTTTCTTTGTGAGAGAATCATTGATTTTAAGGGGGGAAAATGTTGTCGGACCCCGATGTGATTTGAACATTATTCATCGTAGTAGGCGAGTAAAAGTTCAACGGACTCCGTGGCGCAACGGTAGCGCGTCTGACTCCAGATCAGAAGGTTGCGTGTTCAAATCACGTCGGGGTCATGATATGGTATCTTTTTTTCTTTATGAGAAAATCATTGATTTAAAAGTGGTAAAAATGTTGTCGTATCCCGCGACGTGATTTAAACATTATTCAGCGTAGTAGGCCGAAAGGAGCTTAACCGACTCCGTGGCGCAACGGTAGCGCGTCTGACTCCAGATCAGAAGGTTGCGTGATCAAATCACGTCGGGGTCATGATATGGTATCTTTTTTTCTTTATGAGAAAATCATTGATTTAAAAGTGGTAAAAATGTTGTCGTATCCCGCGACGTGATTTAAACATTATTCAGCGTAGTAGGCCGAAAGGAGCTTAACCGACTCCGTGGCGCAACGGTAGCGCGTCTGACTCCAGATCAGAAGGTTGCGTGTTCAAATCACGTCGGGGTCATGGGATGCCACTATGTTTTCTTTATTAGAAAATCATTGATTTAAAAGGGGGAAAAATGTGGTATGACTACAACGTGATTTGAACAGTATTGGGCGTAGAAGGCCTTTAAGGCTCTAATCGACTCCATGGCGCAACAGTAGCGCGTCTGACTCCAGACCAGAAGGTTGCGTGTTCAAATCACGTCGGGGTCATGGAATGGCACTATTTTTCTTAAAAAGAAAATCATTGATTTAAAAAGGGGGAAAAAGGGTTGTATGACCCCGACGTGATTTGAACACGCAACCTTCTGATCTGGAGTCAGACGCGCTACCGTTGCGCCACGGAGTCCGATATGGTTAGCCCGGCCTACTACACTCAACACTGTTGGGCGAAAGCCGCGCAACATGAAAAGGACAACACTGCATCTCTTATCACAAGAGACATTCAGAGAAAGAAAGCTCTCTAGAGGGCACTAGCCATACGCTGAGACCGAGCAACCGAGCCTCTCGCGCGGCAAGTGGGCGCCTCTCTATCTCTGAGTCTCTCCAATTATCACTAGAGTCCTAGCCAATACACGGCTTTAGGACAGAGAGTAAGGATGAGATTTGTCACACTTTTCGTCTGTCTCCCCTCTTTTTCGCAGGCTTTTCGTTGCAGTGACCACAAAAGAAGAAAAAATATATATATAAAAAATAGAAGGTGCAGATAGCAGGTGCAGATAATTTTGAAGCAACGTTGCTTATTTTCTAGCGCTACTCTATTTACTTTTCCGCTGTTTTCAGTTTTCAGCCGTAGTGCTAATTTTTCACATCTAATTTCAGCTATAAGCGTTTTCTGTTTTTGTTTTTTGTGTTTTGCATGTGCGGTTATGGGAATAAAAAAAATACGATAAAATCCGCATCCATCCATTAGCGATGCAAAACGACGCCGCGGTACAAGTAACAGTAATAGCGGTGTGAAACAACGATAATCCTTTGGCTCCTCGAGGGCGGCGCGGTGGAGTTAAGGGTAGGGGAGAGGGTGGGGGTGCGCCAGCTCTCCCGTGGGACCGTGCGCGCGCGGGGCGGGGCGGGGCGGGGCGGGGCGGGGCGGGGCCGGCGTCCGCAGCGTGTCAACCACTTGTGATTTATTGGAAAGCACTCATAAGCCGTGGGAGCAAGTGCGAGAGAGAGAGAGAGCGAGAGCGAGAGAGAGAGAGAGAGAGAAGAGGTGTACGTCGGCACCCCTTTGGAGCCGCGCGCCCCCGGGGTGACAAGCGGTGAGACAGCCTGGGCGGCCGCAGCCAACGCAGTAATTAACTGAATCAATTAATAACCCACGCTGAGTTGCTCGCGCACAATGGAGGGCACCACGGTGCGAACTCACTCGGTCCCTGCTCCCCCTTCTCCCCGTGTACATTCCCCCGCACGTTTCACTTTAACAGCATATTTTATTATTTTTTTTTACCCGGCCTTCGCACCGCGCCGACGCTATCGCAAACCTTTCTCGTCCACATGATCGTCGATTTTTCTACCACTGGTGAAAATAAGCCAATTGTCGATAGAAAAAAAATTATAATAAATATGACAACTTCAAGAGAAAGAATCTTTACAGTAAAAGTTTTCAAGAAGGGAAAAAATGGTAAAACCAGAGTTGAGTATCACTCCGCGGCGGGATGGGCACTCTACTTATCTCTCGAGCTAAAGCAAGTCCATTAGCCGATTCATTAATTACCAATTCATTCTTCTCTGTTTTCGGCCCGGGATAATGGAGTGACCCAAAGTTAGCCGGCGGTAAGGGACTTTTTTTTTTTCATCGCATCCCCCGCACGATGGCGCGCGGACCGATTCGAGAGCAAAGTCGTCGCGCCTGGGGTGGGGAGAGGGGAGGGCGAGAGAGAGAAAACGGAGCGCCAGGAAGAGAGAAAAAAAAATGTCGCCGCTGACGATTTGGAAAGTTTTCTCTCTCTTTAACCTCGCCATCACAAGACAGCCCAGCCGAGCACAGAGCGCCAGAGGCTTTTCCCTTTCCGCAATGCGAAAAAATGCGAAAGTTTTATTTCCATATACCGGGCAAAAAATGAAAATAAATATATTCTGCTGGCGGCTGCCGAGCCAAGGGAAGACCTACGCGACGCGGCACCACGCCGCCGCACTCGAGAGTTATAATGCATTCGACGAGGCCACAACCCGCCCTTTTAACATCCCTAATATTTAGCCATCAATATCCTGGATTGTCTGCGCGCCCGCCCCTCCGCCCCACCGCGCTCCGCCCCGCCAATGCAAAATGACCCGCAACGCCTTTTTCCTAGCAAGGGAAGGGGTGGGGAAAAAAAGGGGGGATGGGAGAAACTTTAAAGTTAAAGGGCCACCGCAGACACTCGAATAGCAATTTTAAGGACCCACACCATTTTTTAATAAATACATACTATGCAACTATTGACAAGACTGCTTTTAAATAAGCCGCATGATTTTGTAAAATCATACTTGACTTTCTTTTTAAAACACAAAAACATATTTCAGAGAGGAAAAAAAAGGAAAAAAAAATAATTTTTGACGATACTTTGAGGTCCAATTTTTTCCCCCTAAGGGCAAACTTTTTATCAGAGTCTCTGCTCGCGGCTGTCTCCGCGCGGGGCGGGGTGGGGCCCCTCTCCCTCCCCCAGCATTACTCTGCATGTTTTCGTGATCCGGTGGAATATATTCATGACCCCATTAAAACGAGGTTTCCTGCGCTATTCCTCATCGGCCGATAACTTTTACCATTCCGTCCGCCGAGCGGGGCGGCGCGGCGGCAGCGGCCAGACGACTTATTCCGAAGAGCGCTTTTCTCGCTCTGTCTCTCTTGCTCCTATACGGTGAAGCCTGTGAGTGCGAGAGAGACAGGGTGAGAATAGCGCATTTCTGAATCAGTCTGCAGACGAGACGGGACGGGGCGGAAACTCGCACGGCTCAACCCGCAACTGAACACCAAAGTGTGTGAATGTCGCACACTTGGACGTGTGTATGGCAAGTGTATGGATTACCAAGCGCACAATTGAACAAGTAGTTAAGTGTATTGGAAATTTGGAGAATGCTCTACTTATGCATTTTTTAAATACACAGTCATGAACAAATTGCATATTTTGTACGCAACACGCAACTGTGAGAAACAAATTGTTCATAATTGAATATTTAAAAAAAAAAAAACATAAACTAAGCACATGCAAAAAAAAAAAGAGAAAAAAATCATTGTGAATAAAAAAAATGTTCATAAGTATTTAGTGTGCACATTTGCTCGAAGTCGAGCCGTTTTGCATACTAATTTGCTATTTGAAATTCACACACCTGCGCATAAGTGTGACATTCACACAATGCGTTCTCCACGGTGCGGCTGCTGCTGTTGCGAACACCCACACGCAGGGGGGGGAGAGAGAGAGAGAGAGAGAGAGAGAGAGAGAGAGAGAGAGAGAGAGAGAGAGAGAGAGAGAGAGAGAGAGAGAGAGAGAGAGAGAGAGAGAGAGAGAGGGAGAGGGACGAATTATGGTCCAAGTATCGTCAAAATAATTGAAACGCCCACGCACGAAATGGATTCGCAGTATATTACGGACGCAACGACGCCTAAATGCAATGTGGGAGGCAGTGTAAGGCGCCACTCAAACACTCACACACACGCACTCACACAATTCTCTCACTTCTCTGTGAGACCTCCCCACACCATGATTTACGCCCCATTTCTAATAACCACAGGGTTTCCGCCCGGAGCTATGACTCCTCCTCCATTCACCATAGCCATTCACCAGTAAAGTTTGCGAAATTGTTAAAGGCCCGCAGGAGCAAAAGCTACAGAAAAATCCGAGCAATCGCGAACAAATGAACAAAAAAAAAACTGAAATAAAAATGGAGAGAAGGCAGAATGACTGAGAAAAAGATCAAACTTCAGTAAAAAGTAAAATTTTCCTTGAAAAATCATAAGACACACTACAAACCCAACAGTCAACTTAGTACACTTTTCTTAATGTGTACTTTAAAGCACGCGCATTAGGAAATGCATGCCTGCCAAGGTATGCACTAGGAAGTGCATGCCTGCCATGGAATGCAGTTAGAAGTCTGTACTTACAATAGCGTTATGCTATAGCAGGCACGCATTTGCAAGCGCTTGCAAGTGCAAACCATATGGCAGGCATGCACTCCCCAATGCGTGCCTTGAAGTACGCATTAAGAACAGTGTACTAAGTTGACTGTTGGTTTTGCAGTGCAAATAAAAAAAATCTTAGAAAAAAATCATTGTACTCATTTTGTATGACTTATCCCGCCCTATCACCCTCTCGCCCGAAGGTCGCTCCATATTCGGTGTTCCGCGCCATTTCACTCCCGATCCCGCAGATCCCAGTCTTCCGCTCATTCCGCCTCCCTCCAACATATCGCGGAGGCGATCACAAAAGAAGACAAATATCACGAGGAGCATCGGGAAGAGGAGGAGAGAGAGAGAGAGAGAGAGAGAGAGAGAGAGAGAGAGAGAGAGAGAGAGAGAGAGAGAGAGAGAGAGAGAGAGAGAGAGAGAGAGAGAGAGAGAGAGAGAGAGAGAGAGAGAGAGAGAGAGAGAGAGGAGCAGCGCGGCGACAAGATGCGACCGCGCGGAATATTTTCCCTCCAACAAGGAGGGAAACTTTTTTGATCTGCCGTCCGGTGGCGCGGCGGGAGATGCAAATCGCTGCAAATAGTCGTTTTCGGGAGGTCAAATAAAGGCATGCGGGTGCGGGATTATGGCCCCAGCCAGTTACACTGAGCGGCGGCAGCGGGGCGGCTGGGCTGGCATCGGGACTAGATTTACATTTCCACGACTTTTTCAGAACTTCCGCACGTTTGGAAGATTCCCATTTTGTGTTTCACTAACTTTGGTTCATTTATTTGCGAAGTGAGAATATGAAAGTGAAAACGAAACCCAGATGATACTATGTATAGAACCGCTTCCCGCAACAACCCAAATCTCTCCACGATTCTCCCAGTGACGCACGCAAATGGTTTAGAGTGAGAGAGAGAGAGAGAGACAGAGAGAGTGAGAGAAAAACTTTTCTGGGTGAGCGTCGTGTTTGCGAATATCAGAGCGAGAGGATACAAGGACATGGCGGTAAACTGGGTTTGCACGCGGAAGCAGGTTCGTCAGAGTGGGGGGAGGGGTGCGAAAAGTGTGAGAGAAAGAAGAGGAACAGAGGAGACAGGACAGGGGGGAGAGAGAGAGAGAGAGAGAGAGAGAGAGAGAGAGAGAGGAGGGGGGGGAGAAAGAGACAGAGAGCGATGCGGGCGAGCGAAAATTGTTGGCACGCGCGGCAAAACGCGTCAAACCGACGCGACGGATCGCTGGAGCAGAAATGTGGACAGAAGTGGAATGGTTTTGTCTGTCCCCCTTTCCACCCCCGTGCTTCGCTGTCTCTCTCGCACCTCACGCGCTCGGTCGCCGCACCACCCCCTCCTCGCCACGCCCCGCCACGCCCGCGGGGGGGAGGGGCGCTAAAATATGCAGGCAGCCCCTGAGGCGCCTCACGCCGACACCTCCCCACCTCCGCCCCGCCCCGCCCCGCCCCCAGCAGCGCGAACGGCTGAAAAAGTAATGGCGCCCGCACCTCTCCCCCTCCCCTGTGATTCCCCGGGCACTCATCTCTGCGCACGCCCCTAGCCCCGCCCCGCCCCGCCCCAGCCCGCTTCAAGAAGAGCAGAACAGCCGACAGAGCGACTCGAAGGGTACTCTCCTCTCTCTGTTCCACGCGTATTCACAAAACAAGGTGGATCGCGAGTGATGAAGAGGAACTTGTCGGCAGGTCTCCGTGAGCAGCACGCCCTCCTCCTCGCTCTGTCTCTCTCGCGCTCATGTAGTGCGCCTTATAGAGGCGAGAGAGACAGAGCGAGGAGGAGGGCGTGCACTGAAATCGCTCTGCTGCTCACGGAGATTTGCCGACAAGTTCCTCTTCATCACTCGCGATCCTCTCTCTCTCTCTCTCGCACCTATAAGGCGCACTACGTGAGTGCGAGAGAGACAGGGCGAGGCGAGGATGCCGCGTGCACTGGAATCGCTCTGCAGGGTACCCTCCCCACTCCTATACCCCATCCGGTCCGGTACCCCCGCACCAAAGCCCTTTCCCCCGATCACTTTGGCCGAGTAGAGGCGCTGCCTGCCGCTAGCTCACTCGCTAACCCTGTTTGCCCTACCAATTTCAATGCAACAAGATACCCCCTCCTGAGCGTTAGCCGAGGCGGCTGGGGGGCGGCGCGCCGCGGCGGAGCGCCGAGTAATGGTGCTAATTGCCACTGACGTTCGGAAGGAGAGTGCCGGGCCGGCGGCGGGAGAGCTAGGGCGGCCGGGTCAAATGTGAAGGGAAAGGCCTCCAAATAGAGCAATTACCGACACTGGAGACAAAGTGAGGAGGAGCGGAGAGACAATCGGGGAGCGAGAGAGTCGCGGAGAGGTTCCGAGAGCGCGGAAGTGAGCTGCCCATTGTCTGCGGCGGGCGGGGTGCAGTGCACACTAACGAAACGAAACTAACCTGCCCGCACCCCAGGCGCATAGCGCAGAGCTGAGCCGGGCGAGAGCTGGGGGGAGCAAGCAGGGTTGCCACAGAGGCGGAATGAAATGTTTGATTTTCATGATATTTTTCTGAACGGTTCCTAACAAAAATGAGGGTTTTCCTGATGTTGTAGTGTTATTCCCGCCGGCAGCAGAGAGGACTCAGTGTTTGCGCCGCGACCCACTCGCGACCGAAAAAGACAAAATCCAGCCCTGAGCCCATTTTCACTCTAATTTTCTGACATTTTCCAGATTTTTCTGACAGTTTTCCCAAGTTTTAACATTTTCCTAATTTTCCCGACTTGAGGCAAGCCTGAGGATTGCAATTCCCTCACCCCCCCCCCCCGCCTCATTTCTGAGCATCATAGTCTCGGAAAAGGACGATATCTAATGGAATTTCAAGCAGAAAAACAGGCATAAATCAATAAATTTAGACAAAAACAACAACAACAACAACAACAACAACAACAACAACAACAACAAAAACAAAACGGTTAAGCTGCAATGACATCAACTCGGCGCATTGCTCAGTGCCGTCGATACGAGTGAAACTTTGTCCGGCCGCGCGGGGGAGAGTTGCTGGTAAGCGGGCGCACTTTTTCTCTTGAATGGGCACTTCTGTCTCGTGCGATGAGCGGAACACGACTAGGCGCGGCGGGGCGCGGCGGGGAGGGGAGGGGAGGGGCGAACGATTGATGTGATTATTCTTCTGTCGTACTTACTGCTGCCGCCGAGTCCCTAAACACTCCAGAGCGACCGCCGTGCATATTGATGCCGTGGTGTTAATCCCCACACTCCCCCTACTCCGGCACCACCCCGTGTCTCTTTTTTTTTTTTTTTTTTTTTTGCGTTGCCGGCTGGATGTGCATGTGCAGCGCCTTCCGCCGGCGGCGTAGGCCATCCATTCGACACGGGCGGGTGGCGGGCTGCCTACCGGCTGGGGGTCGGGCACGCGCTAAAGGGCTCGCGCAGCTTTGCGCTATGGGGCGTCCTCAGCAAATTTAAGACAGCGAGACAGAGTGAAAAGAAAATTACAGCACCAACCCCAAGCTTATCAGATTCGTTTGAATTTTTAAAAATATCACCCAAAGGCAAATCCCGCGGTTTTAAACACGATGTATTGACTTTGATTAGAGGGCGGCTACCGCATCAACAAAAATAAACGAAAACTAAACGATGAAAAATGCAGCGAAACTCTTCAAAATATACACAAGTGCAAGAAAAATTCTACGCGAAAATACCAGAAATACGCGGAAAGTAAGTGTTCACAGAAATACGAGAGCTGTCCGCCCGTAGACTTACAGCAGACGCGACAGCAGCGCCGCTTGCCACCGACGGGGGGGATGGGGGGGGGGCCTCACTTCAACAAATCATTGTACGGCCCCCCAAAAAATACAGAAAAATACGAAAAATCGCTAACAAATGAACAAAAAAAATGAAATAAAAATGGAAAAAAGTCAGCAATAGATCAAAATAGATTGAAAAGTAAAATTTTCCTTTAAAAAAAGAAAGAATAATCAAAGCAAAAATTTAAAAATGTCAAAAGTCAACAAAATCATTGTACACATGTTGTATGAGTGAACCCTCCCCCGGTTGTCACGTGACTCATACCCTGGCCGGTGAGGTCGCTGCTAAATCCCATGGCCAGCAGCCAGCCCGGCGCGGGGCGGGACGTGCGTTAGTTTGCAACGTGCAGCACCCCACAGCAACAACACGCGAACACGCCCCACTGAGCGCAGCAGAAGCAAAGTGGCACAACACCCGTAACCGTCCGCCGACTCGCACGCCGCCGATGGGGAAGCGCCCCGCCTGACCAGACCAACGCGCGCGTGGCCACCGACACCGCCTGCATGCCCGGTCACCCGCTGCTCCGCCGCCGAGACCCTCGCCGTCGTCACCTTCACCATCACCTGCTTGTTCGCGGAGCTGCTCGCTGAGAGGCCTCCGTCGTGCCTGCGTGGGGAAGCCCCCTCCAGAGCATCCCCTCCGCGAGCTCAACCACCCCGCCACCATGCCGCTGTCGTGTGTCGACGCCTCCGTCGGCGCGAGGATCGTCGCCGTCCTGGGCCTGGTGAGTGTGTCAGTCAGTGCAAGTGCGTGGTGGAGTCGCGGCGGCACGATTGCTGCTGAGCAGCTCGACGCTCAGCTGCCCGCTCAGCCTGGCTCAGCCGCAGTGTCACTCAACTCGCTCCGCCGCCCGCGCGGTTCGCCCCGGTCAGCAAGTGAGCACCCGGCCCGGCCAAGCCCAGCCCGGCTGTTTCTGCTGACTGACCCCGGCCTGGCGTGCGGCGCGGCCGGCGGCACGCTCGCCGACCGGAGCCAAATTGTATTAGTTTCAGGAGATGACGGTCCGGTCGCTGACATGTAACTCGAACTGGGAGGCCAACCAAGGGCGCGAATGTCGCATGTGATAGGATTTCAAAGTAAAGTTGTGAATTTTCCTAATCGCTAACTTAAAACATTTTTTGAAATTTCACAATTTTGATAAATGTTGTAAATTTATGATTTGTGTCGTATATTTACCTCAGCCAATTTCGTATTTCTACAATGTAACATAGCAGCTTTGCGACATTTGTCAAGTAAAATTTTCCCGTGACCCGCACCCTTCAAACCTTTCTCATAGTGAACCGTTTCCTGCACTGCTACTACCATTCTGAAACTCTCCACTTTTCTCAACGCGAAACGTTCCTGAGGGTCTTGTTGTTCTCGCAGGTGACGTCGGGCGTGGTGGTGGCGCAGCTGGGCGCGGAGCTGGCGCGCGGCGCGGGCGACGGTGGCGTCGCCGTGCTGCTGGGCCTGAGCCTCGACGAGCTGGACTCGCGCCAGCGGCACACCCTGCACAGCGACAAGCACGACCACGACCACGACCAGCTCCTGCAGGCGCTGGCCGACCCCGGCGACCGACCGCCGCACCCCTTCGACACCTACGGTATACCGAGCGCCATGCGCATCCGGACATGTATTCCTTCTGTCCAAAAACCCGGAGCAAAATGAAGTCACTTTTTTTAAAAAAATTATTTTTAATTTTTAACTCTAGTGCGTGACATTCTCGTCGCCTTCCTGGTGTACGCCGTTCTCTACCTGTTCTCCAGCGGACTCCTCGCCTACTCCAGTCTCGTGGTAAGCGCTTTCAATGGACGCCAGTAATTTACATTTTTCTGCTTCAAACAACAAGATAGAAGTCTGCCTTTTCACTATTTTTATGATTTTTTTTTTATTTTTAAGGAAAAGGGGAAAACTTTATGAATCTCCCTGACTTTCAATGTCCTCAGATTTTGAGGATGCTTCCCTTTGAAATTAGGGAAGATTTCTCAGTTTTAGAGAGGATGTTGTCAAAATTATGAGGGGCTTCCCTCAAAATCAGGGAGTTTCTCAAAGTTTGCCCCTTTTCCCTCAAAAAGTCAGACTATGGCTTTTACCGTGCCTAAATAAGAAACTGGTCCGGCCGCAGGCGCTGCGCTGGGGGGCGCTGCCCTGGCTGCTGCTGCAGGCCATGTCCGTGGCGTCGCAGGTGGCGCGCCTCGTGGTGCAGGTGGCCCAGCGGGCGCACGAGGCCGAGCACCAGCTGCACGCCGGGTACGCGCACCCCATGGCGCCGCACCCCATCCACCCGGGGCACGAGGCGCTCGACGAGCACATCCGCGAGCACGTGCGCGAGCACGAGGTGCGGCGCGAGCACTCCGCCGTCATCGGCATCGTCGTCACGACGGCCTACCTTGGTAAGTGGAGTCGCCGCGGATTTCACAACTATTTATAAAAATATGTATGAGGATTTCTTTTTTAAATACCACAACTTTTTAGCTTTCGATTTTGAGTTCGAGATATCTCCTAATCGAGAGGGAGACAACTCTGAAATTCAGTGTACAGATTTCAATAATTTTTGTTGGATTTTTAGCTATTTTTGTCTACATGTTTCCAATTTTTGGTGGGGAATTTCAGTGAATTTCCATGATTTATTTTTTCTCTGAATTCTTCGAAACTTTTCTGAACGTCTCTGAGTTTTTTTGAATTTTTCTGCATTTCTCTGAATAATTTTGAACTACGAGGTGCACCAAAATTTCGGAGTTGTTTTCCCCCTCGCCCCTAATCCCGGACCTGTCCCGCCCCTGCCGCAGCTGTGAGCGCCTACATGTGGCTGGTGGTGCTCGTCGCGCACCGGGACTGGTCGTCGTCCTCCAAGCTGCGACGCGGCGGTCGGGGAGGCGCTCGCGGCGTGGGCGACGAGGGCTACAGCCTGTCCATGACCAACATCCCCGCCATCACCAAGGAGACCCTGGGCGCGGTGGAGGAGCCGAGCGAGGCGTGACCCCCCGCGGCGTAGCTCCGAGAAACGCGTCTGTGATCATCGAATTTAAGAGAAAATGTGGTTTTAACTCAAAGAGGCGAGCTTTTACTATAACCTTTTGCTGTCCTGTGTAGTCGTAACAACTGCCATAGTTTTAAAGAGAATTATTTATTTATTATACACTTTGCTGTGAGCAATATTTTATAATAAACGCATTCTTACGATATCTCGACGTTTATCATGTCAACCTCGATGCGATGATGTGCGCGGCAATCCTCAATCCGACCAAGTAGTACACGACCATGAGCATACACTCAACATCAGCCGCGACAAATGAGACGGGAAATCAATGCCTCCCCCACCCCTTGGAGGCTGCAGGGCGCACGTATGTGCCTCCACCCCCACCCCAACCCCCACCCTTCCGTCTCCGAGACTGATGGGGCGCCATGATCGCTTGATCAGCATTCAGTCCCGGGCCGCAGCAGGCCCATCCCCCCGGACACACTGCTGTGCTGCTGTCGGATTCCGAAGATCGCTCTCGTGCCTCCGCGTCCTTGCAGTCCTTGTCGCACCTACGGCGATGCCCTATGTTCGGGATGGCAGGGCCCCATGAGTGCGACAAGGACGGAAGCGCCAGAGCTATCTTTGGAATCAGACGGCTGCTGATCCGGCCAACGAAAGCGCCCGGAGGTCCACGACGAGAAGAATGATGGTCATGTCCGTCAGCGCGCTGCAGCAGCCAGGCGACGGCCACCGTGTCAAACTGGCGTAACTGCGACCGCAGCGCGAGGCACATACGGGGCTGTACGGCGCAAAGCCTTGGCGGCAAAGTGGTAGCGCCACGTCTGTTTGGTCTTTCTCTCTCCCTCTTTATCCGTCTCCTTCGCCCCGCCTATAAGGACAATTTTTTTCCGTCTCTCTCGTCCTCTCCTCTCTTTTATACTTGGCGTCGCGCGGCGCGGGGCGGGCCTGGGCGCCCCCTGGATAGCGTCGTTTCTCTATCTTGTCGGATTTACGACGCCAACCCCCTTTGCTCGCCACTCCCTCCTTCTACCCCCTACGTACCCCGCTCTGCCCCATTTCCTCCCCCCAGCAGCCCCGGCGCAGGGGTAGGGGTAAGAGGGAGAGGGACCCGCCGACCCGCCGCCCTGCTCGGCTCGGCCGCTGTGCTGACGCTAAGACTACAGCAGCACGCGCGCGTCTCTCTAATGCTCTTGGCGGGAACAGAGAGATAAAAGCCGGAAAAGCTGCGGGAGCGCAGCCAATGGAAAGCGGGGATTTGTCTAGAAGGGCCGCGAGGCGAGGAGAGGAGCGCGGCCATTTTCAGCCAGAAAAGTAGCACGTCGGCGACGGCGGCGGCGCGGCACTCGCGAGGCGATCGTAAAAATGTAGGAGGTAGCCGCGCGAGCGAGGACGACGCCAGACCGACGCGCCTCTCCGCGGTGTCGGCCATGTCGGCTGGCCGACCGGAGACAGACAAAGACCGTGGAGGAAACAACTCTGAATTTTATGCATAAATTTTTGCAAATGTTTTGTAAATTTTCGTGAATTTTTACGGATTTTTATTTAATTATTCTGAAGTTTTGCTTGAATTTTATCGTAATTTTTGTGATTTTTTTTCTGAATTTTCCAAAAATTTCTCTGAATTTTTCTGGGTTAAGAGGCGTACAAACATTTCAGAGTTGTTTTCTCTTCGGACAAGACACGGGTTGGCCGAGAAGTATTCTCTCACCCCCCGCCGCCCCGGGCCCTCAGTGAAGTGAGCAGTGAGCCGATATAGACCCACCAGATATTCTTTAAAACCATAGCTTGTCGCGCAGCCAGCACACGCGCCGCGGGTCGAGTCTCTTGACGGGGCCGGCGCGAGGCGGCGCCAACAGCGGACACGCCGTCCCGTCCCGTGACCGCCCCGACCCGCGTCCGCGTATGCCGCCGCCCCGCGGACCTCAGGACTCTAGCAGCGTCCTCCGAGACCCGTGAGTGCGACAAGGACAGAGACACGCAGCGACTGTGCGGAATCCCTCAGCTGGTGGGCGCGAGCGGAACTGAGGGGATGCTCCGAGGCGAGGGGTCGACCACTTGGATATTCCTTGTACACATTGAAAAATATTCCAATAATATTCCAAACATTCCAAAAATATTCCAGATATTCCGACATATTCCAGATATTCTAAAATATGCCCAATATTCAAAAAATATTCCAAGTTTTCCAAATATTCCGGACATATTCCAGTAATATTCCACATATTCCTGCTCCACATACTCCGATTTTCCGGATTCTATTTACACCAATAAAAAGGGTCACAAAAAATACTTTACAGATTTAATCGATTTTTTTTTTTCATTTTTCTGTGCAATGGAAAGGGTGGCGTGAAAATATAGAAAATTTTTGCGGCAGTAAACCTCCCGAAGGAGGTTGCGGTTCCCGCCAGGCACAGGGCTTTAACCCCCTGTGGCAGCCAACTGCTTCGGTGTTCCATGGGAACCGGCGCTTTGCTGACTGCGATCCTATCGCGCAATTCGACAGATTTGATCCCCGTACCACCATTGGCCTACCCCTAGAGGTACGAGCGGTGTCAAGGGCGTTAGACTTCCTGATCCCAGTTTCAGAGGCCTTACCTCAGAGGGGTACGCAGGATTCGAACCCACAACCCCGAGTGCCGACACATAGCCAGAACTGGAAGCGACCCAACGCCCAAAGCCACCGAGCCAACGGAGGTGAGACGTGTTTAACTTTTATTTGACCTGCCATCCAACAGCGGCCAAAGGGAATGTCAAGCGTGAAAAACACTTTTCCGAGTGGGAGTCGAACTTGCGACCACTCGGTCCGGTGAAGCGTGCTCTACCATCTGAGCCACGACGCCTCGATGACTGTACAGTACAACGGGTTCGAGTCGTATTTGCCCTGTCCTCTTGGCTGGAGGTTGCAGAATGCGGCAAAGAGAGATATTCCAAAAAATATTCCACATATTCCAAAAAAATATTCCAGATATTCCAAAAATATTCCAGATATTCCAAGTGCAATATATTCCATGTACACAAAAATTTCAAGTGGTCGACCCCTCGCTCCGAGGGGTCCTTCACTATAAATTCAAGCGTACACAGATTTTTCAGATTTGACTGCTTTCTTGTGATTTTCCTTGATTTCTACGTACTCGTTCTCTGATATTTTCTTGATTTTTTCTGATTTTTGGCTGATTTATTCTTATTTTTCAATGATTTCTTGGCAGGGTGTGTACACTGATGTTTTTGAGTGAAGGACCCCTTGGGTCGCCCACTCCGAAGGCGGCGACGTCGCACATTCAAAAACGCGGCGCATGTCTTGACGGAGGAAGAGCGCATATAGAAGCTGCTGCTGTTGCCCTGTTGCCTCTCCCTCTCTCCCTTCGCCCTCTCTGTCTCTCTCTCTCGCTCCCGCCGCGCCGCCGCCCGCCTGGTTGCGACGCCCTCCTCGCCATTACATACACAATTGCATTTCATTTACCACAGCAAACAAGCAGCAGGCTGAGCAGTGCTGAGCAGGCTGCCTGCCTGAGCGGTGCAGTGCAGAGCCGGGCGGAGGTGCCGCTGCGGTCGCGGCCGATGCCGTAATGAGATCTCTCGCTGGCAGCCGTCTCATTCCGAAGAAGTTCGCTCTCTTACCTCCGTCCTTGTCGCACTCATGGGGCCCATAGCCATCACCAATACAGGGCACCGCTATAGGTGCGACAAGGATGGAGGTGCGAGAGCGGTCTTCGGAATCAGTCGGCAGCAGGAGGCCACGACGTGAGAATATTCGCGAGCAGCGCGCTGCAAGCCTCACCTCACCTCGCCTGGAGCCCAACGAGCCTCGTTAGCCAGCCCATGCCTGCGGTCAGGACCTGCACACCAGCGCCAGCACGCCGAAGAGAGAGCCGCCACCGAGTGGTCCTTCAGGTCCCTCACTACAAATTCAAGTGAACACAGATTTTTCTGTTTTTAATGATTTTTACTAATTTCTTCCTTGATTATTTTTAACTATGATTTTTCATGATTATTCACTGATTTTTCCGAGTGCAGCGTCTCTCTCGCACTCATGAGGTGCGCGCCGTATGGATGCGATAGAGAGCTAAGGGCGACAGTGGGCTAGTCCAGCAAATGTGTTATTAGCGATGGCTAGCCGCCTCGTGAGTCCTCTAGCTCACGCACTGCATGCCTCTCGCCGTATCCCGAGATGCAAGAAGAGCGGGAGCTATAGGAGACTCTACCTAGGCGGCTGGCCATCGCTAACGCATTTGCTGAATCAGACCACAGGAGAGCGCTCTTCTGAATCACCATACCAGCCCGCAGACTCACTGTCGCCATGCCGTCGCACTGCCAGGCCAGGCGGGTGGTGGAGAAGCGCCAGGTTTATTATCACCCCCTTCAAATAAAAGAAAGGCAGCTTGACCTTTCAGTACAAAGCGATACCGCGCGACAGCAAGGTCGACTGCGTTACCATCACCGTGAGGCGGGGCGGGCGGACCGCCACAGCGAGCCCGACGACCACCCCCGTTATCCCACACGTGCTCAACCACTTGCACGCCCCCCCCCTCCCCCTCCTCAACGGGGAGTATGTGGGGCGCCCGGGGATACCATTCCAGGTGACTGATAGGCCGTGTGGGCCGGGGCCGGGGCCGGGTCGGGGCGGAACGGGGCAGGGTGGGGTGGTATAGACCCCCAGGCAACCCCAGGCCACAACGCGGAGAGAGTCAAAGTCACTCAAAAAAAATAAGTGTACATACCCTAAAACAACATCAGTTAAAAATCAGAAAACAGTAAGAGGAAAATCAAGACACATGAGAACACTCACGAAATGTTGGAAAAACATCAGACAAAACCAGTAAAAATCAAGGCAAATCACGATAAACAAGAAAAACCAGAAAAATCGGTGTTCGCTTGAATTTATGGTGAACGACCCCTCGCTCCTAGTGCACCTTGTCAGGTCCGAAGGGTGGACTTCCTCGACGACATGCAATATATTCCAATTTGTTCCAATCGAATATTAGGAATATGTTCTGGAAATTGATAGCGTAGAATGGCATATAGGGGAGTTTCTATGTCAAAGGTATTCCAACTTTTCCAAAATATCTTACTTGGCGCACCAGTCGTGTTGCACTGCCGCTAGGACATTGGCAAAAGAGGACTGCTCGGCGCTCAGAATTCGACTGAGTGTCGGCTCGGGCGATTCGAAATCTTCTAGAGGGTAAACCTCTTCGATTTGACACGGTATGTCGTTTGACATGTGCATAAGACACCTCCTCTCGTACGCGACACGGCCGGACACGGCGCGGTACTTTGCCGCGGTGAACAATCACACCGTCTCGTAGGGAGACGTTCCATAGGTTCAGCCCGCACCACCGCTTTGCTGACCGCCAGTAAATGGCGATACTCACTCCGGCCCCGCCCCCGTCCGAGGGAAGTGCCTGAG
Organism: Frankliniella fusca; assembly: GCA_029379305.1. NCBI lineage: Eukaryota > Metazoa > Arthropoda > Insecta > Thysanoptera > Thripidae > Frankliniella > Frankliniella fusca. The sequence goes on from JAHWGI010000282.1 coordinate 32,103, forward strand.
TGTTTGCGGCTTTGGGCGGTGCGGGGTGTCGTGAGGTCTGCGGGTGCGAGAGAGACGCCGCGAGGATCAGGCCGTGGCGGCGTCCGAATACGGGACTCGACCGCTATATACCTTTCTCCTCTTTTATCCGCAGCTCATTTGGCGAGGTTTGAGCCGCGGCGCGGCCCGGCCCGGCCGCCCACAAGGACAAAGGAGGTCGCTCCCTTCGGACGCGGCCGGCGCGCAGCCCCGGAGCCCGGAGCCGATGGGGAGCCGGCCGCGCCGGCCGCCGGAGCCCGGAGCTGAGCTCGGCGGGGTGATGCCCTTCTCACTCGCAAGATCCATTACTGACCACTAATAGCGTCACACAATTAGAAGGACGGCGGGGTGGGTAGGGGGCGGGGTGGACGGCGATGGGCCTAAACTTTCCTCCTCTCCCCACAGCGGCGCTCACCCCCTCACCCCCACCGACCCCCAGCCACCCCTCGCGCCACTCTATCAAGGCAGCAGCGGCAGCAGCAAGCCTCGCAGAAATAGGGGCCGCAGTGGAAAAGCGAGAAACAAACCCCTTTTATACCCGCCCGCCCGCCTCGACGGGACGGGCAGGGAGGACAACGGGGAGCGGGGGCTGGACAGGAAGCTGCAGGGCGATTCCGCACGGCCTCTTCGTCTCTCTGTCCTTGTCGCACTCACGGGCCAGGCCCATAAGGAGCGAGAGAGAGAGGACATTACAGAACGATACCCTGAATCCGCCTGCAGGGGACTGTAGGGCCCCGCCCCACCCCGCCCCGCCCCTCACCGAGCTCGAGGATCTCGACAAGCATTACTGCACACTATAACTCTTTTCGCCACGTACTTACGATGTGCTGGCGAGTCGCGCGTGGCCTCTCTCGTTCATCTCTCTCTGCTCCTCGAGGTCGTCTTTGTCCTAGGGATGGTCGTCGGGGACGTGGACCGCCCTCCTTGCCCGAGGGTTGTAGCGTCGCGCGTCGTCCAGGGCGAGGGGTTGTGGACGCAGCCCCGAAAAGCGAAACCAAATCGAAACCTGGACACCAAATGAACGTTTTTAAAATTTTGTTTGTTTGTTTGTTTGTTTGTTTGTTTGCTTGTTTGCTTGCTTGCTTGATTACGATCACATAGGCCCGTGAAAGCCAGGTCGACCCCTGCCTCTGTCCTGTCAGTCACTGGATAGTGCCAGGGCGGGCTATGCGTTTCACTCGAGAGGGAAACTCTAAACTTTGATGTACAATTTTTTTAAAGAAATTTTTTGTGATTTTTTTCCAAATTTTCGCAATTTTTTTCTGAACTTTCCTGAATTTTTCTGAATTGCGATGTGTACAAAAATTTCAGAGTTGTTTCTCCTTCGATGTCACCAATGTCATCCGGTAATCCTCACTGCGCGGGGCTGGTAAGGGGCTCAGCGCGAGGCGCGACCCAACCTCAAATGTGACAATAATTAATTGTTTGTAATTATTGAGGGGACGTAACAGTTCCATATCCATCTATGGGTGTCTCATCAAATTATGCAGCACCTCCAATACGTACGTTCAGGTCTTCAAAATGTATAATTTGCCTTAAAATTTCAAATGTACTTGAAATGCTTAAACATTTGTCGTAAATGACGATATCCGTACCGTGAAGTTTTGATCCATAGAAGTAATTTGAGACTGCAAATGATACTTACCTCAACATGTAAATGGCCCAATTTGAAACACGATAAAGATTCACTTAATCGTGGCACGGCAGTCTCTTCTCTTTGTCCTACTCGGTTCTCTCACTCGGTCGCTCCGCTACCCCCTCCCCCCTCCCTTCTCGCCTTCAGCCTTCAACCGACACGGACGTATCGATATCTCGATTCGGCTCGACCGCTCGACTCCCTTCGAGGCCGTTTGTTTTCGTCTGCAGCCTTACTGCTGCTCGCGTGTTCGTAAACATTGCCGGAATATCTCAATTTTGTTCGCATGACAGTGGATATTTATTTTTTGAACCATGTCCGAGCTAGCTTTAAATATTGTCAGTGGTCCTGTCAAAACTTTTAAGCAGAAGAAGGTGAGTAATTTAAATTTGGTTTCACTATAACCTCAGGTTTAACCTAACAAAGTCTCATGTGTTTTCTGCATTATGTTTGTGAAGATGACATTTACATCAAAAATATTATTACCAAACTCTGGGTTCTAATCATCTCTCCTAATTGTTTTTATTGAGAAAATTCATCTCAAAAATTTCAGACTGAATATTATTTACTTGCTTTGGGTGCCCATTACTTTTGTGTTCTGAAAAACGGTTCAATCTTATTCATTTCAGAGAAAAAATCTAGACGAAGGGGAATCTAAGCCCAAAATATTCAAGAAATTTAAAGGTGTTGGTGCGAATACAGTTGAAAAGAAACCTTTTAAAAGGAAAGATGACTCAGATTCTGATGAGGAAGACACAGGGCAAAGTGCGAAACCAAACGAAAAGCCAGAAGTATTTCCAAAGAAAGAAAGAACACCTGGTCCCGCTTCCTCTTTATTTCGTTCAAATCCTGAAGTACCATTTATTGAACACAAAGATGTTAAGCCTGTTTCAGAACATGTGTTTTCCTCTGAATTAATTAAAGATATGCCTATTCACCCTCATTCAGTAAGTATTGGTTTAAAAACAAACCTTTTATTTTCATTAAAGAAAAAACAATTTTTAGAAACACATAACTTGATTTTTCTCATAGGTAGCAAATTTAGAAAAGAACTTAGGCATGACAAAGGTTACAACAGTTCAGAAAATGTCTTTTCCTGTGATAATGAGTGGGAAAGATACACTAGTTCGTTCTCAGACAGGAAGTGGAAAGACAATAGCGTATGCTTTACCAATTGTAGAATCATTGCAAAGTATCAGACCAAAGTTGCAACGGTCTGATGGTGTGCAGGCCATTATCATCGTTCCAACAAGAGAACTGGCCTTACAAACTTATGAATGTTTTATAAAACTTGTTAAGGTAAACAGGAACTGAATGCTTATTAAAAATCAAGCTAACCTTGTCTCAAGAATTATTATCATGTTTTGTCTTTTCTTCAGCCATTTACATGGATTGTGCCAGGATATTTAGTAGGAGGAGAAAAGAAAAAGTCTGAAAAGGCTCGTTTGAGGAAAGGAATATCTATTTTGATTGGTACACCTGGAAGACTGTTGGATCACATTGAGCATACTAAGAGTCTTCTCTTATATCAAGTGAGATGGTTGGTTATAGATGAAGCTGATCGTTTGCTTGATATGGGATATGAGAGGGATGTAGCAAGGTAATGTTTATTTTTTTCTTTGTTTTTATATTAAATATAGATATATTTTGACAAACTCTTTTACTTTTGACTATTTTAGTTTAGTTCGGGCTTTAAATGAGCAGCAGTTTGGTGACCCAGAAGGCGAAAAAGAGAGGTTTCATCCTCTAGATGTAGATGCCCCTGAAATAGATCCTAAGGCTTCGCCCTTTGTGTGTAAGGTGAAAAGACAAACAATTATGCTTTCTGCTACAATGACCTCTTCAGTTGATCGCCTTGCTGGTCTTGCTCTAAAACATCCCAAGTTTGTTGATGCTGCAGTAATAAATGATGAAGATGATGAGCATGATATTGCATTAATTGAACAGGACCTAGTCATACCAGACAGTTTAACACAGTGGTACCTACTTATACCTGCCAAACTTAGATTAGTTACACTTGCATCTTTTATTGTGTGGAAATGTCGTGTAAGTTCTACATTTTATTTTTAAAATACATATGCAGTATTATTATTAATAAAAATAAAATCTATGGGATTATTTTTTGTTGCAAATTTTTAGATGACGGCGGAAAGAAAAATGCTCATTTTTATGGCAACACAAGACATGGTAGATTTTCATACAGAGATGCTCACAACTGTTCTTGGGACTCGGGAAAAGAAAACAGGTGCAATTGATGAGGACTCTGACCTTGAAGATGAATATGGCCTATTAAAGAAGAAAGATGATGATGAGGAAGATGACAAAGATCCAAGCATGGTGGACATTGAGTTTTTCAAGCTTCATGGTAACATGACTCAAAAGGAAAGAACTGATGTATTCAAAACATTCAGAAGTGTTACATCTGGTGTTCTTTTGTGCACTGTAAGTTTACTTCTATCATTATTATTATTATTATTATTTTTGTAATATTTACCTTCACTTAGCTTTTTTAAACTTAAGATACATTATTTTATGCAATAGGATGTGGCTGCTCGAGGTCTTGACCTGCCCATGGTTGACTGGATCGTGCAATATACTGCACCAGCAACAGCTGCTGATTACGTCCACAGAGTGGGTCGCACAGCTCGAGTTGGTGCTGAAGGCTCCTCTATGATCATGCTGTGCCCTTCAGAAGCAGGATTTATCAATCAATTGGAAGAAAGAAGAGTGAAGTAAGAAACTCAAATTTTGTTCCTGTATGAGTAATCTTAAAAACAATAGTAGTACTAATCAATTTCTTAAATTTAACAGACTTTTTGAGGAGGGCATGGAGAGGACCCTTCAAAATCTCGTGCCAACTATGGCCATCTCCATTCCATCACTTTTGAAGGTAATCCACCTAGTCCATGTTTCTCACTTCTTCTTTCTAATAACCACGTCATGATAAATGACCCCCTAAAAATTTGCATCCTTAGATGCGCAATGGTGCGACCGAGTTGGCCGCGACCAAACTGCAGCTGCGATTCGAGGACGCCGTTGCGGGCCGCGAGGACCTCCACCACCTGGCCACTAAAGGTGCGTACCATCTGGTCTCGGCCAGTGCGCCCGGCAGGTAGGCCACCCAACGTACTCGGGCCGGGTGGGCCGCGGCTGGGTGGGCTACTAGATGTAGTACGTGCGTGCGCCCGCGTGGTAGGCCACCCATCCGACACGCCCCACAGCAGAGCGATTCCGGTGCCCGCACTCTCTCTCACTCTCAAGGAGTCCTCCGAGAGGGTGCTAGAGCGCTCTGTCTCTCTCGCACTCACGGAGAGGGCCCACGAGCGAGGGGTCAACAATTTGGCATATTCACTGTGCGTGAACAGGCTTGCGTTAATCAGTTCAATATTCAGCCCTATGCACCCATTTTCAGCAGTATTTCATACAAATTATTTTAGCCTCATTATTCAACCTTGTTCAAGTATTCGGTGAGCGCACCGGAATCGCTCCGCACATCACTGGGACCTCCCTAGATCTAACACTTTTGCTCCCGCAGCCTACGTGTCGTTCGTGCGCTTCTACGCGAGCTACCCGCACGAGACGCGCGGCGTGTTTAACTTCAAGGCCCTGCACCTCGGCCACTACGCCAAGAGCTTCGCGCTGCGCGACCCGCCCTCCAAGATCGGCGGCCTCGGCAAGAAGCAGTGGCTGGACCGGAGCAAGGGCGGCCCTGGCCAGGGTGGCAGGGGCAGGTCCGGCCCCGGCGGCGCTAAGCAGGGCTCCAGGCCCGCCGGCCACGGCCACGGCCCCGGCCCCGGCGCCAAGCCGGGCACCAGGCCCCTGCAGCAGCCGCGCCCACGCGGGTAAGTGTACGCGATCAAGGGGGAAACAACTGTGAAATGTTTGTACACCTCGTAATTCTCAAAAATTCAGAAAAATTCGGAAAAAATTCAGAAAAAAATAATTACATGTCTGGAAAATTTGAAAAAATTCAGAAAAATTCACGAGAGTTTAGGAGTCAAAGCAGAAGGGTGGACTACAAATTATGCAAAAGTTGCACAAAATTCAACCAAAATTCAGGAAACTTTTGGGGGAAAATCATGCAAAAAAAAATTACCCAAACAAAAATCAACCAAAATTCAGAAAAATTCACAAAAAATCATAAAATCTGTACACCAAAATTTAGGGTTGTTTCCCCTCGTACGCCGTGCATCGCGAAATGGAGCGTAGCGCTCGCTACTGCGACGCCGCGGAGCACATGAAATTGTCATCACAGCTACCCGACACCTCCGGTTACTCTTGATCTTTTAGTTATACCCGCTGGTGCTCCCTGGTCCAGCAGCTGTGCGGGCGGATGGATTCAGGGAGGGTGTTACAAAAAAAAGAGTGAATCAGTCTTACAACGAGTTTTACCGGGCTTTTTGTTTTGTTTGGTTACTGCAACGGCGTTCACAATGGAAACGCCCTGCCCCTGCCCAGCCCAGCCCCGCCCGCCCCGGTTCCAGAGGACACGCTTTGACGGGGTAATCACCCCGTGCATTAATCTGGTCCATATCGGCCGGGCCGGGGCGGGGCGGGGCGGGGCGGGGCGGGGCGGGGCGGGGCAAGCAGCCCCGCAGCGGGTGCGCGCTGGGCTCTGGGGCCCGGGGTGGCTGCCTGCTGGCCTGGCCTGGCAGCGGTTTTGTATGATTGATCGATTCACTTCTTGAGTTTAACGCCCGTTTCCCGAGTAGTTGGCCCCGGCGGCTATACGGAGGGAAGGGGTAGCCGTCCAGCCCGTGGTCCGGCATTGTGAGAGGCGTTAGACGGAGGCTGAGGGGAGGGGGCGGCTGACCTTTCGACTGAGCTGAGCCTTACCGCAGTCAGCCAGACTCGATAGCGGCCGTAATTACCCGCAGCTGTCCGGCCCGGCGGCGTCAAGCGTATTGGTTCCGGTTGGGATTTGTGGAAAGTGCATGGATTATATATATCTGCGCGTTCTTTGATATTCCCCCCCTTCCCGCCCCCTATCCTTTTTTTTTGCCCCTGAAATAGTGTAGATGTGATGCGATTTGAAGCCCCCAGCAAGGGATTTATCGTCGTGATTTGCGCGTTCGGGGAGAAATAGTTAAATTATACCTACGCATTGCGGGACTAATCCTCCTCGCAGTGGGGTGCAAACCTTTTGCTATCACACATACACGCACGTCTGTGTTAGTGTCGGGCGCCAACCCTTTCCGTCTCTAAATTGTGGCTTGCCTTTGGCCGGGCCTCCATACTGCCCGGCCCCACCACCCAGGCCCAGCCCAGCCCGCCAGCCCCCAGACTCAGAAAATCGTGTTGGAGTGCCCTCTCACTCACTCATCCTAATGGCCGAGACCCATGCGTGCGACGAGGACGGAGATACGAAGGCACTCTTTCTGAAGCTGACGGCCTGGCAGCACTAAGCTGATCCACTCGAGCCGCGCCGCAGCCGCAGGAGGGCCGGGCGCCTCCGCGGGAGGGCCTGCGCGCCTGGCCTGCGGTGGGGGGTGGGGGGTGGTCCGGCAGAGGTGGGAGGGGGTGAGGCAGGCTAGAGAGGCTCGCGCGACCCGCGCCGAAACAGAACGCCATCAGATTTATAATCTCATCAAGGCGACTGCGGCGCCGCGACGCGACGCGCCTCCCTCCCTCCCTCTCTCCGCTCGCGGCTAATTGCTGGCGTGGCGGACCTGCCATCTCCGCGCCGCCCCGCCCCACCCCGCCCCGCCCCACCCCACCCCACCCCGATCGAGGAGCTTCCCCATCAGCCCTGCAGGGGGCGTCGGCTGCGGCGTTTTTTTCACGCCTTGCCGCTAATCCTTTATGGAAGGGCGCGCAGGCAGCGCAGGTAACGTTCCTCCGGCCGCCGCGCCGCCCCATTCGAGGCGGGGCGGGGCGGGGCGGGGCGGGGCGGGGCGGTTCGGGGCGAGGCAGGGCCCACCCCTAGCGGTAGCGGAGGAGGTCCTGCTCCGTTAACCCCCCGCGGGGTGGCGGTGGGGCCGCCGTGCGCCACCACGGCGAGCGCCCCTGTGAGCGCGCGCTCTCCTCGCTGTCTCTCTCTCTCTCGCACCCTTACGGCGCACCACATGAGTGCGAGAGAGACAGTCTGCAGCAGGCTCCGGCAGGCTCTGCTCTGCAGTCGTTCTCTCACACTCACACGTACACTCACGCGGGGGCTGCAGTGATGGATGCCTATCCGTCAGGGGCAATTCTCACCTCTTATGCACCGTCGGCCGGCCCGGGCCCGGCCCCAGCGCGCCGCCGACCGCACAATTAGGACGGGGCGGGGCGGGGGCGGAGAGCTCAAAGACCAGCCTGGGATGGACCCTGGGCCTATGGACCCCCAACAGTTTGGCGGGGGGTCTTGCCGCCGGCCGTCCGCCTCTGCGTCTTGAGTCTGGTTCCCAGATTGCCCGGGCGCACACCACCTTACCACCATCGGCGCGTGTCCCAACTCCGAAAGGTCACTTACTCCTCCGGTACTCCACACTCCACGGGTAACCACGAGGGGTCCTTCACTCCAAAAAAAATCAGTGTACGCCCTGAAACAAAATCATTAAAAAATCAGGAAAAAAATCGTCAAAAAATCAGAATAAAAACAGTTAAAATTAAGGAGAATCACGAAAAAAAAAAAACAGAAGAATTCGAACAATCGGTGTACCGGGTGTTTCTTTGAATGCGTAACAATGTTGCGGGATTGCATACTCACCCGCGCTGCAGGGGCCATGGCGCCTTACGGGCGAATAGGGTAGGCAAACACGCAGCACTGTTACGCACTCCAAGAAACACCCGGTACGCTTGAATTTATCGCGAAGGATCCCGCACGCAGCTCCCTAGCCTCCTCCTTTCCGCGGAGTAGTGGCGTGTCCCTATATGAACGCGAGCCTCTGATGAAGCTCGCTAGGAGCCGATATCCTCCTGTTCGGTACTGTACCCGCCGCGGCTCCCCGGAGCCGCTGGGCCGCTGGGGAGGGGCGGGGCGGGGCGCGCCGTCCACCGTGGGACACATCCGCGCCTGATTGGTACCCGTTGGTACCCGTTGCCGTGCCCCTTTGGCGCTACCTGTGTGGTCATTAATCAGACTCCGGATTGTTCCCGTACTGTACAGCGCGCCCCACCCCGGTGGTGCCCGATGTGCCCCCGGGGGCCGCCGCGTCTCCAGTGCCAGTGGCAGTACCGCTGCTGGCTTTATCGCTCGTAATTAAATTAATCTGAGGTGCGTAGGGCCGCGCCTCGCAGCGCCTCGCGGGGCCGGGCGCGAAATTAAGAGGACGGAAGGGTTTGGAGTGGGGATGGGGCGAAGAGGGGCGGGGCGGGGCGGGCCGGGGCGGGGCGGGCCGGGCCGCGGCCATCGCCGCAGTACCTGGGTGGTGCCTTTCAGCGAGGCAACGCGGGGCCAAAGGAGTGGTCCAGCAGCAGTAATGAGCACCGATAGGATGGGGGTAGCGGGGCGGGGCGGGGCGGGGCGGGGCGGGGCGCTTGGAGCTTGCTGCACACCTCTTTGGAGAGCAGCCGTGCGCTAAAGTCGATTTGTGAGGAAGCGAAGAGAGCAGGCGGGGCGGGGGCGGGGCGGGCGAGGGGGGAAACACTCATACAAAAATGTGTACACAATGATAATTTTTTGTTACTTTCGATTGTTTTTTCTTTTGATTTTTCAAGGACAATTTCGGTCACTTTTCGATAAAATTTTGATCGTTTATCCCCATTTCTTGACTTTTCGATTTTCTTTCGTTTTCTTTTATTACTTTTTTCAATTTTCGCGGATTTTTCTGTATCGGGCTTCTTGGTTTAGTTAGACCTTTTTTTAAAGTTTTCATATGGCTTAATGATTTTTTGGGGCCGTACAATGATTTTTCTGGGGCAGCGGGGCGGGGCTGCTACCTCTTTTACAGGTTGGCCACGCAACCTGGATGTCAGGGCAGTCTGGGAAATAAAAAGTGGTCAGAGAAGTCAGGGAAATTGATGGGCTGTCAGGGAAATCCTTGCGAAGTCCCAGATCGTTTCAAATCTCACGCTTGTTTTTTCCGGGACGGTAGCAGCGCGAGCGCGACAAACGTGGCACTTATAATCTATTTGCTTGCTTAATTTTCTCGAGTTCAAAGTACGAAAATGTTTTTGAAGTGCCTAAAATACGGTAAAATTTACTGGCTAGCGCCTTACATGCGGTAAAAAAATCAGGGAAATCTGCAAGAAAGCCAGGGAGATGTCAGGGAAATCGAAAATTCCGATCGCCTGGCCACCCTACCCTGTTAAAGTCTACCTCGAGAAGCTAGCTATGCGATTCGGGGCGGAGCGGGGGAGACGTGCGTGGCAGAGCACTGCTGGGTTGCCTACTGCAGGCAAAAGATCGTACGCACGCACCTGTGTGCGGCGGACGCGAGGGGGAAATAACCGCTGAATTAGGTGTACAAATTTCGTGAATTGGATGTAAATTGCCTTGAATTGGCTGTGAATTGGCTTGAATTGTCTATGAATTGGACTGAATTAGTGTGTGAATTGGCTTGAATTGGGTTTGAATTGGCTTGAATTGGGTTTGGATTGGCTTGAATTGGCTTGAATTGAATTGAAATTAGATTTGAATTAGGTTGAATTGGCTTGAATTTGTTTGAATTGGACTGAATTTGTTGAATTAGTGGTGTACACTAAAGTCCGAGGTTATTTCCCCCTCGGGCGGACGGGTATCTCTGCCTACTAGGCCGAGGGGCGGCCAACTCGAAAAAAACGTGTACACAGAAATACCTGTGTATTTCTAGAAATACACTAAAAATACCAGGAAATACTCTACAATACACAGAAATACATAGAAATACTCAACAAAAATACGAGAAAAATACCGAAAATACATTAGAAATACAAGAAATACAAGGCAAGTGTACACAGAAATACAGGAGTTGGCCGCCCCTTGTACTAGGCAAAGTGTATTCTCATGACTGGAGAGTTTGCCTGTAGTAGGCAGGCGGAGATACCCGTCTGTCGCACACAGGTGCGCGCGTACGATCTTTTGCCTACTTATCTAACAATTCTGCCGTGGAGGCTGCCCGCAGCGTGCTATGAGCCAAGAGCTTTTGCTACCCAATAAGGTATTGCGCGTGTATTTTTGTGTTGTTGTTTTTTTTTTCCCTCTCCCCATCTCTCTCTCTCTCTCTCTCTCTCTCTCTCTCTCTCTCTCTCTCTCTCTCTCTCTCTCTCTCTCTCTCTCTCTCTCTCTCTCTCTCTCTCTCTCTCTCTCTCTCTCTCTCCCTATCGCTCGGCTGTTTAATCCCCCGACACAGCGCACGCTCGCCGCTCGTGCGACAGAGACGGAGCCCCGCGCGGGGGGCGCCTTCGAGGAATAAGTACAAGGAAGAAGAAGAAAAAAAGGAATAAAGAGAAATAAAAAGGTTTGGTGCTTTGCGGCTCGGCGGCGCGGCGGCGCGGCGGCCTGTCGTTTGATTGAAGACGCGCGGCGCGGTGCCGTGCGGCCTGCGGGCCTGCGGCGTGCAGCAGGCGCCTTGATGACGCCCCGTGCCCTCCTGCGCGCGGCCGGGCCGGGCTCCTCCGTCCTTGTCGCACCTATAGCCGTGCCCTATGTTGGGGATGGGAGGGCCGCGCGAGTGCGACAAGGACGGAGGCGCGGGAGCGATCTTTCGGAATCAGTCTCCAGGAGCGTCCGGCCGTAAGCAGCGCAGGCCCCGGCGGCCCGTGTCCAAAGCGTCAAGAGCCTCCTCACCGGCCAGCGGGGAGCTCGTGCGCGGGGTGGGGTGGGGCGGGGCGGGGCGGGGCGGGGTGGTGGCCGGGGCCCTTGTGGCGGCAGCATCAAGCTGACTGACGGCTTCTTCAAACACACCGCCACACACCTCTGGAGAGAGAAAGAATGGGAGGGGGGAGAGAGAGAGAGAGGGAGAATGAGTGAGCGAGATAATCTCTGTATCTCTGTCCGGGAGGATACGGGCAGACCCGCGAGAATGCTCAGTATAGGCAACGTCCATCCACCCCTTGCCTCCGGGTTGCCTAGTAGGCAGGAGCGCGGACACCTTGTCAGTGTCGAGAGGTTCGTCCCGCCCCCCCCCTCTCCCCCCCCCCCCCAAAAAAAAAGTGTACACCCTACAGCAAAATCAATTTAAAAAAAATAAGAAAAAACGAGAAAAAAATCAGAAACAAAAAATAAGTAAAAATCTAGAAAAATCACAAAAAAAAATCACTAGGAAAAAAAAATTAGAAAAATCGGCATACTCTTGACTTTATAGTGAACGACCTCTCGCTCACCTGTCGCTCGCGTGTTCCAGGGGCCCGGGCTCGAGCCGCGGGCTGGCCGGTGGTCGCGGCACGGGGAAGTCCCAGGACGGCAAGCCCGGCTCCGGCGGCGGCGGCAGGCCCTTCGCCAACGGCAAGCCGAGCGCGTTCGGCGCCAAGTCGTCGGCCGCGAGGACCAGCAGGCTGGCGGTATCGGAGTTCTCCAGCGGCCTCCAGTTCAAGAAGAAGAAGAAGCAGAAGAAGGACGACTAACCTGCCGAGTAAAGTTATCTATGTCACTTGTAAATTTTTCGCAGCAGTGATGCAAAAAAAAAAATGTATATATGTATGCAATAAAAAAAATTGTTACGACCCCATAACGAATCATGCACATGCATCTCCTCTTCTCAACCCTTAACAGAAACTGCGGCACAAATAAGAAAAAGAAAAAAAGTTATGCGTCTAGAGAATCAAAATAAAACAAAAATCTTTTTAAATTCTGAAATTAAAATAAAGAAAACGAACAGCGTGGTTTTCGCGGAGGGATGAAAACTATATGCCGTTCGCGGTAGAGTAGCGGTATGGCGGCGGGCCAATGGCTGCCGCTGCCGCCGTCGGGGTATAAGGAGAGAGGTACGGGAACTGACTGGGCCCGGGGCCAGGGCGCCTGATCCTGCCGTCCGATTCCGAAGATCGCTCTCATCCCTCCGTCCTTGTCACACCTTTTGCGTTTGCCCTACGTTGGGAGTGACGTGGCCCCATGAGTGCGACAAGGACAGGGGCGCGAGAGCGATATATCTTTGGAATCAGACGGCTGATGCGAGTCGATTAGGAGGAGCGAATCTGAGGCTGGCTGGAGGCGGCTTCACGTTCACCCGCGCGCAGAAATATCACAGACGGCGAGGTGGGGCGGGGCGGGGCGGGGCGGGGCGAGGCGGGGCGGGGCGGGGCGGGGCGGGGCGGGGCGGGGCGGGGCGGGGCGGGGCGGGCGGGGCGGGCGGGGCGGGGCGGGGCGGGGCGGGGCGGGGCGGGGCGGGGCGGGGCGGGGCGGGGCGGGGCGGGGCGGGGCGGGGCGAGGCGGGGCGGGGCGGGGCGGGGCGCCGCACCTACCGGCCTCGTCCCGCGCTCCTCACCTCAGCTCAGCTCAGCGCGTCGCCACTGGCGCTAAGTGTGGCGAATCGCGTCTGGACGAGCAAACAGCCTGGGGCGGGGTGAGTTGGGGGGGGGGGGGGGGCTGTACTCTGTACGCCGGCGGGCGGCTCGCGGCGCGGCCGCGTGCTCCCGATGGAACTGGCGTCATGCACAGCAGCAACCCAAGTGAAGAGAGTGATGAATGTCACACACTTGTAAGTGTGTATATTTTTGTTCGTATACTTACCCTTCTGTTGGGTGTGAGAAATCCTTCGGGAGATCGTCACCTTTCGAAAGTGGACGCAGAGTGAAAAATCGGGCACCGACCAACTCTAAAGTCCGTGACGCTCACGTTTTTCGCAGTGCACCGACTCATAGAAAATGTGCCATAAAAAATGTGTACAATGATTTTTTTTTGACATTTTATATTGTTTTTATTTTTATTTTTTAGAGAATTATGAAAATTTATGACCTTTTTTTTATTCACCCTCATGGACTACTTTTGTTTGTATCTGGGTTTTGTTTATTTGTTATTGATTTTTCTGTAACTTTCTTCTTCATTATAATTTGATTTTTTTTCTTTTTCTTCTTCCGTACAATGATTTTTTTAAGTGATCTCCCATTCGCAGGTCCGACATGTATGAAAATTGTCCGATACCGAATAGACGACAGACCGCGGCATACTACAGTCGAGATAAACCACAGTACGTAGCCTGCGCCACGGTGAGGGAGAGTGAAAGAGAGAGAAACAAAGAGAGAGAGAGAGAGAGAGAGAGAGAGAGAGAGAGAGAGAGAGAGAGAGAGAGAGAGAGAGAGAGACAGGGGGAGAGAGAGAGAGACAGAGACAGAGCACCAAGAGCCGCCTGCATACCCACCCCCCGCCTGATTGCACAATTAGGAAGAGGACCCGAGCTGGGCCGGGAGGCGCCAGGGCAGGCGTTAGCACCTCCACGTTTTGGCACTGGCGCCGCCAAAGCGATCGCGCGCACCTTGCCAAAAGAAGAAGAAGAAAGAAAGAAACAGTTGTGCCAACCTGACGAATGTGTGCCAGGCGGGGCGTGGTCGCCCGGTCCAGCAGCATCCTCTAATGAGGATCCTAGCCGGCGGGGCCCAGGAGTACCAGCTCGGGGGAGAGGCCAGGCGAGGCAGTTGGCGCTTACTTTTGCCAGTGCTATCATCAAGCACCGTGCCTTCATTTTCCGCGGCCCGTTTAGCCAAACGGCGCGGTGGCGGGCCCCGCCTGCCTGATGCGAGGGGGAAACAGCACTGACTTTTGGTGAACAAATTTTGTAGGAAAAAAAGTGATTTCTTTCTTTTTAAAAAAAAATATTTTTTCCAATTTTTGCTCGATTTTTTTTTTTTTTTTGCAATAGTTTTCTTGAATTTTTCTAATGTTTTGTTAATTTTCCTGATTTTTTTTCTGAATTTCTTGACCTTTGGGGTATAAATATCTTGGATAAATCGCCCAGGGGATTAATACCCTCCTGAGCTAAATTGGGGAGGGGGGGGTATAAATCCCCCGGGGGGTCTGTCCTGTGCCTCCGGGTCCCGGGGCCGGGCCGGGGCTCCCGCGGGGGCAGCAAAGGGGAGGAAGATGGACAATTAGTGTCAGTGCTATCAAAAGTAGCATTCCCACGGGGGCGTGGCGTAGTGTTGCGCGAGGCTCTTCTCTCTCTCTCTCCCTCACACACTCAGACGCGCGCTAGCGCGCTCATACACACATGCACACACACACACACACACCTACCCGTCAGCGTAAAGAGTCGATTCATCGTCCTTAAACCAACTCCACCGCCCGCTGTATTAAAGTAAAACTCGAGCAAAGTGGCGGTGGCGTGGCGGGCGGGAGGGCGTGGCGGGCGCGGGAGCGGCGGGCTGGGGCGGGGCGGGGCGGGGCGGGCTCGCCTCACCTTACCGGTGAGGCGGTGGTGCAGTGCCGGTACCGCCCCGCCCTCTTCATTAGCTCTTATTTGCTCTGGGCTTTGAGGCGCTGCCCGCCCCGCCGCTCGCTCTATCCCCGTCATCTATCGGTCGCTATGGCTCTACCCGCTCCAGACAATACCCGCCGCGCCCCGCCCCGCCCCGCCCCGCCCGTACCCGTGCGGACGGGTGCATGCCGAGGTATCAAAGTACCCGCACCACGCCTCACTCCCGCGCGCAGGGCTCGGAAAACTGGGTGTTCAGGCGAGGCGGCCGAGGGGTGGGGTCACCTCGAAAAATCACTCTAAGTCCACAGAAAAATCCGAAAAATCGATTATAAATAAACCAAAAACCGAAATTAATTAACAAAAAATTCAGACATCGGAGTAAAAAATCAAAATTTATCAACAAGTGACAGAAATTTCCCTTTTAAAAAAATCATTGTATACAAATTTTGTACGAGTGACAACCCGTCGGAGGAAGCCATCGAAAGGCCTTGGCACGTAATAAGGGTTGGGGGTGGGGGGGCGCTGTATCGAAAGCTGCCTACATACAGGGAGTTTGTAGCCCAAATTGCCAACCTTCAGGTGGACTTAGGAGCCGACAGGGGGGGGGGGGGGGGAGGGGCTCTTTGTGCATGAGCTGATACAACAAATACTTGATCGTGGTGCCTTTGCAAAAGCTTTCAGCGCTTAATGGTTGTCAAACCGCATTATTTCTGAAAGACATTAAATCTTTAACACTCGTAAAAGGTGCGAAGTGACACTAGGTAACACCTGTAATAGGCGCCCGCGGGCTTGGGGTGGTGTGTGTCTGGTCCGGTGCACTATTCGTGTGTGTGTGTGTGCGCTCCGTCCGCTACCCGCCTCTACAGAACACACTCTTGCCCTATGCGTCGCTTCGGCATCGCATTCCCACGGCCAGATACGCCCCGCCCCGCCCCGCCCCGCCCCGCCCCGCCCCGCCCCACCTCACCGCGCTAACTTACCCCGCACAATACTCCATCCAATTAAGAGATCTGCCGCGCTGACTCGCCGGTTCTGCGCCGCCATTGTAAGTTTAATCAGAGGTATTGTGTCAATAATCTGGTTGATTGGTGCGGCTGGGACATCGACACGTCCCACGTCCCGCCTCGCCCCACCCCACCCCACCCCGATATTGGCGAACGGTAAGAAGCGTCCAAGACACAAAGGGGTTTCTCTACTCCTCCATAGCAGACTGATTCAGAAGCGAGCGCTCTCCTCACCCTGTCTCTCTCGCACTCATTTATTCATTCGCCGCATTCGAGGGGGAAACAACTTTAATGTTTTTGTACACCTCGTCATTCAAAACAATTCAAAATATAAAATAAAATAAAAAATAAAAAAAAGAATTTTAGAAAAAACAGAAAAATCAGGGAAATTTACTAAAATTCACAGAATTATAGAAAACACCCAATCAAAAATTCACCAAAAATTCACAAAAAAAAAACTACACCAAAATTCAGAGTTGTTTCCCCCTAGGCAGCATTGGTGCGAGAGAGACAGAGCTAGGAGATCGCTCCTCTGGGCGCGCACGTGGAGACAGCGCACTGCCCGTTTCTCATTACCCCGCCGCGCCCCGCCGAGCCGCCGCCAGCACGACAGGGATCATCGGGGTGCATTTTTCCGAGCCGCCTTCTTATTCTGTCCCGCCTGAATACGCCCGTAACCAGGAGCCTTTCACCGCATTGTCAGCGGGAATGTGTCGCCTCGGACCGGAGGGCCCCGGAGGCCTCCGGAGGCACCCGGAGGCACCCGGAGGCACCCGGAGGCACCCGGAGGCACCCGGAGGCACCCGGAGGAGGCCCCCGGGCGACAATTAACGCGGTTCCGACAATGCGGCGCAGCCCCTCTTGTTGTCGCTATTTTAACCGAGCTTACCGCTTTGTCGCGAGCCGCGCCGGGAGGGCGTGCGGCTCCCGTTACATTGTGTGTGTGTGTCGCGTAGTGTGTAGAGCAGTGTAGTACACTCTGAGAAATAGTTGTAGGTTCGCAGGAAAATTTTCCACGAAGTGGAGTTGTAAAATTACAACTGCAAATCGTAAAATTACAAGCACCACGTATCGACTTAAAATTCAATTACGAGCATGAAAGGGTTGTCGTAAATTTACGACATATTTCGTCAATCATAATTTAAAAAATTAATTCTTAAAACTACAAAGATAATTTTTCACATTGTAGTGCGATTTGGTGGTGGTGGACGTGCACTCCTTTCTGCCCCTCTCTATCGACTGAATCTCGACTTATTCAGCCCCAGCTAATAGAACCGCGTAGTGCACTGCTCATGAGAAAGTGCACCCGTAAAACATTCGGTTCTGGTGACTGAACTCGAAACCGGCAAAAGTTTCATGAACTCAATTTTTAACTGATTTCGTCAAATGATTTGATCAAGTTAACCACATTTTTATTTGCTCAGCCATATTTAACAATAAACGTGGGGGTACGTTTCCATGGAACCAAATAGTGTTTCCGTCAACCCCGATTCGGTTTTATCAGCAACTAACCAGTTCTCCCAGTGTGGCTTCCACGTATGGCGAGAATACAGAGGAGCGAACAAATACTTATAAGTTTGTGTACATTTTCAACAAGAGTTAGAAGAAGAATAAAGAGGAAAACTTTCCTGCAAAAATCTAAAAGAAATTGGTTGACATTCAGAACAAATTATGTCAAAGTCTCGCAAAGTCTGAAATAGGAATTATTTTTTTTTTTTTTGACATTTTTAATATACTGTGGGCGTAGGCAACGTTATGCATGCAAGTTAATAGGCAGGCGCCGACACAGCATGGAGTCATATGCGTGCTGACTTCCGCCCCCAAAAGGATAAGCCGCCCGGCCGGGTCCATTTGGAGCTCCCCCGCCCTTCGCCTGGGCGCGGGGTGGGGCGCAGGGCGGGGCGCGGGGCGGGGCGCGGGGCGGGGCGCGGGGCGCGGGGCGGGGCGCGGGGCGGGGTGGGGCGCGGGGCGGGGCGCGGGGCGGGGCGCGGGGCGGGGCGCGGGGCGGGGCGCGGGGCGGGGCGCGGGGCGGGGCGCGGGGCGCGGGGCGGGGCGCGGGGCGGGGCGCGGGGCGGGGCGCGGGGCGGGGCGCGGGGCGGGGCGCGGGGCGGGGCGCGGGGCGGGGCGCCGGGCGGGGCGCGGGGCGGGGCGCGGGGCGGGGCGCCGGGCGCGGGGCGGGGCGGGGCGCGGGGCGGGGCGCGGGGCGGGGCGCGGGGCGCAGCCAGGGCTGCTCCTGCTGCTGCACACAGTGGTCCACCTCTACGAGAGACACAATGCTGCTGCCTGCAGCCCGGCTCGGCCCGGCCCGGCCCGGCCTGGCCCAGCACAGCCCTGCCAGCAATCTAATTGGTAATTACCCGGAACAAATGAAACTCGTGTAGCGGCAGCAGCCGGCCGCCGCGCCGCCGCTGCTGCTGCTGCTCTCTGGTGTCGAACTGACCGACTATAATCGCCCAGGAGAGCGGAGCGGCGGGCGTCCACGAAGGCCCTAAGTACTCGGCCACAGATTACAGTTTGACTACTACCTCGTGCCCCCCCCCCCCCTCCTCCCGCTCTCCTGGACTCTGGACACCACAAAAGCGCTCGGCTGATGGCGGCATCAGCCAACCCTAACCCCTCTCGAACACCTCCCCCCTCCCTCACCTCTCTCTCTCTCTCTCTCTCTCTCTCTCTCTCTCTCTCTCTCTCTCTCTCTCTCTCTCTCTCTCTCTCTCTCTCTCTCTCTCTCTCTCTCTCTCTCTCCGACGGCGAGCTCTGACCTCAAGTAGTAATAGTCTCTCCACCTGCTGCACGCTGTCGACGAGCCTGACAACAAGAGGGAAATCCAGCGGTAAAGTGATCGCGCAGACGACATCGCCTCCGCGTCCTCAAGACTCCTGGGCGCGCGTCATGCGCACTCGTCACACGGAACGACCTGTCCTAGAAAATGGGGAGGGAGCGGTCCTCCAAAAGTGTCTCCTGTAATTAAAACCTCGTCAGCAGCGACAGGAAGCAAAACGGGGAACAGATCAGCGGGAGGTTTTGGGCGCGCGCCGCTTCATGAAAACCACAGGGTAATGTCTCCTTGAGGCTGTCGGTCGCAGATAAGGAGCGGGGGCCCGCGGTACGGTGGCGCAAACGTCGTGGAACACGCGAGGAAACGGCTCTTTTTACATGTAATTAAATTAGAGATTGTCTTTTTTTTCCACCACTCTCTCTCTCTCTCTCTTTCTCGTGCCCCTGTTGCAGGAACCCCACTATCTTTGCCTTATCCGCGTTTCCTGTGCTAAAGCGGCAGCAGCGTTGCCTGGTCAGCCCGCGCATGCGCGCACAGCAGGGCGGCTTCAGGGCGCAGCAGGCGATATGTGCGCGGCGCCGACTGCTGAGAGATCGCGACTGTCTCTCTCTCTCGCTCACACACACCGGCGTGCGGACAACGCCTCGACGACCCCCGCCCCGCGCCAAGTCCAGCAAGCGCTATTTATGAATCTGGCGACTTATTTAAGAAATAAAACAAAGGCGCTTTCGTAATCGCGGAAAGTGGGGAGCAGCAGTGTAGTTGGGCCGAAGGAGGGGGGGTAGGGTCACTTTGAAAAATCATTGTACATCCACCAAAAAATCATCTAAAAAAATCAAAAATCAAATTCTGAAATCAAAATAAAATGCTGAGGAAAGATACAAAAAACCGATATAAAATTGAAATACTTCAGAAATAAATAGGGGGAAAGATTATCTTCTTTTTTTTTTAAGAACGCATTTTGTACGAGTGATCCCCCCCCCCTCCCCCTCGGGTTGGGCGGCCTGCCCTGCCCTGCCCCGCCCTGACCACCGCTGCAGCCCGCCGGAGAATGCCCGGAGGATGCCCGGAGGACGCTAAGGACCTGCGGACGAAAGGGTCGCGCTGCCGCCCGGAGGAGCCTGGTCGCGGTCCGGAAGGACACGGGCGGAACCCCGCGCGTCGGAAATGGCCCGGAAGTGGGCAGATCCGGGCGTCGGGGCGGCGCTAAGTCGACACATTATGCGTCTTAAGCGCGGTCATTACGGCACGTTCATTACGAGAACCGCGAGCAACGGCCACGTGACGCGGGGGCCTGCTCGGACAAGAGGATCTAGGTGAATGCTAGAGAACAAATTTTATGAATTTCTTTTTAAAAAATTGTGACCTTTTAAGAATTTTTCTGAAC
This sequence comes from Frankliniella fusca, assembly GCA_029379305.1. Lineage (NCBI taxonomy): Eukaryota > Metazoa > Arthropoda > Insecta > Thysanoptera > Thripidae > Frankliniella > Frankliniella fusca. The sequence goes on from JAHWGI010000282.1 coordinate 52,174, forward strand.
TTTCCTTCACTGTGAAAAATATTTCCGTAGATGTACAATATATTTTGTAATTCACTATGTACAACGTATCTCGTACATGTACGACTTTACACGTTACGACTTTATTTTCTCACCAATCGATTTTGAGTTGATACGCATAGTTATAAAAAGTTTAAAATATGAATCGTAATTGTACAAGACCTCTCATGGAAAATTTTCCCGTACCGGCACAAGGATTTCTCACAGTGTTAATTTTTTTCAATTTGTTTACTTTTTTTTCCATTTTTCCGAACTGTGAGGAGTACAAAATTTTTTAGAGTTGTTTCCCTCTCGAGGGGGAAGCACCCGTGCTTTCGCCAATGTCAATGTCAGCTTTAAGGAAGTTTTCAGAAAATTTAGAGAAAGGATGTATTTCCACGCGATTTACTTTTCGATGCTCGTGGATACCCACAAACCCACCCCACCAACAGGAGTGTTTTCCTCGCGACGTGCAGTGTCCGGGACGTCCCTCTCCCTCTCCCTCCCACTCCCATGGTTACCCCTTTTCATCCCTTGCGAGACCCGGCCGGCCGGAAAGCGCCGGGGAACGGCGTCGCCCAGCAACCCCTTAGAGTCGGATAGGGGAGAGAGAGAGAGAGAGAGAGAGAGAGAGAGAGAGAGAGAGAGAGAGAGAGAGAGAGAGAGAGAGAGAGAGAGAGAGAGAGACCCGAGTCGCACGCCCGGAGTGTCGCCCGGACTCGGCGCGCGACGTCCGGAAGGACCGTCCGCTCCTCGGCCGGCATCCGGATGTTGACCGGAAGTCGGCGCGAGGGTCGTAAGTCCGCGATAATTATTCGTCTTAAGTGCAATTAGAGGGTAAAGTAGGAGAAGGGGGTGTGGGTGGCAGCAGCGGGAGTCCGCAGTCCGCCACCGCCGGGCCACGCGGAGAAAAAGGGTTCGGTTAGGATGCTCGCTCGACCGACATCCCCTCCCCCACCGCCCTTCCCCTTTACCGCCTAGCCCGCCCGGCCCCACCTCTGCACTGCGCGGGTGCACCCGCTTTGCAGAAACACGCCCGATATATCCTCTTTAAGTGAAGAAGCGAGGTATTAAAACTCACGGCCGGCAGGCGCTTGTGGTGCCCACAGTGCCGACGGGGGAGATGTGGGGGAGGGGAGGGAGGGGGACTTCGGACGGACAAAATTTAACGCGCCGTTTCCTGCGAATATGGTAGCGCGCGGTGCAACGCCGCAGCGAGCAAACACCTGCCACTTGGCGTGCGGCCTGCGCCGTGTGCGCTCACACACACACACACACACACACACACACAGCCTTGCACTCATTATTAGTCGAGTTGTATGCATGCGAAAAATATTATGGAGGGCGCTGTTGTCTGTCCCAACCGCCACCTCAGCAGCGGCAGCAGCGGCAGCCGAGCGATTCCGAAGATCGCTTTCATACCTCTCTCCTCGTCTCACTCAAGGAGCACTACCATGGCCAGCATAGGGCACCGCCGAAGGTGCAACAAGGACGGAGGGAGGAGAGCGATCTTCGGAATCCGTCGGCTGGGAGCCGCCCTCGCCGGCCGGGGCCGCGGACTCCTCCAGCTCCAGGACGATGAGGAGGTGGACGCCGAGCGGCTCCCGGGGATCAGCTTACTGGCCTCCTCCTCCTCCACCTCCCCCCTCCTCTTACCTCCTCCTCCACCTGGTTCACGTCGTCGTCCTGACGAATAAAGGGAAACACGCATTATAAAGGAGATAAGGCTGAATTTAAATTGCGACTCTAATTTAATTATTATTACTGGTGCGCCTGGCTGTGCGTGGATAAGCGATATGCAGCAGTGTGCAAGCAGATAACTTGCAACGAAACCGCATGCTGATATAGTACATTTTCGTTGTTGTTGTTGTTTTTGTTATTCTCGTCCCGCGAAATTCATCATTACATGGGGGATGCAATGTATGAGACCGGTCGCGGAGACTGGTCTCTCGGCCGGTGCAAACACACACACGTGAAAGGTGCCTCCATAATATCCTAATTCCCTCGTTGCCTCCGTTTACACCCTGTGCGTGCTGTCCGGCCGTTGTGGTCGCCCCGCCCCGCCCCGCCCCGCCCCGCCCGCCCCGCCACGGCGCTCTTGCTGATGCATTTTATGCGGAGGTGTGCGAAATGGCCCTGACGCACTTTGTATTGTTTGAGAAACTACCAGCAATTAGCCGTCCTCTTCCTGCGTGCCGCTCGGCGCCGGCGCGCTGCGCGCTGCTGATGGCGGAGTTTGCTTTTACGGCTGTTTGGTACCTCAGGTACCTGCTGGATATCGCTCCTGTTTCGACAGGGGCACTCGTTGCCGGGCCGGGCGCATCAGCGTGGGTAAGGTTATCGGACGTGCCACGCACGCATTTCGCACCTTCTTTCCACTTGAGTATTGTGACTATATATATTCATTCTTATTTTTACCCCTCCGTTATAGCTTATGCCACCTGACTAAATGCCTGGTGAAACAACTCTTGAGTTTTGGTGTGCAAGTTTGTAGAATTTTGGTGAATTAATGTTGTGATTTTTTTTTTGAATTTATTGCGATTTTTGCTGAATTTTTTAGGGGGGAGGAATTTTTCTGAATTTTCCTAATTTTTTCAGCATTTTTCTGATTTTTTTTACTAACGGGAGTTCATAATTTTAAGAGTTGTTTCCCCCTCAAGTAAAAGCCTGTGAGAATAACTCGTACCACGACGCCGAAACCGCCACGCACTTTCAGCAGGCTACACAAGTGGCATTTACAGCAGCAAAGAAAAAAATAAAATAAAAAATGGTCCCGTTGATGGTCGCGCTCAGTGCGAGCGGTAGTGTTAGGGCCTTCGCGGCCGCTTGTGTGTAATGGCGACACTAAATCCCCAAAGTTCCATAAACCTGTTTAAATACAAACTGCAGGTGGAATAAAACACGAGCTCTAGCGACGGCTAAATTACATCCCTGGTTGGGCTGGCCGGCGCAGGCCGGCGCAGGCCGGCGCAGCGCCGAGTTTTAACCACCCTCATTTCCATCTATATTTTCCGCTCAGCCGGGTGCGCGGGACTCTAGGCGGGACAAACGCCGGCGCGGGTACCGAGCTTGTGAGCCGCGAGCCGAGCCGAGCCGAGCCGAGCCGAGCCGAGCCGGACGCACAAGTGAGCTGACCCCTTCTACACCACCTTATCTGCAGCTTATCGGCCATTGCGACAACTGTGCAACAAAATGTCTGGCGCTAAGTAAATAACGCGCCAATAACACTGTGCGGGCCGCGCTGCAAGTGTAATGGGCGCGAGGGAGGTGCTCCGCTGCATGCGCTGTGAGCCTTTTAAGGGGCGTCGACAAATGTTTGTTTCTGGTGAGATCGGCGAAAATGGGTCAGGGGCTTATGGATGAACACGCAACGGACACTCGTTTTTCAGTGCGATTGTGTTTTTCATTTACGTTTTCGTTTTGTTTTATTTTGACACGTGTTGGGGTCTAAACGGACGCGGCGCCCTGCCAGTCGATAATGAGCTTAAACGGTTGTAACTGGGATAATTACCCGCGCTCGTATGGTAACGCGTGCGGAGAGTGGTATACAAGGACCCCCTCTCCCTTGGACGTATGAATGGGAATGGGGCTCTGATAGAACGGCGCAATTACGTTGAAATACGGGGAAGAAAATAAAATAAATGGGTTTGAAATCGCATATCTGAGGGAAGAGAGGTAAAATTCAAGTATTTGCCAGTCCGGTATGACACCAGGGGGGCGTTATAATTAGCCACGACGACTTGTACTCAAGCCTCTCTCTCCAATTCGAAACACGCCTTCACTTTGGATTCACTTTTATTTTTTAAGCCCCGCCAAGCCGCACATCAGCAGCACGGAGGGGCAATTATTGGCGCTAAACGGACTTGAGGACGCCGAGTGCGTCCAATTAGCGGCCATGTTTGAGAGAACCCACTCAGTTGTTATTGTAGTGTTGCGCAGTGGGTCGAAAAAAGTCATGAAAGATGGAAAATTTTCCTCGAGAAAACTGTCGTTCCGCGGCAGTCCCGCGAGCCCCACCCCAGCATGTGACCCACCCAGGAGGCCGCGCCCCGCCCCGCACACCAGTGCAAAACCGGAGAGACGACAATAAACTGTTTGTCGTTGGCAATTAATTTTGTGGACGGTGCGGGCGGCTGTCGGCGGCCGCGCAAGCGATCGCTTTGGAGCGCACCCAACGCCCAACGCGCGCAGCGCAGCCGAAACAGCGGAGCGCGCCGAGCCGAGCAGAGCCGAGCCGAGCCGCTGCCGAGCAGTGCTGCCAACATAACATATCCGTGCCGTACGCGCCGCTGACTGTCACCCATTGTTTCAGCCCTGACGTGAAAAAAGTGAACTGGAAGCGACGCAGCCGCGCGCGGGTGTCTGTCTGTCAGGCTGGCGAGCTGAAAAATAATTTTGCACCGCACCGCCGCTCGCTTTATATTGAGGGCGTGTTATTGTGTATATACGCGAAATGGTTTGGAATGGGCGGCACTGCACTGCAAACAAGAGTAGGGAGCGTCTTTCCACTTCCGGTAAGAACCACAGGCGTTCCAACCACATCACAGACAGACACACACACACACACACACACACACACACACACACACACACACCTTAAGAAGAAAAAAAAGGCAACACCGGGCGATCATCATTTTCATGAATAAGAACACGCGCGCAATGCTGCACTTTGCTGCCCGCGGGCTGCTCAATTGAGACGTCTACAACGCTCGTAATGCATTCAGAGTAAAACGCGTCTGAATTTATTTCTGAATTAACGCATGTGATGTTGGCACGCAGGAGTTGAGAGAAAGAGGGAGACAAATAGAGGAGGGAGAGAGGGCATGGAAAAAATAAATGAACGGAGAGACAGGCTAGGCGGCCAGCCAACCAGCCTGGAGGAAAGTATGGAAACAGAAAAGCAGGCTAGGAAGGGGAGTCTACTTATTTTAAACTTCAGCCTTCCCACTACAAAATACACGGAACATCTTTGATGTTCAGACTCATTTGACAGTTAACATTCACCAAATTATCGTACCTGGCCAATTAAAAGAGCACTTTCTTGATTTTAAACGGTTCCCGGGCGTGCGCACTGAGCTAATTAAATTAAGGTAGGTGTTTTTTATTCGTTTCTTCCGTCTCTCTCTCTCTCTCTCTCTCTCTCTCTCTCTCTCTCTCTCTCTCTCTCTCTCTCTCGCTCTCTCTCCGCTTCCTTTTCTAAATGTATGCACGACGCCCGCTCGACTTTCGACAAGGAATTCTCACATTCCAGGCGCGCGCCATTCAAACATTTTGGAGAACATTTCCTCTCTTGTTCCGCTTTCCCGTTTTTATATCCCGGCCAGTCATCACTCGGCGTCCTGCCGGCAAACTGGATCTTCAGATATACGTCCTCCCACATCCTCTCTCTATCTCCCTCTGCCCTCTTTCTTTCCTCTTCTTGTCTCTTGTCTCTCTTGTTTCACACCCTCTTCTCTTACTCCCATGTGAAGTGCTGTCCCCCACGGTCTGTGACAACACAAACCGCGTAATTCACGCAGTCAAAATCAAAACGCAGAAACAAAAAAGGAGGGAGAAAGAGAGGGAAGACCGAGTCAGCAGAATTTTGTCTGGGATCAGTAGACGTCTTTGTCAAAATTTAGTCATTTTGTTTGCCACCTTTGATGTCGTTTTGACATCAAATGACATCATTTGACATCGAGGGGGCCGCGACTCATGCAATCATGTGTTCACAATCGGTGCAATCTTTGCAATCAAAGTAGAAAAAACCTGCGTAGTTTTGGAGGATTACTTGATTGTAGAACATGTTCTGGACGCACTTAGCCTAAAAAGCTTAAAATCATACTTAAATACTAATTAATTCGAAAATAAACCTGTGCAATCCAGCGCAATCGTGCAATCTGTGTTCACGCTTTGGTCGAGTCGCGCCCCCCTCGTTTGACATCGAAGTGGTGTCAAAGGTGGCCACCAAAATGACTTAATTTTGATAATGAGATCAAGTTATGTCAATTTGACAAAATTCTGTTGCCAGGGAAGAGAGAGAGAGAGAGAGAGAGAGAGAGAGAGAGAGAGAGAGAGAGAGAGAGAGAGAGAGAGAGAGAGAGAGAGAATGCCTTATTTGCGCACGCGCATCTGAGAGGGGGAGTGGGGGAATGACACACAGGCGAGATGTTCCACTGCGATATGCCACACACTAGCGTCGCGACAGGAAAGAAATTGCTCGCATTAAAACCAGTTGCCTGGAAAATAATTATGATGTGTTGTTTACTGAATTGTGCTGCACTGGGCCCCGCAGGAAGAGAGCGCAGCCATCGGTCCGGACTTTGGTCTGCGCTTGCGCCCTTGCCAGCATTCTCACGGAACAAGACAGACAGCGAGGTGAGGTGAGGTGGCCTATTTCTTTCGAGTCTCAAGAAGATCGCTCCCATCTGTTTCGATTCCTCTAGTGTCTGGCGCTGCTCTGCGCTGCAGGGAGCAAACCACTCTGCAATGTTTGCTCAGCTCGTCACTCAGAAAAGGTCTAAAAAATATCTAAATGTAAAAGAAATCGCGAAATTTAGAGAAAAAAAAAATAATATTGAAGAAACGTCAGGAAGCTGAGGCCTAGGTGGCAAAAAATTCAAAGTTAATTGAAGAAAATTCAATCGATTTGACCCCCCCCCAAATATATATATATATATATATATATATATATATATATATATATATATATATATATATATATATATATATATATATATATATATTTAAAAATGCATAAGTCCAGAAAAATTTGGGATATTTCGGAATTGACGACATTTGTATACACACAATTTCAGAGTTGTTTCCCGTCGGCTGCTCTGCGGTGTGGTTTTCTCCTCCTGTTCTCACTACTGCTCATTCAACTCACTACCACACACTCACACACACACACACACACAGCGCGCATGTCTCCCTGGCGCAGCGTGGTGCAGTAGAGAGAGCACCACCACTACTACTACCACTACAACTATTACTGTACGAAGAAGAAGAATGGATGCTGCGCCCGATGCCCGATGGACCAAACCACCCACATAGCTCCGGACTTTCTCATCGCTGAGGCTATGAGCCTATCTCGTATCGTGCAAATCAGCCGCGCGCCCGGCGGGCGGGCGGGCGCACACGGGTCGGGGCGGGGCGTAGCCAAAGGATTAGGACGACGAATAAGATCCCATATCTCTATTTGTTTGGCGCGGCGCTACGCGCAGGGTGGGACGGGGTGCGGGAGAGAGCGTGCTCCATAAGGGCAGTCCCAGCCCAGCTGGAGCAGGTGGTGAATACGCGCTGTGGTAAATTGGGTATACTAAACTATCTAATAATGAATATACCCTAGTTTGTGAATGTCGCACGAGAACGTCTGAATACACGGTAAAAACGATGTCTGATTTTTTGAGGGGAAAAAGAAAATTTTGCCCGCACTTTAAGGATTTTGTGAAAGTCTACTCAAAAAATTAGTGATTTTTCCTTAAATTTTGAGGAGACTTTCTCAAAATCTGAGGACTTTTCCTCCAAGTATGGGTGCTCCCTAAAATTTTCCCTTTTCCCTCAAAAAATTAGACATCGTTTTTACCGTGTACCCATAATAGCACACTCCTCCTTCAAGTTTGTAAATAATAAATTCTCGGGTGAAATGCAAGAAAAAATTTCACACACCTACAGCTGTGCGATTATATGCATGTACTTTTGTTATTTCCAGTGTGAAGCGAAAACTAAACAACTTTTTTATTTTAATTTTTACATTTCAAAAAGATAACCGGCTACACGTCTTAGTTTGGGAAATGTAATCTGGCCGGAGCAGCAGCAGCGGCGCAGCCACCGCGCGCTGCACTGCCTAATGATGTGGCCCTCTCGTATCAATTATTTATTAAGTCCATTTCGTGTGTCATTAGCGCCTTTGTAATTAGCGACACATTTCGTTTGTGATGAGTGTGTGTTTATAAAAGCGGTTTCCGCCTCCCTCGACCGCTTACCTCTAATGACGCAGGGAGAGGGCGCGCGGGGCGGCAAATAACGCACTGAGGAAACCCAAGTGGGTGAATGTCACACACTTCTGGATGTGCGAATGCCCATTCACTGTAAGAAAAACTACAATTTAACTACAATTTTTTACCGTTATTTCGAAGTACAATAAAATGATGTACTAAAATTGTACCCGGTATAGGGTAAATTAGTGATGTACGGCAACAAAAACCGTAAACCGTTAATTCAAAACAGTTGTTTAGTTTTATGAGGTACGGTTTTTCTCACAGTGTTCTTGCACTTGGAGGCCAAAGTGTGTGAATTTCTAAGGAAAATTCACACCTTTTCCCAAGTGCACGAATGGGCATTCGCACATATCCAAGTGTACGACATCCGCACACTTGTGTTACCAGCGCACTGTAGAAACCCAAGAGCGTGAATGTCACGCACTTGTGCGCTCTGTTCTTCAAGGAGTGTGACGTCACATTTTTGCTAGAGTATAAGCATTGAGTCAAGTTAGTGACAAACGTGAAGCGAGGCTTCTGTGGCGACAGGCGCTTTGCCGATTCACGTTATTTGAAACGAACGCGTGACACACTGTTCCAACGAACATGACACGGGTCACATTCTTCGAATAAAATGTTATTCGCGGTGTAGAATAGTAGCTACGCGAACTCTATCTAATATTATAAAAATTACAAAACAATTTTTAAAAAAAGAAGAAGAAGAAGAAGAAAAGAACGGCATTAGCTAAAAAAATAAATATCATGATCATAACCGACATAAAAATTGCGAGCGTTAGCTGGTCGTTTGAACCCCTTTCTAATTACGAGGCAAAAATGCCGTGGTGTTGGTGGTGGGTCCCAAAAGCAGTCCCATTTATTTCAGATTCTTCACCTCGGCTGGTGAAACAAAGGGAAGCAGACGCTAATCGCGTAAGGGGGAGCCGTCGTAATGACTCGCTGCTCACATCCCCCGCTTATCAAACAAACCGAGAGAGAGAGAGAGAGAGGGGGGGGGGCGCTTTTTACCACAAACTATTCTTAATTCTCACGTAACACGTCATTTTGAGCGGAACTAAACAGGTTGAGGCGGGAGGATTCTGTCCCGGCGCGCTACCGTGCACCGTCGCTCGCTACCACTGCTGCTGATGCAAGTCGGTATCACAAACTCATTAATCATAGAATTTGCTACGGGTGCGTTTTTAATTTCGAACCTCCGCCGGGCTCCGGGGGCTGCTGCAAGAGAGGCGCGCGAGGCTCCGGGACGTACACTTCACTGTGTTGTGTTCGTGAGGGGCGGTAGTGAGGTTTAGCCGAGCTCCCCCCCCCTCTCTCTCTCTCTCTCTCTCTCTCTCTCTCTCTCTCTCTCTCTCTCTCTCTCTCTCTCTCTCTCTCTCTCTCTCTCTCTCTCTCTCCCTCTCTGTGAGTGTCCGTGTGTGTGTCCGTGTTTGGTTTTTGGTCGGCGAAGAAAATGGAGCATCGTGTGTATGGGATGGGGTAGGCGGTGTGGTGGTGGCGGGGAAGGGCTTCCGTAAATGAAGTAGCATCAACCCAACACCTCCTCGGGCCTGTTTGTTCTGCCCCCTCCCCCCTCCCCCCCCTTTTTGCCGCGTGACCTTTCGAAATAAGGTTTCTGCTCCGTCCCAGGGCGGTGCGCGGGACTGAGGGAGTGAGGAGGAGCCTCAAGAAGAGCTGAACCAGGGAAGAAAAAAAATGTCTTTAGGCACGCAATGTGAGATAAATCAGCATCAAAATTGCATTCTAAAAGATTTGATACTTCCCAAGCAAGTCAAACGAGATGGCATCGTATCTAAGAAACACAGTTGACAGTTTCGATAAAAGATTAATTATTTTATAAAGTCCTGAGATTATGGCCGTATGCTGCTCGATCCATCCGCGGAAAATAAGGCCTTTTAAAAAAAGGGCTCTTTTTTAATCAATTGTATGAAGAAAAGAGCCAACCCAAGTCAAAAGCGGCAAATGAAAAATAAAAATTTTAAAAGTGAAAATTATCAACAGTCAAGAAAAAAGGACTTAAAACTTGCATATTCCTAGGAAAAGATTACAAAACCGTGCAGTTGAAGCTCGTTAGCATGAGTTTTATGACTGGATTCCATGGTTGAGAGACGACGGTGGTCGAGACACTCTGCACGCTGACAATCAGCAGCAGCAGCGCCTCAAGCGACGACGCGCGCGCCTGACGGCAACCTCGCGCCTCCGTCCTTGTCTCACTAATGGGGCCCCTGCCGCCCTGCCGCCCCCAACATGGGCCACCGCCATAGGTGCGACAAGGATCGAGAAACGAGAGCGATCTTCTGAATCAGTCGTCTGGCTGCTGATGCAGTCAGGGGCCGGCGGGGCCGAGCCTCTCAGGAGAGTAATGAGATCATTTAAAAGAGAGACAGAATAAAATGGGGTGTGGGGCAGGAGAGGCAAGGCTGGGAGGGAGAGAGGGAGTGAGAGGGAGAGAGGGAGAGAGAGAGAGAGAGAGAGAGAGAGAGAGAGAGAGAGAGAGAGAGAGAGAGAGAGAGAGAGAGAGTCAGCGGAGGGTGCCCGCGGGGCAACGCGAGAGCGAGACAGCAGCGCGAGCAGACCTCTACGGCTACGAATAATCTCCCTTAATGACTAATAATAATTTATATTCCTCTGGGCATGACAGAGCTGAAATCGTCAAACGCGTTCGGATAGGGCCGGGCGGGGCAGCGAGCAGTGAGCCGCGCTTGCGTCGAGGAGCCGGCTCCCATTACCACTCGGTGCGTGCATTGTGCGAGATACCATCGCCAACCGAGAGGGAGGTGCTTAGCAGCGAGGGGTATCGACACGATCAGCGCCCTGGACTGGCCTGGCCGTGGCGCGCTGCCGCTACCCCGCGCGCAGGACGCCGCACAGCCTTTCTTGAGAAGCAGAAATAAGGCGCCGTTTTCTCTGGACGTGAGTGATGGCACTGCGGGGGAGGAATGCAAAACGTAAGCGGAGGAGGAACATTATACGCACATTACGAGCAGCAAACATTCATGTCGCGTTTACCTCAATGGCACCCATACCTCATCCACACGCATTCAGAAAAAAAAGGAGTTTTTTTTTTTAAATTATTTTTTTTTAAAGAAAGAAACTGGCGGGGAAATGGACCATCAGTAACCGCTGAGTCGGGAGTGATTGATAATGAATGTATTGATAAGAGGCCGACGGAGGGAGCGGTGGGTATACCTGGTACGACTACCACCTTATGACGGCGGCACTGAGGCTACAAAGAGCCGTTGTATCGATTATTTAGAATCACTTTTTGTACCCAGGGATGCTGCTGCTGCTGCCGAGAGAGAGAGGGGCAGGGGAAGGTGGCGGGAGGGAAGAGAGAGGGAGAGGGGGGGGGGAAGCGACGTTAATTATGACAGGCACAGACCTCGCTATATCGCACCGTGATGCGGCAAAAAAGGTGCGCTCTTAAAAGTTTCGTATTGTGTTCCTTAAAAGGTCGTTAATTCCCGGGTGTGCCTGGCCGGGGTTCAAGGCCCCTCGGGGACCCCACCCCGCTCTACCCCGCCCCACCCCGCCCTGCCCTGCGCTTCCCCCCCCCACCCCACCCCACCCCGCCCCGCCTGCTGGCCCGCGACAGGACACGTGCCCTCGCTGCGCACTCGCGCGTCCAGGTCTCCAGACCGTCAACCTCAAAAATTAATAAAAACGTACAAAAATGTAACTGAAGCATCAGTCAGTATTCAATACAGTAAAGTAAGGTTGTTAAAACAATTTTAAAAATCAGAAACAGTAAGGAAAAACAAAATACAAACAAGCAGAAAGTTGCAGAAAAATCCGGATAATCGCGCAGAACAAGTGAACAAAAAACTGGGATGAAACGAAAACAGTCAGAAATAGTGAAAAAAAAATCAACATTTACCAAAAAGTAACAGAAATTTTCATTATTATCTTAAAAACTCAATTTTTTTTAAAAAAAAAAAAATCACAACAAACAAAAAATATAAATTTTAAAAAATCCAAAGTCCAAGAAACTCATTGAACACACTCTTTTAGTGGATTCCTCCTCCCTTAAGCATTTATATACGGCACTATCCGAAATATAGAGCAAGTCTATGGAAGACAAAAATCATCCCGCTGATACGAGGTGTACGCAGCACGAGCCTGGTCGTGGGCGCGGCGCCGCCGCTTGTCGGACACGGCGGACACGGCACGCGCTCGCAGGGGGCCGCGGGGCGGGGGCGGCGGGGGCGGCGGGGGCGGCGGGGGCGGCGGGGGCGGCGGGGGCGGCGGGGGCGGCGGGGGCGGCGGGGGCGGCGGGGGCGGCGGGGGCGGCGGGGGCGGCGGGGGCGGCGGGGGCGGCGGGGGCGGCGGGGGCGGCGGGGGCGGCGGGGGCGGCGGGGGCGGCGGGGGCGGCGGGGGCGGCGGGGGCGGCGGGGGGCGGCGGGGGCGGCGGGGGCGGCGGGGGCGGCGGGGGCGGCGGGGGCGGCGGGGGCGGCGGGGGCGGCGGGGGCGGCGGGGGCGGCGGGGGCGGCGGGGGCGGCGGGGGCGGCGGGGGCGGCGGGGGCGGCGGGGGGCGGCGGGGGCGGCGGGGGCGGCGGGGGCGGCGGGGGCGGCGGGGGCCCACACAAGAGCTACATCGGTGAGAACAGAACAGCGCGCCCCCTGAGTGCGAGAGAGAAAGAGCTAGCAGAGCGGTCAGCTGTGAGTCACACAGCTCGTAGTATCCTTTGCTTCCTGTGCCCATCGCGAGGGGTCTTTGATGTTTTCGGGGCGTGGCTGCTGAGCGGTGGCAGGTTGAGGCGCGGTGGGGCGGGGCGGGGCGGGGTGGGGTGGGGTGGGGTGCGGCGGGTCGGGGCGTGGCGCCACCTCCGGACGCACACAGCAGCGGGGCCCCTCGGCGGGGGCATCCTGCCGCCGGGGCCGGGCCGGCCGCCACACAAAACATCCCCAAACGCGATAGTCGCGTCAGAGATGAAATGACGATTACAACGCTCCGAATTGGCCTTTTCCGGTGGTCCGAGCCAGGGGTACACACCGTTCGCGCACGCTTTTGTGTGTGTTGGTTTGCGCGCGTCGAGTGTGTGTGTGTGTACACTCTTGGTCTTGTCAAATAAAAAAAAAAAAAAATCGTACAAAGAATTCTGTGTAACAGTAATATACAGTAAATTTTTTTGTATTACAATTTTTTTCTTTCATTGTTACATAAATTTTTTGTTTGTATTACAAGGAAAATTTTTCTTTGAATTACGGTTGCACAGAATATTTTTTTATAATACAAGAATTTTCTTTGTAAGAATTTAAGTGTGTGTGTGTGTGTGTGAGAGAGAGAGAGAGAGAGAGAGAGAGAGAGAGAGAGAGAGAGAGAGAGAGAGAGAGAGAGAGAGAGAGAGAGAGAGAGAGAGAGAGAGAGAGAGAGAGAGAGAACAACCCAGCCGCTTTCGCTCCACCTCAGCCCGCAGTCCATTTGGATCAGCAGGCAACTGACCTGGGCGCGCGCGAGAAGGCGCTGGAAGCAGCTGCGGGTCCAACTACTTCTTGCTCTCCTTCAGGAACACCCTGCTGCTGGTGCCGCTGCTCGCTATTAGAAACACAGGAGACAAATTATACATTGTAGAATACCTCATCCTCGCGCCTGGCGCCCCGGCGCGGCGGAGCGGCCCAAGCGTCTGTGTCCTGTTACCAGTCGCCAGACGCCTGGAATGGCTTTAAATACCTTTGGAACGAGTCGCTTTAGCCCCGCCCCGCCCCGCCCCGCCCCGCCCCGCCCCGCCCCGCCCCGCCCCGCCCCGCCCCGCCCTGTCCTGTCCGGCTGCTGCAGTGTATGCATGGTCTAATGACACCACACCACCGCCCGGCCAATGGCGATCTCCGCGTACCTCTCCTCAGTCTTCTCCCAGGCACACATATGCCCGGGCCACCACCACCGTCAAAAAAAAATTAAAACAAAATAAGACGGAAAGAGTGACGATTGCTACCGAGAAGGCCGCGCGGGACATCGCATGACACCTGACACCCCAGCCAGCCAGCCGGCCCTGCAGCAGGGACCCCGCGCGCCCCGGCCGGGGCCCGGCCCGGTCCTGTCCGGAGGACTTCTCTTAATAAAACGTGTCGTTTTAGGTAATCGTGATTGCGGTCTTACAGTCGTACAGAAACCGATTCGAGGGAAGCAGGCGCGGCGGCCCCTCCCCGCCCCGCCCCGCCCCACCCTGCCCTCCGTACTGTGTCATTTCGTGTGATTACGCGGTAATCAGGCGGGCGCCCCCAAAAGTAAAAGCCCTCCCGCCGCTGCTGCTGCAGCCGTCTGATTCCGAGGATCGCTCTCGTGCCTCCATCCTTGTCGCACCCGCATGGCGCACGCTGTGCCCTGTGTTGGGGATGGCTATGAGCCCCATCAGTGCGACAAGGACGGAGGCGCGAGAGCGGCGCTGCCGGGGCGGACGGGACGGGACGGGACGCGCGACGGGTTGGGACGCCCCACAGAGGTAAATGCCCCCCCCATGCCACAATTTTTTTCCAGCCCAACTATTTCGATGAGTCGAAAAGAAGTGGGCAGCAGTCGGCGCGGGACGGCTGTTGAGCAGGAGCAGCAGGAGCAGCAGCAGGAGCAGCAGCAGCAGCAGGAGCAGCAGGGCACGAGACAAAAGCCCCGGCCGAGCCGGGCCGTCCTGGCCGTGCTCCAGCAGCGGCGCACTGGGGGGGGACGGGAGGGGGCCGCCGTGGGGCTCCTGCCGAGACCCGCACCCCGCGCTCTGCTCCCCGCGCCCCTCACCCACACCCCGCACCGCGCCCCACGCCCCGCGCCACTCTACGAACTTATAGAAGATGTCCAGGACGTCCTCAGTAGGTTGATTCCGCAAAGCGGTCAATGGGAGGTAGACGCGGTCCTCTCTCTCCCACCCAATGGCATAGTGTCTCATGAGTGCGACAAGGACAGAGGTATGAAAGTCCCGCATGCGGAATCAGTCTACAGGTCGTAAGCCTTTCGAAGAGACGCTCCGCCGGCTCCGCCACTCAAATGGACAGGCCATTGCAGTTAACAAATACCGACTATTAAAATTTGTATTAAAAAAAAAAAAAAAACTTTAAAAAAATCAGAAAAAAGATCGTAGATTTTTTGTATTATTACTCATTATAAAGGAGAGTACATGACGAGGGGTAAATAACGCCGAATTTTGATGTACACCACTAATTGAAAATTCACACTAATTCAAACTAATTCACGCGAATTCAAAACTAATTCACGCGAATTCAAAACGAATTCAAAACAAATTCAAGCGAATTTAAGGAATGACCTCAGAAAATACACGCATATCTGATCCAAATTATTCTCTCAATTACATGATCAAATAGGATTTTTAGTAAATTATTGTGAATGATTTCTATTTATTCCAAATTATTGGAAATTAACTTGCAACTGCGCAAAATAATCACAATTATTTCAATTATTTTTTAAAACTTTTCAGAAACAAATTTTGCTCTGCAATCGAAAGGGTGGCGTGAAAATATAGAAAATTTTTGCGGCAGTAAACCTCCCGAAGGAGGTTGCGGTTCCCGCCAGGCACAGGGCTTTTACCCCCTGTGGCAGCCAACTGCTTCGGTGTTCCATGGGAACCGGCGCTTTGCTGACTGCGATCCTATCGCGCAATTCGACAGATTTGATCCCCGTACCACCATTGGCCTACCCCTAGAGGTACGAGCGGTGTCAAGAGCGTTAGACTTCCTGATCCCAGTTTCAGAGGCCTTACCTCAGAGGGGTACGCGGGATTCGAACCCACAACCCCGAGTGCCGACACGTAGCCAGAACAGGAAGCGACCCAACGCCCAGAGCCACCGAGCCAACGGCGGTGAGACGTGTTTAACTTCTATTTGACCTGCCATCCAGCTGCGGCCAAAGGGAATGTCAAGCGCGAAAAACACTATCCCAAGTGGGAGTCGAACTTCGGACCACTCGGTTCGGTGTTGCGCGCTCTACCAACTGAGCCACGACGCCACGATGACTGTACAGTGCGACGGGTTCGAGTTGTATTTGTTGTATCCTGCAGCCTCCAGCCAGGAGGACAGAAGTTAAACACGTCTCACCGCCGTTGGCTCGGTGGCTCTGGGCGTTGGGTCGCTTCCTGTTCTGGCTACGTGTCGGCACTCGGGGTTGTGGGTTCGAATCCCGCGTACCCCTCTGAGGTAAGGCCTCTGAAACTGGGATCAGGAAGTCTAACGCTCTTGACACCGCTCGTACCTCTAGGGGTAGGCCAATGGTGGTACGGAGATCAAATCTGTCGAATTGCGCGATAGGATCGCAGTCAGCAAAGCGCCGGTTCCCATGGAACACCGAAGCAGTTGGCTGCCACAGGGGGTAAAAGCCCTGTGCCTGGCGGGAACCGCAACCTCCTTCGGGAGGTTTACTGCCGCAAAAATTTTCCATGTTTTCTCGCCACCCTTTCGATTGCAGAGCAAAATTTGTTTCTGAAAAGTTTTAAAAAATAATTGAAATAATTGTGATTATTTTGCGCAGTTGCAAGTTAATTTCCAATAATTTGGAATAAATAGAAATCATTCACAATAATTTACTAAAAATCCTATTTGATCATGTAATTGAGAGAATAATTTGGATCAGATGTGCGTGTATTTTCAGGGGCATCCCCGAATTTAAAACGAATTCAAGTAAATTCACAAAAAGCACAAAAAGATCACAATAATTTCAAAAAAAACTTTGCAATAAATTCAAAAAATTCAAAGCTAATTCAAAACGAATTCAATTCAATTTAGACAAATTCAATTCAAATTCACGCAATTTTTACACCGAATTCAGAGTTGTTTACCCCTCGGTACATGAAACTTGTACCGAAAAATTTGGAATTTTCCCACCTCGGATTCGCCGCAATACCTACACCCAGAGAAGAGAGAGCATCTGAGTATCTAAAGTCGGCTACAATTTGGGGCTCAATGCAGCCCGCAAATTTAGCCTTGAACTGAGACCGCGCGTTTCATTCGATCGCCAAGGGGAACGGCTTGAGAACGAATTGGAGACCAAATACTCAAATACAATGATGGTACCCACGACATTATCAAGAAGTAGTCCGCCTTTCACACAAGTCCATCGCGCATGACAGAGGTTCCTGACTTTCTGTGTGAACTGTACAGGGGTTTCACCCGACTGCCCCGTCCTCAAGAGGACCTCACTTAGCCGGGGCCCGGTCCGGGTCCCGGTGGTGCGGCGTCCACGAGCACAGTCACAGATGCAGGAGTCGTTGATGGGCCGGGCCAGGGCCGAGCAGCCTCACTTAGGACAGGTGGCCGCGTACAGATGCACACGCGGCGCCCGCGGCGGACTGATAGCGGCAGCAGAGGAGACTGATTCCACCCGATCAGCCCGGGGGGAGACATAACCGCTCCGGGTGGGGGTGGAGGAGGTCCATCCCATTCCAGCAGAGCGCCCTCCGCCGCGAACCGCCATTTCGGACGGAAATCTCCTTGGCCCCTCTAAATCATGTCCGCCCCTGTCCCGTTAGGGGAGCCGAGCCGCGCCGCGCGGGGAGCATACGCGGATACACACCGCGCGCCGGAAATTGAGATCAGCGGCGGGCAGCTAGCCATGATATCCGGGACGGTACGGTACGGGACGGGCAGGCCATCCGCATCAAGAAGAAGTGGGTGAATTTCTCATCCCGCGGCCGCTGCAGCAGCAGCAGGAGGGGCCGCCACAACGTGAGCGCGGGGGGAGTCACTTCAAAAAATCATTGTACGCCCCCCAACACACACACACTCAATAAATAATTATAATCGCCAAAAATGGGGGGGGGGGGATCAAAATTTATCTAAAGGTCACAGCGATTTTCCTTGAAAAATCTAAAGTAAACTCAATTCAAAATTAAAAAAAAATAATAACAAAAAAATAATGAAAAGTTAAAATAAAAATCACTGTACACATTTGGTATGAGTGATTTCCCCCTCGGTGTCAAGCTCTGAGGCTGCGCGAGGCGCCGGATAGCCCCCGGTCGCCGCTGCCATCTCGAACATAATCGGGCGGATCGTGAGACAGCCCCGCCTCGCCCCGCCCCGCCGCTGAGCTACCGGGTGTCAGTGGTGCGCGTGGGCTCCGCGTGGCGCCTCGCCGCCGCCGCCATTGAATCAGTCGAATTAGAGAGGGCTGTAATTGCGAGTCGATCGCGGTGAGGTGTTACTTTCAGACGGACCGCGAACCCCGACGACTCATTATAGCCATCTCTCTCTCTCTCTCTCTCTCTCTCTCTCTCTCTCTCTCTCTCTCTCTCTCTCTCTCTCTCTCTCTCTCTCTCTCTCTCAGCGCACCGCACCGCACGATCTACGGCATGTCCTTGTCGGCTATTTCTCCTTCTGCGAGCACTCTGCATGTTCTGACAAATTTAAAACTAATAAAATCCCTTCAGCTTTTCTTTTGCTGCTAAGACCCAACCATCATTATCATCAAGGATATATTTTTAATTTATTTTATTCATTATTGTGAGCTCCCGTGGTGAACTCCAGAGCGGGCCGCGGGCTCGCGGCTGCCCCCGGGCGGCAGCGGCCCAACCGTGGTGTTTTGGTGTTTGAACACGCTGGACCAATGCCTGTTATTTGACAATGTTTGAACCAACACGCGGCCGGGCTACTGGACAGTCCTGACGCCTGACAGCCCCACGGCGAACGCCAGGGGCGAGGTGGAGAGAGAGAGGAGAGCAGCATCCTCAGTTTGTTCCAAAGCGCCCCCAGCTTAACGGTAGATGTGGCGATGCTGTCGGAACCAGAAAACCGTCAATAAAATGCAAATAAACATAGATAGGCGGTCAGCCCGCGAGATGCCTAACTACCAAGTCGAAATAATGACCATGCGTCTCGCTCTCCCGAAACACACTTCGCCTCTGCGACTTCTGTTCGGTGCATCCCTATCACAACACGGAGAAAAAAAAAGTTCCAAAATTCTAGTTAACACAGAGAAATTCGTGTACTGGGTACGGGAAAATTTTCCATGAGAGGTCTTGTACAATTACAATTCATATTGTAAATTTTTATAACTGAACGTATCAACTCAGAATCGATTGGTGAGCAACAAAGTCGAAAAGCGTTAAGTCGTACATGTACGAGATATGTTGTACATAGTGAATTACAAAATAGATTGTACATCTACAGGAATATTTTCCACAGTGAATTTTAAGACAATAAATCTTTTTTCTGTTCCAAACGCCGACGCTTTGGTTATAAACATTTTTTTGTTACCAGAAATATAATTTGGTAGCTGAAATTAACGTGTTAGTTAGGTGAAACCAACAACAAAAACATTTATTTTTATTTGATTTTATCCCTGTAACCACACTTTTTTTTTCTTTTTTCAGCGACCAAATTGTAGTTTTGGTGATAAAAAATTGGTTCTGACCACTAAAGCGTAGGTATTTGGAATAAAAAAATATTAAGTGTCTTAAAATTAACTAAAATTTTGGTCCGCGGAACTAATTTTGTTTTCTCGCTGCATGCTTCATCAGAAGAATGATAAATTATTCGTCTATGCGACACATCTTAATCATTCTTCTTTGAGTAAAGTACATAGCAACACTGTTAAAAAAGTTTTGAAATTTCAGATCAAAATCTGTTGTAAAATTGTAAATGTGGTTGTGAAATTTCATAACATTACTAATTTTACAATTAAATTTAAAAATTCATAACTCTTTTTGTGAATATTCAAAACTGTGTTCTGAAAATTATGAAACATTTGTAATTTTGTGACTCGAGATTGTGAAATTATGATCACTCAATCAGAAATTTGAAAACTGATCGCAATTTTCCCAGTGCTTATTCGAATTTTGCAAGCCGCACATTTTAAAGGTGCATTCTTCTCCCGCCGCGTCCCTACTAGCCAATCCCAGACCTGAGTTATTTTCGCAAGAAAGAGTATCTTGCTCATGTCCTGCATAGTGAAGTGTTTTTCCCTTGTTTGCCACCAGATGGCGTATGGACTGGGTGTCTGATACTTTTTCGTTAACATGTTAATTATCCACTAAATTTTTGAAATTCCGCTTCGGAAATATTGATAATCGGATAGAACGGTCTTTTCTTGATTTGCGAGTAGTATTCCCTTTCAACTTTGAAAAATATTAAAAATGTTGCATGAGTTTTAAATCCGTTCTCGCTGACCACTCATGACGCGAGCACATCGACCCTCCGGCGCCCAGGCCGTTGACAGTGTATCTGAGGTGATGTGCGTATCACACGATTTTTAAAATCTTATGCTGCTTAGGCAGCAGTTTCGAGCTTTTCTCTCGAAACTGCGCGTTGTAGCTTAATAACCTCCGAGAAATTTACTAACAGATATCATTATTTCTGGTGATTTTGAGGTCTCTATGGCCAAATTTCTTAAATTTGTTTGCAAATTTACAAACCAGCTTGCATTGAAAATTTATATCAACGTTTGCGTTTTTAATATCGTAGATTCCCAATTTTCAGAACATGTTTGCAAAATATTTTACAATTGTTTCAGTTGGTAATTTTACAAACATTGGATTGTGTAAATAATTGCCAACAATGTTTGTAAAATTACAACGAATTTTTTTAACAGTGAAAGAAGGCAAGCAAGGTGGTGACACCTTTCAGAGCTGACAGCACTGATTACTTCCAGCCAGAGGAGGGGTGACGCGCAAAACCGCAAGGACTTACGTACGGCTGCTTACCGCCTCCGCTCTGGTGGAGTGAACTTCCCTGCGCTTCATTTCATGTGACACACACACACAGACAGAGGCAGCCTGCCTCCACCCCACCACGGCCTCCACGCGTAAATGCTCCCTCTTGAAGTCCTCTTTGCCCCTCTTAAGGCCCCGCCCCGCCCGGCCACGCCGCGGTGGGGGCAGAGCGGCGGCGCGCCGGTGGGGCTGCCATGGGCGGGGCCTAAGTGAGGTGTCCGAGGAGGGGGTACAGGTCCGCCCGGCCCGGCCCCGCCCGGCCCCGCCCGGCCCCACCCGGTGTGGCTGGACAGGAAGGTGTGTCGCGTCCGCAGCATACGGTACGCACCATCGCAAAGCGGCTGCTCGGCCGGCTCATGTGTCTCTGTGGACTCTTACTTTGAATTTCTTGTATATCTCTTCTTGTTATTTTTTTCCGGTAATTTTTCTGTTTATTTTTTTCAATGTTTTTTTTTAAGTATTTTGATGAATTACATAGTATTTTCATGTATTTCTTACATATTTTTTGTTTATTTCTTATGTTTCCTTAGAAATACACGTGTATTTTTGCACTCTCATTTCCTTACGGATGTGCTATCTCCATAATACAGAGAATTTTGTGCAAGCGTAATATGGATCACAAATCATCTGTAATACGGATAAAATCATTCGTAATATGGATAATTTAATCCATATTACAAACATGCCTTCATCCATAAAGTATGCACCAAATTCACCGTAACTTACGGATCAAGCAAGGTTTGTAATATGGAGAAAGCACATCCGTAAGGAAATGAGAGTGTGTGTACAGTACTCGATTTTTCGTGTTGGCCTCCGCCTGCAACATCGTCGGACAAAACCGTTGAAAGTAGAAACGTACACTCTAAACTTTCTACAAAGAAATTTTTCGTAGAATACAAAGAATTATATGCAACCGTAATATACAAGAAAAATCCTTGTATTACTAAGAGTTTTCCTTTGTACTACAAGGAATTTTCTTTGTATTATTACAAAGAAAATTTTGCTTTGTAGTGGCTTTGTATTACGGTTGCACAGAATTCTTTGTAATACAAGGAATTTTCTTTGTAAGAAGTTAAGAGTGTATATCATACTGACTTTTCCTCCCGAATACGCTGGCAATCGCTGGTAAAAAAAAGGTAAATAATAATAATAATAATCTAAACAGCATAGTCCTATTACGTCAGTTTGTGTATAGCTGCTTTTTGTAAAATGTGTAGACAGTTCTTCCTGTACAGTATTAAACTAGTCATTTACCAAATGTATACTTTTCTTCATACATTTCAGCGGTATAGTGGACTGTGCACTTGCGGGACTTGGTCGACTTGATATCATCCATATGCTGGAACACGCGGGGCACCTCAAAACGCGATAATGGTGTTGCGCACTTCTTGATAGCAAAAAGTTTAAACAAACAAACAAAAAAATGTTTCGCAATGAGTTAATGAAAATTATTTACGACAATTACAGTCAAAACAGATATAGTTGGATGAAATTAGAAAAGCGCCCCTTGCTCGTGATTTCTCTAGCAGGAGGGCAGACAGCTCTGGCCGGGCCGCGCCCGGCCCTTCACCTACAACGCCTCCCGGGGGGCAAAAGAAGTCGTTTTCTCTCCGGGACGGGTCCGGCCCGCCCCGGCCCGGCCATTGAGCCCAATGTGAAGGGGGAGCGGTTGATTGATGGGATGTGAAGCGTACTCCGGTGGCTCACAGTTGACACATGATCAGCCGAGAGAGACTCGGAGCGGAGCGGGGCTGAAGCGGGGCTGGAGCGGGGCTGGAGCGGGGCTGGAGCGGGGCTGGAGCGGGGCTGGAGCGGGGCTGGAGCGGGGCTGGAGCGGGGCTGGAGCGGGGCTGGAGCGGGGCTGGAGTGGGGCTAGAGCGGGGCTGGAGCGGGGCTGGAGCGGGGCTGGAGTGGGGCTGGAGCGGGGCTGGAGCGGGGCTGGAGCGGGGCTGGAGCGGGGCTGGAGCGGGGCTGGAGCGGGGCTGGAGCGGGGCTGAAGCGGGGCTGGAGCGGGGCTGGAGTGGGGCTAGAGCGGGGCTGGAGCGGGGCTAGAGCGGGGCTGGAGCGGGGCTGGAGCGGGGCTGGAGCGGGGCTGGAGCGGGGCTGGAGCGGGGCTGGAGCGGGGCTGGAGCGGGGCTGGAGCGGGGCTGGAGTGGGGCTAGAGCGGGGCTGGAGCGGGGCTGGAGCGGGGCTGGAGTGGGGCTGGAGCGGGGCTGGAGCGGGGCTGGAGCGGGGCTGGAGCGGGGCTGGAGCGGGGCTGGAGCGGGGCTGGAGCGGGGCTGAAGCGGGGCTGGAGCGGGGCTGGAGTGGGGCTAGAGCGGGGCTAGAGCGGGGCTGGAGCGGGGCTGGAGCGGGGCTGGAGCGGGGCTGGAGCGGGGCTGGAGTGGGGCTGGAGCGGGGCTGGAGCGGGGCTGGAGCGGGGCTGGAGCGGGGCTGGAGCGGGGCTGGAGCGGGGCTGGAGCGGGGCTGGAGCGGGGCTGGAGCGGGGCTGGAGCGGGGCTGGAGCGGGGCTGGAGCGGGGCTGGAGCGGGGCTGGAGCGGGGATGGAGCGGGGCTGGAGTGGGGATGGAGCGGGGCTGGAGCGGGGCTGGAGCGGGGCTGGAGCGGGGCTGGAGTGGGGCTGGAGTATGGGGCTGGAGTATGGGGCTGGAGCGGGGCCGGAGCGGGGGCTGAAGTGGGGCCGGGTCTAGAGGACCGTGCAGAGTGTGTGTAGGGAACTTACGACTATACGGCTCCGGCCCTCCGGGCTCTGGGTTATTTAGCGGCGTGTGCCTCCGCCGAAACCTACGTCAATTATTTCTCATAAGTACTTGAATTTCAAGGGTGCGAATGTCGCTCACCTACAGATGCGTGAATTTATTCACTCATTTGTAGATGCGTGAATAAAAATTCACTCATTTTCAGGTTTACGAATAATGCGTCTCATTAGCGCACTGAAATTCGCTTATCTGCATGTGCGAATTCTCATACGCTAATCGAAAAGTGAGCGGAATTTTCTTTGTAAACCTACAACTGCTCAAAAATAATTCGTACATGTACAACCTCCTACTCTTGCTCGTCATTCGATTTTTTGTCGATGTGTAGTGCTGCCGTACATTTACGATCTTGAATTGTGATCGTACGACATCTTCCTTGGAAAATATTCCTGTACCCTGCTGTTCGACAATATTTCACGGTGTGGAAAAGGGGCGAAGACTTTTCACCTAATACTGAGCGAATAAATTCATTGTTCTGTGAGTTACATTCGTAAACTTGGATTTCCAGTGAGCAGTAAACCCATTTACTGTAATGTAGGCAGGACTTCAAAGTAACTCTCTGTGGAAAACGGGATGACTAACGCATGCATAAACTCACCCGCACCTAGCAGAAGGGACCGATAAAGACGCTGTGATGTGAGAGACGAGGGTGCGAGAGCTCTACTTGTGCTTCGAGCAAAACTGAGAAACAGATAACGTCATCTTTTTTGTCGCCGTCTGCTTCAAGCAAACTCACAATAAGGACAGACACCCCAAGAGATCGCGGAAAGAATGCCAGGGTTGTCGATACGTCATCGGTGACTCGTATGCGCGTCAGCAGACAATTCCCGTGTTAATTGTAATAATACCTGATTTCGAAAATTCTCCAATCACCCGCCCTGCGGTTTCCGGGTAGCGCAAACAACGCAGTGCGAACACCGTTACGAGTACACACAGACACACACACACACACACACACACACACACACATGCTTACACACACCGTTGAGAACGCCTTGGCATTCCGACTATAGCCTTGAAAGCCCACATTGTCACGATCCGCACAGTATCTGCTCACGCCATCGAGCGCACTGCCGTTCTAGGAACACCCGATCCAAGGGCTGTGTGCAAAGAGAGTAGTAGGCGCAAGAATCAATCAACGCAAGAAACAATAAGCTTTTTTCGCTCTAGATTTCGGCTCGGGCTATGTGAAATTTTTACAAAGCAGGCCGTCTCGAATTAGAATTTATTTTATCCCATTTTCATCGCAAAACCTCGGTTTCAGGACATTTCAGCATCGGCAAATACTGTAGTGCGATACGGCATACGGACGCCATGTGATGCCGGAGAACGATTGGGCGGGCGGGCAGATTCGAAAACCCATTTGGTCACTTTGAACGGAGAGCGCGCGCGGAGGGGGAAGTAAAATGAGAAGATTGCGGGGGGATGGTGGTGGTGGTGAGGGGCGGGGCAGGAGGGAGTAATGATGGGGTATATACCTCTCACCTTTCCAGAGATTACACCGGTACTGCAATGTCATACCGCGGCGTGGCGCGGAGTGGCGCGGCGCTGCGAGCGGCTCCGGCAGCGGCAGCAGCAGCAGCAGCATCGTGGGAGAGCAATTAGTTTGTCTTTGGCTTAAGGCCCCATCACACGCCACTGATTGGCTCTCGGGGTCCTCATGCACGCCATGAGAACCGCGCGGCACCGGCTGCCTGCCATGGGCGGCCATCACGTGACGATCGGGACGGACCAATCGCCTGCTCTGAGCTGCGGGGTGACCTGCTGGCCACCAGCGGGGAGGTCCGAGCATCACGCACCTCAGAGCGCAATCATTAAAACTGAAAAAATCTCGAAAACAGTGAACGGGGGGAATCACAACAAATCGGGGGCGATTGAAAGGGCTTCTCTTTTTTTTTTTAAATAAAAGTCACACCCGACTGCATGATTAAATAAATAAATAAACCAAGTCCTTTTTTTTTATTTGAAGAAAAAGGGTAACTTTTGAGAAACTTCCTGATTTCGAGGAATTTCTCTCAGGTTTTGAAGGAGTTCCTAAATGAGGAAACTTCTCTCAATTTTTCAGAAAATTCTTCAAAATTTAGGGAGTTCTGTTAAAAATCAGAGGAGTTCCTGAAAGATTTCCCTTTCCCCTCGCAAAATTGGACTCGGTTTTTTTCTCACCGTGTGCGGGGTACGGTAATGCCCTTAGACCTTGCACCTGCACTACCATCAATAAGCAGTATGCGATTTCCTTCTCACTTCCCATGAAAGTTTGTGTGGTCCAGTCTGTTGCTGCTTCGCTCCGCACCTCACGTCGCAGCGGGGCCGCTGGGCTAGGCGCTGCTGCTTTCCCCCGCAAAATGAATGGTAATGCTCCGAGCGAGCCGCTCTCTCATGGCGCCGGCGCCGTCCCGTCGCGCCGAGCAAGGTGGCGGGAATGTACAGCCGCGCCTGATTCCGAAGATCCCTCGCACTCATAGGGGGGCCCTGCCCGAGGGGGCCTCAACTCACCCAAAATTTGTACACATGATTTCAAGATTTCACATGATTTCACATGATTACACCTCTTATAATTGAAAGAAATAATTCGTAAAGTAAATACAAGCGTGTTTTGAGCTTTATTTTCAAATCAATTTTTTTCGGCAATAGATCCACATTTTTTGACAATGATTTCGAAGATATCAGCGATTGTGTACTCATGATTTCAGGAGTTGAGGCCCCCTCGGGCCTTGCCATCCCCCAGTATAGGGCACCGCTACGGGTGCGACAAGGACGGCGGCCCGAAGTGGCGGCGGCGGCACGACCCCTTGCGGCGACCACTGGATAGGCAACCCGGCGGCACGCGTGTCGAGCGGGACAGTATCACAGCAGGGGCCCTCCTGTCTCGAGCCCGATGAGCAGACACAAAGAGTTTTAAAACGGGAGAAGAAAAAAAAACTGCAGCAGGGAAAAAAAAACATTTAAAAAAAATGAGAGAAAAAAACATTTTAAAAGTCCTTAGAAAAAAAAATTAAAGAAACGAAATAAAAACCGTGAGAAAAAGCCTACGAAAAATCAAGACAAAAAACATGCATTAGAAAAATCTTTACAAAAGAAAACGAAATAAGAAAAAGGGAATCATAGGACATGAGCCACCCTATTACACCGCGTCGGAGATTCGGAGGTCCGTTCGCCGTTAGGTCGTGCCGCTGGAGCCGCTGGAGCCGCTGCAGCCGCTGGAGCCGGCGGCGGCTCCGCTCCGAGATTCACGCTGGAGATGATGGCCGTAATGCATCACACATGCGCGGCCATAGCGGCGCATAGCGCACCCGCGCCGCAATCACGGCCCGGTAATAATAATGGGACGGCATGAATCAAGAAACGCGGAATATCTGGTACGAGTCATGGCTCGTAGCGGCGGGGCGGGGCGGGGCGGGGCGGGACGGGGCGGGGCGGGGTCGAGACGCGCCGCCGCCGCCGCTGCCATAGAGGCTCTCCCGCAGATAGAGCGTTCGCGTCGTAACGCCACGTGGTATAACAGCCCTTCGGTGGTCGGGCGTTCCGAAATGTACTCGCGGTGCGAGAGAGCGCATCTAACAGTAGTCGTGAGTGGGTAATGCGATGGAGAGAGAGAGTGAGTGAGAGAGAGGGGGGGGTATTTCCCAGGACTCATGCACGTTGCGCGGCGGGCGCAGGTCATTTCCGCGCGCGCTTCGCCTATCCTATCGGTTTGCGTGCGCGAGTGCATATAAAAGCGGACAGAGACTCATTCCGCTTGCACGCGATATGAGCCGCATGTTAGCTCCGATTAGAGCGGCGCGACGCGCCCGCGGGGAATTTTTTTTCTGTTGTTGCTTTTTAGTTGTGATTTTGTTTGGACTGCCGCGGGGACAAAGAGCAGCCGCCAAGCGAAAGGCATCGCTATTATTTGGAAACGGCAATATCAGTCACATAATGTCACACTCTCTTTGTTATTTCGAGATGAGTCACAAGATCAATTACATTATTGTGGAACAAATATTTTTTCATGGCTGCTCCTATCACAAGCAGTGTTCAGAAAATTTTCAGATAGATAATTGTGGTGATTCCCACAGGTTTGTTCTTTCCGTTGTTTGCAACATACTCTTCACAAATCGTAACCTTCTAATTCCTTTACTTTGAGTCAGAGTATCTTTGAAAAGTACTCATGAACCAGTTTTGCCCCCCCCCACCCCCGCCTCATGAACCTCCCCTCTTTATAGCAATACACACAACCTTAACCCTTTTGCTACTCTGCCTGCTACCCGCAGTCTGATGGAAGTCACCCGCCCTGCAACCCGCCACGCCCCGCCCCACCCCGCCCCACCCCGCCCCACCCCGCCCCACCCCGCCCCACCCCGCCCCACCTCGCCACGCCACGCCCAGCCAAATGGACTGTTCAAGTCCCGCGCACTTTTCCTTACTGTGAGAGGTAAGGGGAAAAAAATCTCCATTGTTTATCACCGCGGATGTCAGGAGAGAAATGGTCCGAGCGGGCAGCAGTACTGCTTCGAGCAGCTCGCAGCGACCGCCTCCAGCACCGCCTGCACGCCGCGATGTAGGGACGCGAGCGCTAATATCGTAAAACGGGCGTCCAGAGGGCGGGAGGGCAGGGCAGGGCAGGGCAGGGCGGAGCCGCAGTTTTTACCGTTTGTGTTTCGGGCCGGCCCAGCCCGGCGATGACGGCACAGACTGATGAGGTGAATGAAAAATCAGCTCATCAGCGCGGCCACTGCAGCGGGACCCAGGGGCTGCTGCTGCTGCTCCTCCTGCTGTTGTTGTTGTTGCTGCTGCTGCGGCTGTTGTTGTTGTTGCTGCTGCTGCCGCTGTTGTTGCTGCTGTTACTGCTGCTGTTGCTATACTGCTCCTGCTGAACCTGTTGCTGCTGCTGCTGCTCCTGGCAAAAACTAACTCAAGCCCGCCGTTTCGGAATTACTCACTTTGACGTGTCCCGGACGGAGCCCCCTTGGGATGGGAACAGGCGAGCAGGCCGGGCAGCTGGGCGCTGCGCGACAAAAACACACAAAAGAATCATTTAGAGATGGCGAAATTCATCATCGATACCCTACAAATTACAGTAAAGAAAGAAGGGAAACTAACACAAAAGTAGCAAGCCAAGCGTGTGAACTTTAAAATTAGTAAAGTTGAGCGCAAATGAAGACTCCGGACCGGCACACCTTGCGTACACACGAAAAATTGTACGAAATTGTTCGGAAATGACATGAGTATGCCAAGGTATTCAATTCAGTAAATAGTAGGCATGCACACACTATTTACTGGGCATGTACTATACCCTTTTTCCCCCTGAATACTTCGAAGTCTGCAGTAAATAATTAATACTTTACACACTTGCTTTTCCAAGGTACAGCCGTCACTGTAAGTTCCTCTTGTTATGCCCCTATCTCCCAGCCCATTCTTCCTTCCTCTCCAACCACAGGAGGTGGCAGTGGTGAAGTCGAACAAAGCACGCGCCAACAACGCACCAAACGCAACAAATGAAACGACACTCGGCAGGGTCCGACCTGCCACCCACGATCAGGACGGTTGGTCCGAGGGATTTTTTTGTTGTTGTTTATTTTTAATCTTTTTGTTGGTCTCTGAGGACGGTGCCGCGGCCGGCCAGCAGCCAGCAGCACGCGCTCCGAGGCAGGCCCGACTTGCCTTGCCTCGGATCATTACGGGGATTAAATCGAAACGGAAATGAAGAACTTCTCGGGCGAACGAATCCTGCAGGTACGCACACTGTAAAGAGCTTGCGAATAATTTTGAGGTATTATTGTAAGGATGTTTGCATTTTGCAAACTTTTTCGTTTGCATTGCAAACTAATTGCTTCGTAAGTTGCGAAGAACAAATTGGTAAGCTTACGAACTAATTCATTGCAAACGTTACAAACAATTTTTTTGGCAAGGTTCGAAGAATTAGTTTGCACACTGAGAATAAAATAGTTCGCAATGCAAAACATTTTACAATGCTTCAAAATTCTTTGCAACAGGAAGAAGAGAGTTCTTCGCAAGTTTTTTTTTCACAGTGCAATAATTTAAAAAATATACTCTTCCGCAAAAAATTGGCTTTCTGCTCTTCATCCCCCTTGTCTTTACCGGCCAAGCGGTCCGGTGCCCCACGGTGGTGCCTAGTCAATAAGGCGGGGTGGAGGTCGCCTGGAACACACCGGATTCCATCAGAACTCCGAAGTTAAATAGGCGGGTCTCGCAGCTTGCTAGTTAGATTCCCAATTTTCAAACTTTTTCCATTGTTTTTCTTTTTTCTTTCCTGTCGGACAGTCTCGCTGCACATCTCTCTCACACATTTGCCCTTCTGAGCGTAAGGAACCACACACTCTTCCCCGGGATAGTTTTCCTCCTCATACCGCCTCATCGCTTTTCGATCTCGTCCGACACATCGCGCGCCCACATACTCCCCCCTCCCTCTCTCTCTTTTTCTCTCTCACACACAAACGCACTCACTCTCACATTCTCTTACTGATCGTGATCCGGTAATGGCGAATTTATACGACAGTGGCGGGGCGTTAGTGCGGCCGTCAGCAGTGGCGCCCGGGCGCGCCCGGGACGCGGAGGGAGCTCTCATTAATCATAGAATAAAGTTCGTGAGGGAATTAAACACTTTGGGATAGAGGCGGTCCAGGACAGCACGGGGCGCTATAGCGTAGAACTACCATGGTGAGCGAATGGCAAAGTGTGTCGCTGCTCTCTCTCTTTCTCTTTATGTCTCTCTATATCTTCGCCTCTCTATCTCTCTCCCATTCCCTTCTTCTATAAGACGGCGTGGCGCTGGCTAAGCACTTTATGAATGGCTGGCTGGTCGCGCCGCTGCAGCTACGCCGCGCGGTTGCGATGCCCTCCGCTCTCCCGCCGTCTGTGATCATCACAAACATAATGAATTATCACTCTTATACTGTGCGACCCCGTCGTCCCCCCCCCCCCCTCTCTCTCTCTCCCTCTTCCTCCCCGGTGCGCCCGCGGCAGCAGCAGCAGCCTCGGGTTATAAATGACAGCGTGTCGTGTCATGTGGTACAGCTACCGCGCCGTAGCCTCCACAACGCGGGTATACCAGGGTATACCCGTCCACACACGGCCGGTCAGCGGTACCTCACACTCCAAGGTTTTTACGAGGAAATTTGCCTAGTAGCTTCCGCGGGGGGACCACTCATACAAAATGTGCACATAGATTTTTTTGACCTTTATGATTTTTAATTTTTTTTTTTTAAATGCTTTTTTATTAAAAGGAAAATTTCACTTTTTTTGCTCCCCTCCCCCCCCCCCCCATTGATTCTGACTTTTTTCAATTGTTTTTGACCTTTTTGGTCATTTGTTTTCCGGATTTTTCTGTGGTGTCTCTCGTCTTGATTTGATTATGATTTTTTTTTAAATTAGTTTATTTATTTATTTATTTTTTTGTTTGGGGCCGTACAATGACTATTTGAAGTGAGCCCCCCCTCCCTCCCTATACGGTCCTTTGGTAGCTACCAGGCGTATTTTTGCTATCATAACTTATCAAGAAATTCTTTAATATTTCTAAAAGAATTCCTAGTAGCCACTCTGAAAAGTTTTTCTAGAATTTGATTTCACCGTCATCTTAACACTAGAAAAAAGTTTAGTAATACTAACGTTCAATAGTACTTCGGATTTTCTTGATAATTTGTGACAGCACAAAACGCCTAGTAGTTACTACGCAAATTTCCTAGGAAAAACTTTAGAGTGCACTCGAGTACATCCACTCGGGAGAGAAACTACTGTAACACGACCGCGCACCAAGATCATAACGAAGGGGGTGGGGGTGGGTGGGGGGAAATCCCCCGCGTTTTTCCTTGTATAATAACGTTCGAAAAAGAACCATAATCCTACATCGATAAGAAGTTCGCACATTACGCGGCGCGTCCCGCGTGCGTCTTACTACTTAGGGTCATCGCTTTTTCACTCGACGCCTCGCCTCTCCAGCCTCGTTGAAGGGGAGATTTAGTGCTCGCCTGGCAATCGGTGCTCCGCGATGCCGCCGGCCGGGGCCAGGCCGCTCCGTGGTGTTGACTGCAAAGGATTGATGGGACTCATGGTCGCTGCATGCGCCCCGCCTGGCCCGGCCCGGCCCGCACGGCCCATCCCGGCCCGGGGCTACTTTTTCTTCCGCCCTAATCCTCCCTGCTCCACCTCCTGCTTCACCGGCCGCTGCGAGCTGCGAGTCCAAAACTCCCCAACTCCCGCGTGCTCAACAACTCGCCGTCGCCGCCGCGCCAGGCCAAGGCGAGATAGCCTTTCACCAGAGGAGGCAACAAATGGCGTACAAATTTGACGATTTTTTTCTGATTTTTTAAAAATTTGTTTGCAATTTCTGCTTGAATTTTTCCTGAATTTTTGTAAATCACTCTGAATTCTCCTGAGTTTTTCCAAATTTTTTCTGAATTTCTCAGTATTACTTCTCGGAATTTTTCTGAATAACGACGTATGTACAAAAAAAAAAAAAAAAAGACTCACAATTATTTCCACACCTCGCTTTCACCCGCCGCGCACGACCGCCGCGGTACTGCCCCCTCCCCCCTGCGGGTCGACGGGTACGTCTGCGTGCGCCCTCATAGTTTCCATATTACATCCAACGACATGGACCGCGATGTCCACATGATGCGTCCATGACAGGCGCAGCAGCCGCAGCTTACGCAATTACGGGCGAGCTTTGCGCGTGGGCGCGCGCGCGCGCGAGCGAGCAGACGACACTCAAGACGTAAGTCTTCAGGGAGGAGCCCACACCAGCCAGCCCAGCCCGGCCGGCGGCCCGCGCGTCCACAGACCGCAACTTCCGGCGGCGCGAAGCCCAGCCCCCTCCCCGCTCGGCCGTGCCGTAGGACGCGCGCCCGCCTGCCGTATCCCTGAGGACCTTGTCCGAGCTCTCAAAAACTGTCACAATCTGTCACGTGACACGCGACCGCAAGGTTGTCACAAACTGTCAACGAACTGTCAGTGCGGCGGGAGCAGCCGGGGCCCGGCCGCTCCGGGTGGGCTGGGCACAGGGCCCGCCGGCCCGCCCCGTCGTCGTCGTAAGGCTGTATATAAGGATTCCCTGCCTGACATCGCGTCCCGCCATGGGTCAGAGAGACACGATCATTTCCCTCCAATCTCGGCTCTTTGGCTTCCTCCTCTCCTCGGGATATCTAAGGGACGTCACCTGCCCGGGCTTCCGATCCTCCTTTTCTGCTGTCCTGTCCCTCAGCGCGCCGCATTACCGCGTCGTGTCCCTGTCATCGTCATGCTCAGCTCAGCGAGCGCGCCACCATAGCCTCCCACGCACACACACACACGCACGCAACCACTTGTGTTTGCCAAAGGGCCTTCTTAAAAAATAAAATAAAAAAATAAAACCTTTTTTTTTAACTTTTTTTTTCCACAGTCGTTTTCAATTCTATGTGACAGCTTGCCGTCAAGGGGCGCGCGGCGCGCGTGGCGTGGCCTTCTCATATCTGGCTGCGAGCATGGCGGATGCCTCCGAGTAGGACAATAGTGGAGGGGTATCTGCAATCATCGGTCACACACACGCACACATGCACGCACGCACATAAAGCTCGCAGCACGTACAGTAATTCACAAAAAAGAATAACGTTTCTTTATTGAAATTTCTCAACGTTTCCAGACATTGTAAAAAAAAATATCGTAGGTTCACGGGAAAATTTTCCACGAGGCAGAGTAGCATTATAATTGCAGTGACATATGGTTAAATAACTACAAGCACTACCCATCAACTTGAAATTCGATTGCCAGTTAAAATTTATAGTTAGTTTACACTGTTAAAACCTTGCGAAGAAATGCTTCGCATTGCGAAGAAAATCGTTCGTAAGCTGCGAAGCATTTGGCTGCTTTGTATTGCGAAGCATTTTCTTCGTAGTGTGCGAAGAAATTTCTTCGCAAGGTGGGGCTTGCGAAGAAAATACTTCGTATTGCGAAGCCTTGCGAAGCAGCCAAATTCTTCGCAACGCTGCGAAGAATTTTCTTCGTAAGAATTTTACAGTGTACAAACATATTTTTCACAGAAGAAAATTTGCATTATGACATTTTTAAGAACTCAGGAGCAAGAAATGGTATGTTGTTGTCTCTCTTAAGAGAGACAACAAGGGAACTAATTAGTTCCCCGCATGTTCAAACGAGCGAAAATGTTGCGGGAATGAACCTCATAAACACAACACAATTCAGAAAAAAAAATAAAAAGACAGATAAATTCAGACAAATTCAGGAAAATTCAGAAACATTTAGAAAAGTTCAGGAAAATCCACGCAATTTTTTTGTAAAAAAAAAAAAAAAAAAAAAAAAATCGAATAAAAATTCCCCCCAAAATTGGTAAAAGTTTACAAAAATTCACGAAAACTCTCGAAAATTCGCAAAACTTGTACACTAAGTTTTAGAGTTGTTTCCCTCTCGCTCACATTTCCAGTGCGCGCTGCACCCTGGCCCCCTCCCTCTAATGACACGGGGCGCTGCGCTGTTGGCCGCCTCACCGCCCCATTCTGAAAAATAAGAAGAGGAGCCGAGCCAGGCGCGGCTGCAGCAGACGCAGCAGGCTGATTCCGAAGTTCGCTCTCGCGCCTCCGTCCCTGTCGCACTCGTGGGGTTCCATTGGGCACCGCCATCTAGGTGCGACAAGGACGGAGGGACGAGAGGGATCTTCGGAATCAGACGGCAGCGGGGGAATAATGACACGGCGTCGCGACGCGATGCGTCGTTAATTACGCGCCGCTTATCGTCACCTGAAGACTTTTCCGGGTAAAAACGGGCGGAATGGAGGAGGAATGAAATGAACGTAATGACATCATACTTAGCGACATGCAGAGCGCCCGCTGCTGGAGGGAGGGCCACCAGGCCCGCTCCAGCAGATGCGATAGAGAGGGGGGATTATGAAACAACCTCCCCTTAAGTGCCAAAATTAATACAATTGCCCGAGGTAGCCTGCCATACACACGCGTTGAGAATAGTGTACAGATGACATACAGCCCTATAAACTATATTATTTTCTTCCCTTTTTTTCCTTTAAGAAACTCTTTTCGAACTTTCGAGAATTTTGCGTTGGGTTCCTTGAATTTTTGTAAAAAATCATAAACACAATAGAAAACCCCAACTTTATTTTTCATTAAAAAAAAATTAAAATTTCCTATGAATTGTTCTTGGAACTTCCGTAAATCTTCCACGCAATATGCACTTGATTTACTTTGATTTACTCTCTTGAAATTTCTTGGAAGACTGCTGAAAAATGCAGAGCCGTCGTCAATAACCTCGCGTGGCAACACGCGCCCCCTACCTCCACCCCTCTGCTCTCCGGGTCCCCGGCCCCACACAGGTGTCCAGCTACACCGCTGCTGCTGCTGCTGATGCTTACTTCGACGCATCGCTTCGGCGAGAGGAAATGAAATCCCGCAAATGGGAGTAAAGTGCGCTCCCCGGGCGGCGCGGCCCGGGACAGGGGCAGCGGTGGCGCTCCCAGCGAAAGAGGTGAGAGGTCCAGGAAACGAGTGGATGCATTATTCATCAGCTAACGCCGGCAGCAGCAGCAGCAGCAGGGCGAAGGGCGGATGTAATTGGTAACGCGTCGCCATTAGCAGCGTAGCGTGTAATGCATTCGCGACTCGTTACGCGGAAGCGGGAAACAGAACGATAGAAAACGTGAATAAAGGGTCGGCAAGGGCGCGAAAGTGCGGTGAAATATTCACATATTGATATTGACACGTTTTCATTGTCCTGTAGTAAGAGTCGCAGCATGCATTCGCCAAGAAGGGCAACGGGTAGATCAGACCATGGTCAGGGCATCTCGACGAAGGGAGCTTCAGAATGACACCTACTGACACACTCTTGCACATGTGTTTGATAATTATTGTATATGCTTCGCGGTCAAAAGCACATTCAATTCATGTGGGATGTTGTGTATGTTAGACTAATACCACCAGATTGTGTGCAACGGAAGTGTTGGACACATTTTTTTCCTCAAATAGAACGTAAGGATTTTTTAGAGAGGCATTTTAAAGTGTGCAATATAGTGTTCAACACAGTGGCTTCCCTCTGAAAAATGCAAAGTTTTGGCCACATTTAGTGCCAAAATTTAGCTCTCTTGCAAGAGGAGTCTGGAAAAAGTGGCCAATAAATTGGTATTCCAGGGGAAAAAAACTTCACTTATTCTAAAAAAAAAAAAAGTCCACTTAAAAAGAATGCAACAATTTTGACAAAATGCAAACGGCCACAGTGTGATTAATTCTCTTTATAACAGTGCAGACGACAAGTTACTTAAAAAAAAAAAAAGAAAAAAGTGCAAAAATCGTTATCGCGATCGGTTTCCGCTGCGTCGCCGGTCCCGCCGCCCCCAGCCAGCCGACGCGTCGGTAACATTATCCCCGCTGTCCATATCATTAACTCCGTTTTTATTATCATTCCACGAGCAGAGGAAACGCAACGTGAGCCCCTGTGCGGCGTGCCGAATGGCGCCGGCGGAATTACTTTGCCCGCGTCGTTTCCTCAAAAGTGGTAGCAGGGGAGTGAGGTTAGAGGGGTGGGGGAGGGGGAGGGGGGGGGGCGTCTGCCCCTTCACAAACGTGGAGAGCGGAGGTAATAGGGAGGGCCAAAAGGTGCGAACAAACAGTACGTTATCGGCGCCAGATCTGAGAGCGCGTGGTGGCGTGGCGTGGCGGGGTAATGACGAGCAGGGCAGGTGGTGCTGGGTGCGGCGCGGGCCGAAGAAGCTCGACCTTACACATTGCAATCTTGGACGTGTGTGTACGGAACTTCGTCGAATCGGCATGAAATCGATTTAAAAAATAAATAAATACCGATTCTACTATAGTAGAATCGTATACGTTGCTTTGACGTCGTTTCAAAAAAACTCGCAAAACGCGGCTTAGAATGCAATCATGACTGACACGAGAGGTCAGCCCGCATGGGCAGGGGCATTTTGAATCGTTTGGTATGAAAATAAAATCGACATTTCTGTATTCACCCCATGGGAGAATTATTACGTTTCAGCCACGTGTATCCACGTTGCATCCACGTAGTGGAAACATAATTTTCGCACTGTAATCACGAGCGTCGTTTTTCGACGCTTGAAGGGTTCGATTTTGTTCACCATCTCCTTTAAAAACACAAGCAAACGAAGCGTAGTCGACGTTTTCGGTTTGAGGGGTGCCCATAGGGTACAGGTTCACCAAGGTCAAAATTCAGATCAATCGAATTCCTATTAAAAATGATGTTTAAAAATCAGCTTGTGAACTAAAACGAACCTGCC
Organism: Frankliniella fusca; assembly: GCA_029379305.1. Taxonomy (NCBI): domain Eukaryota; kingdom Metazoa; phylum Arthropoda; class Insecta; order Thysanoptera; family Thripidae; genus Frankliniella; species Frankliniella fusca. Next base: position 88,781 of record JAHWGI010000282.1, read on the forward strand.
AGGCGTCGAAATTCGACGCTTGTGTTTACAGTGCGCATGGGGTAGTTACGGCTTTCCCATATTTTTTTTCCGTTTTACTAATAAGCGCTCACGACGTAACAACCTTGTTGCTCTAATAACGCGAAGCTCCTTACGCGTTTTGTATTCAAGGACATCAGCCCCCCCCCCCCCCTCACCCGCAAGTAACCGCGCCGCTTCCCTCGCCTCAGCGAGTCCATTAGGTCGGCGATTATGTTACCGAGGGTCTCGTTGTGGCTCTGGGCCCCGCCCGGGCCGCGCCGGGCGCTCTCTACGGGGCCCTCGCGCCCCCTGCGCCCCTCTGTGCCGCGCTGGGGGGCACCGGGCCCCGGGCCCCGCGCCGCCAGCGGAGGGCAGAGGCCAGAGGGTTAAAGTGCTGAAGATAGCTGAAAGCCGAGCCGAAAGCCGCGTCGCCGTGGTAAAAGGCGGTGAACGCCTGGCTGAAATTTACGATCAGACCAGACCGCTTGCACAGGAAAGCGAGAAGAAACAAAATTGAAGGACGAGTAGTTTTGCTGCCATCGTTAGGCGTAAGTGACGTGGTTTGTCTTACAAACCCATAACACGGAAAATTTACATATTTTAAATTGAAAATGACCTGCGTATAGGAAACAACTGAGGGGCCTCCTCGTGACCACTTCCTCAGGACGGCACACCTGCGCCCTGCTGTCCGGGGGAGAACACCACGCCTGCGGTCGCGGGCAGACTTGAGTGGGGCGGGGCGGGGCGGGGCGGGCCGGGCCGGAAGGCACTGCACCGTTGGAGGAAGCAGATTAGCGAGAGGAAAATCTAACACTTTTTTGTTATACGAAGATATTGTTTTAGGTTCAGGGCGGTGCGTGCGGGCCGAGAAATGGGATCGCCAAAGGAACTAAAAACCGCAGGTGTCGATATGGTAAAACGTAAAGCAAAAAATCTTAACGATTAAAAAAAAATATTGACTCAAATTACTGAAAGTAGTTTTGTGCAACCGTGATATATACAGGAAATTCCCTTGTATATAACAAAACTTTTTCTTTGTCTTTTTTGTTTGAATTACAAAGATTTTTCTTTGTATCACAAAAAATAAAATTTGGCTTTGTATTCCTACGGTCGCACAGAATTCTTTGCGATACAAGAATTTTCTCTGTCAGAATAGTGAACGGCCGGTGTGTACACGGAGAGGCCCGCGCGCGGTGACCGCCAAGGGCGCCGCGGTGGTCGCGAGGCGTCCGGGTGTAGCGGTGCGGAGTCGCGAGCGCGCGAGCGCCTCCCGGAAGGGAACAGGGAACGCCCAGAGAAGATGCAGATTGCCGGGCACTTGAGCGTGCCCAACGACATGTCACGGTGAGTCCAGTCCAGCCCGGCCCGGCTCGAGCGGCTGAGGTTAGGTAGGAGGGCTCCATCAGGCCATCAGTGTCACGGGGACGCTACCCCGCGCTCACTCCTCGCCCGCCAGCGGGTATATTTTTGTCTTCTTTTCTTTTTCAGGAAGGGGAAATATCTGCGGCAGCAGCAAGGTAGCAATGTAAAAGGAAATAATCGTAAATGTACGACTTTTTTTTTTCGAAATTTGTGATTACGACACACAGATTTTTAAGTTTACGAACCAAGTCGAAAAATTGGCGACAGCAAATTCCTTTCTCGTCAAAGAAAACTAAGTCGACCGAGGGGTAAATAACTCCGAATTTTGATGTACACCACTAATTCAAAATTCTCACTAATAAAGCATTCCGGTAAAGCCAAAAAAAGAAGAATGTCGGGAACAAGTAAACGGAATAAACTACCATGTAATAGCATAGGGATTTCCGTTTACTTGTTCCCGACATTCTTCTTTTTTTGGCTTTACCGGAATGCTTTATTCAAACTAATTCACGCGAATTCAAAACTGATTCACGCGAATTCAAAACTAATTCACGCGAATTCAAACCTAATTCAGGAATGACCTCAGAAAATACACGCACATGTGATCCAAATTATTCTCTCAATTACATGATTAAATAGGATTTTTAGTAAATTATTGTGAACTATTTCGATTTATTCCAAATTATTGGAAATGAACTCGCAATATTGCAAAATAATCACAATTATTTCAATTATTTTTTTAAGCTTTTCAGAAACAAATGTTGCTCTGCAATTGGAAGGGTGGCGTGAAAACATAGAAAATTTTTGCGGCAGTAAACCTCCCGAAGGAGGTTGCGGTTCCCGCCAGGCACAGGGCTTTTACCCCCTGTGGCAGCCAACTGCTTCGGTGTTCCATGGGAACCGGCGCTTTGCTGACTGCGATCCTATCGCGCAATTCGACAGATTTGATCCCCGTACCACCATTGGCCTACCCCTAGAGGTACGAGCGGTGTCAAGGGCGTTAGACTTCCTGAACCCAGTTTCAGAGGCCTTACCTCAGAGGGGTACGCGGGATTCGAACCCACAACCCCGAGTGCCGACACGTAGCCAGAACAGGAAGCGACCCAACGCCCAGAGCCACCGAGCCAACGGCGGTGAGACGTGTTTAGTTTCTAATTGACCTGCCCTGGACCAGCTGCCAAAGGAAATGCCAAACCCGAAAAACATTTTCCCGAGTGGGAGTTGAACTTCGGCCCACTCGGTTCGGTGTTGCGCGCCCTACCAACTGAGCCACGACGCCTCGATGAGTGTATAGTACGACGGGTTCGATACGTATCGTATCCCTGTCCTCCTGGCTGGAGGCTGCAGGATACGCGGCAAATACGGCTCGAACCCGTCGCATGGTATAATCACCGAGACGTCGTGGCTCAGTTGGTAGAGCGCGCAACACTGAACGCGAATTCAAAACGAATTCAAAACAAATTCAAGCGAATTCAAAAAGAATTCAAGTAAATTCACAACAAATTCACATTAATTTCAAAAAACTTCGCAATAAATTCAAAAAATTCAAAGCTAATTCAAAAAGAATTCAATTTAATTTAGACAAATTCAATTCAAATTCACGAAATTTGTACACCGAATTCAGAGTTGTTTACCCCTTGAAGTCGACACATAATGTCAAAAAAATTATTATAACAGAGTACAACTGGAAGCTGTAACTTAAAGATACGTATGGCAATTTTTCCAGTAACCCTTGCGAATATTTTTCACTGTGAGGTGCGCGGGGCAGAGGCGCGACGAAAGCTAGAAAAATATGCAATATAGTAGCTCCCAAATCACAGTCCAAGTAAAGAGGATCTGTGCGCCTGCCTGCAAGGCGAACCCGGCGAAACCTTGGCACACAGAGATAATGCGTGTACTTTGCCTAGAAGGCAGGCGCGCAAATGCAGCCCACGTGTCAGTCCCCTTCTTCGTGTCTGGGCTACTTATTCCCTACTTTTCTGGCAAGACGACCGGGCGAATAAGCAGTTATCAGGTCCTGCTGCTGGAATGTGCCACGCCGGCAGCGGTACTCCTGCCTAACCCACCTCTATCGTCATTTGGGCAATTTGGCGGTGAGTCGACCACCTTCTCCTCCCCAACCCCCCCCCCCCCCTTCCCCCTTTCTCTCCGCTCCCGAAAAACCAAAAGGTGTCATTTCTCGCGGCCCATTACAGCAACTATTTGGAAACGGAGTGACGATACGCTCGCGGCCCCCGGGGTAGGGCGGGGTCGGGATCATCGCCTTCAGCTGCCCAAACAACTAACGGCGCACCCGGCCGATTCCGAGGATCGCCCTCGCGCCGCCGTCCTTGTCGCACTTATGGGGCCCTCTTATCCCTAATATAGGGCACAGCCACAGGTGCGACAAGGATGGAGGTGCGTGAGTGATCTTCGGAATCAGACGGCAGCGCGGGAAGCGCGTGCGCCGGCCGGCCCCGGAATCGCTGCCCGGGAATTCGCTCTTGAAATTGGACTGATTGACACTGTATTTTTCCTGTCCCCCACCCCTCCCCCTCCTCGATGCGAAAAAATTTGGTTGAGAAAGTCAATGTCAGAGTTGTCGTATCCCTCCCGACTTTATCTTCCTTAAAGAAAAGTTGATTATTTTTCGTCATCAAAATGTAATGCATAGATTTTCATTACCAAAGCTTTTAAAAAAGGAGAAAAAAGACATTTTACTTCTTGACGAAAACTGTGTACGTCCTCGTGTCATTTATGAATACAGAGAGGCAATTAAAGACATTTCATCCGTCTTCGGGCGGCGGCGCCGTCTAATGCTCGGGTCCTGTCGCTCCGAGAGATTACGCCGGGCGGGGAGTGGCGGGGAGTGGCGGGACGCCGCGGGCGCAGGCAGGGCAGGGTCCCATCCGGCTCCACCCCGCTTGTGTTTTCATCGGCGCGACCGTCAAAATGACCGGGCCGTCCGAGTCTTAAGCGGCGTTAAGCGTTGGCCTCGAGGGGGTCCGGGAGGCGAGGGGGTAGGGGTCGGGGAGGGGGCCCGGGGGCGCCTCGTGGTGGTGGTGCTGCTGCCACCCCATGTCATTACCTCACGGAGGCCTCGGCGCGCGGCCGCCCTGGGGCCCCGGGGGCCTCATGGTGGTAGTGGAGCCCCGTGAAAGGTTTCCGCCCGCCGCCAGCCGCCGCGCGACGCGCCCCAGAGGGGGCACCACTACCATACATACCCGCAGGAGCAGCTGCAGGAAAGGTAATTTCTCTCACTGAACTATAAAAGACTATTATTGTATCATTTCAAATCAAACAAGGAATCGATTTATAGGAAATAAGGCGAAGAAAATTTAAAACCTAAGGGACATTCCCTTATATTTTAAGGAAGCGCATCTTCAAAATATGGTAATCTTTCCTAAAATTCAGCAAGTTCCTCAGAGTTTTCCCCTTTTCCTCACAAAAACAAAATTTAGACATTGCTTTTACCGTGCGGCCCAGCCCCCCCTCCTCTCTCTCTCTCTCTCTCTTTCTCTCCCTCTCTCTCTGGTGGTCCACGCGAGGGTCGCGTGGCGCTGTGCACGCCGGCCCGGCCCGCCTCACTGCCCGCCTGCGTGAGTTGGGCCCGTCCCGTATCCCTTCCACGTGATTGGTCGATCTGTCGCCAGGGCCACGCCACGCCACGCCACGCCACGCCACGCCACGCCACGTTGCGTACCCATCCAGGCTGCATTCCTAGTGGCTCATCGTCGCGTGGCCGTGGCGCCTGGAGTCAAACAACCATCCACCCATAGACTTTGAGACCGCATCAAAGCGGAGACAAGATCAAAAATAAATTCGGAAAAACTTATAAACGTAGAGGAGTTGGAGGGGCTGGAATATTGTTTAGAAGGCGCGGTTTAAGGTCCAACTGAAAACCGTCACGCTTTTTGCTTCTTTCCAGGCGGCTATCAAGTGCCTCCCCCCCCCCCCTTAAATCACGGCTGTTGTTTAATACTGGTGGAAGGCAATTGTTAGGAGGTCGAATCCGGCAACCCAAACCCAAAACTGCCCTTAGAATTGTAATGTAAGAAGAAAAGTGTGCCAGAAATTTGTGAGACTTTTGCTATGGCTAATTATGTTACAGCAGTTTCGCAAGCTGCCTTCTTGTTTCAGTCTGCCCGCCGTCCAATGACCCAACCCTGACGGGAAGAGGGGCCTGCAGATCGATCAATGCACATGTCGACAGCGAAAGATCAGAGAGAGTGAGAGAGAGAGAGAGAGAGAGAGAGAGAGAGAGAGAGAGAGAGAGAGAGAGAGAGAGAGAGAGAGAGAGAGAGAGAGAGAGAAGATAAGGCGTTGACACGGCGGCTCCAGCTGGGGCCCCGTCCCGTCAAGTCTCCCCGCCGGAATTCCCTCGGAGCCAATCGACCTAAAAAGGGTAAACATGCTCTGTTTTGTCTCGTCCGAAGATTACAACGAAAACATTAAAAAGCCATCATAAGACATAACTAATAGGCGCCGCGACGGCGGCCCGGAGCCCGGCCCCGGCGCCACAGCGCCACGCCTCTGCGCATGCATGTCAAAGCGCTCGCATTCTTAAACCGCTATCGGAACGCACTGATTTCGCAAGCGTTGCGGGATTATTTCAGTATCGTAAGGCTGTGGAAACCTTATTAAAAAAGAAAACAGGCTCCTTTAACCGAGGGGGATCACATTCAAAATGTGTACACGGATTTTTTTTCCTAATTTGTTTTAAATTTTTATGGTAATTAAAATTACTGTCTCTATTTGATAATTAATGTTTTTTTTTCCTCATTATTTCCGACTTTCTTCATTTGTTTAAATGTATTTTTGTTCATTTTCTCTCGATTTTTGGATTTTTATGTGGCTTTCCAATACATTTTACTTTGATATTTTTTTTCTTGTTCTTGATTTTTTAAAAGACTTTTGGGGGGCGGTATACTGATTTTTCCGTGTGATTTCCCCCCCCCCCCACACACACACCGCTATTGAAACCTTTTGAAACCTTGAAGCCTTAATCACATACGCCCATTTACTTCAGGATTTATGTGCTAAACTGCTGCTGAGATGAAAATGATTCCGGGCGCGCGAGCGTTGCGCGGGTCCCCCGGCCCGGCCCCCGGCCCGGACGAGAAGAGCTCAGGTCCGACATGCTACGCCACCCAGGCGCACCCGGAGGACCCGGAGTGCAGTGCAGCCAGCGCAGCGCCCTAATACCAACCGAGACGCAACCCGATCCCTCCCTAGCAGACTCCGCGCCCCGCCCCGCCCCGCCCCGCCCCGCCGGCGCGCCGGACCTAACGGCTGGGGCTGCAGCCGGGGGCTCCCCGCGACCCCACGCGGGGCCACACGCTGCTTCCTCAGCCAGAGGCGCCGCAGCACGCTGGAGCCGGGTGATGTTTATCTCTACAGTCCCTTGGCGATTCAGTACTTTGCGGCAAATTCAGCTGAACGCGGCCTCCTCCGCGACCAGCCGGTTTGGGAGACGAACGTTTGGTTAGGATGGGTTAGGTGGGGTTGAGTTAGGTTAGGTTCGGTTCCGTTAGGTTACACTGAAACCCCAACAGTGAGCATTGCACGCTGTATGGAAGCGTGCACGGTATGCTCACTTTATATAGGTCGTATTCCGATGCGGTAGTAGCAGGCGTAGCGCTCATTTGTTGGCCGCCATCTTGGTGCCCAGCTTAACACAGGGCTCTTATAGGAGAACCCCTTTATGATTTTTTTAAAAGTAAGGGAGACAATTTAGACATTTGAAAAAAATTGTATGCATACAAGTTAGTATTAACTTTATAGATAAATTTTTTTCAAAGGTCTGCGTTGTCTCCCTTATTTTTAAAAAATAAATGATAAAGGGGTTCTCCCATAAGAGCCCTGTGTTAAGCTAGGCACCAAGATGGCGGCCAACAAATGAGCGCTACCCCTGCTACTACCGCATCGGAATACGACCTATAAAGCGTGCACCGTATGCTCACTGTATATAACGTGTGCATGGCCATGCTCACTGTACAAAATGTGAGCAATGCTTTACTGTTCGGCACGCAGGAAGCATCTCCACGCACACGTTGAGTTCAAAAATGCTTACTGCTGAAGTTTTAGTGAGCATCTCCATGCACACATTACATACAGTGAGCATGTCCATGCACGCTTTACTTAACTTACAGTGTTCAATGCTCTCTGTTGGGTTTTCAGTGTAGGTTGGTTTAGAGGTTAGGTTGGGTTAGGTGAGGTTAGGCTTGGTCAGGTTAGGTTGGGGTCAGCCCCTACAAGGCTCCTACAGGCTGTGCTCCTACAGGCCCGGCGCCCCTCTGCCTGCCTGTCTCAGGGACCACACAGTGTATCGATAATCGATCGTCACTTGTTGCAGCCGATCCGTCATCGTCCAGCTGCCACCTATTCACACGACCGTTTTGGCCTCTCCCTTCTCTAATTGTGTCTGTTCAGGCGTACAAAGCTGTCGCCCCGTAAGAAAAATGTGTCAGCTAAACAAAAATATCCGAGAAAATTAGTGCGCCTCTGGTGCAGTGTTGTCGCAGTCTCGCGAGTAGTACATGGAAGTGGTGGAAAATGCGGGTAAAATGCGGCGTTGCATAAGTGTCGCGCCTACGCCCGCTTGGCCGCTGTCAAAACCCATTAGAGCACCGCAGCGCGTCGGGAACACTGAAACCCAAGCCATCGTGAGTGTTGCGATTAGCATGCCTCCTCCCGCTCCCTCACCTTGTCCCCCAGGGCCTCAGTCTTGCTCTCTCTCCCTCTTGCACCCCCCCCCCTCTCTCTTTCTCTCTCTCTCTCTCTCTCTCTCTCTCTCTCTCTCTCTCTTTCTCTCTCTGGACCACCTCCACGAGCTTGGCCACTCTCTTCCGGATGAAGGAGCGGTGTCGATATCCTCCGAAAATAAAGCTCATAACAAGCAGTTTGTGTGGATGACGCGCTTGTTATGGTTTTCACGCTTTCAGAGATTATACGCACCCGCGGTTTGCCCGGACCCGGTGAGTAACCGGACACGGTGACTGGAATGTGGATGGACGCCCGCCGTCCCGCCCCGTTCCGGCCCGGACCCACGATTGCACAGAAATTACGCATCGCGGACTGATGTCAATAATCGCTCGCATTAACACCACGAACCATCGAATCCAATTTCTCGCCCAAAATGAGTTAGGGCACTTTTCCAGGCTTAATTTGGAGAGATAACTTTTAACCCCACTCTCATCGAGCGAGATATTATTGTTTTAGCCTTGCTCTTGAGTAAGGACTTTTTAGACTCGCACTTTATTTGATCGCGAATCCTCACTTTATTAGGGTGAGGTCTCAAAATTATTTCTCAGAGCAGAGCAAAGAAAAAAAAAAACTCATTCTGAACAGAATAATAAAGTTGACCTCGTCCGTATACAGGAGCGAGAATTATGCGCCTCGTGGATTTTCAATGAATCCGAAACGTGCACAAACGTTTCACTTAATTTAAACAAAATAGTAATCAGTCATTTGGGAATCAATAGTTTTACGTACGTACCGGGTGTTTCTTTGAATGCGTAACAGTGTTGCGGGTTTGCCTACCCCAATTGCCCGTAAAGCGCCATGGCCCGCCATGGCCCCTGTAGCGCTGGCAAGTATGCACACCCGCAACACTTCTGCATTCAAAGAAACACCCGGTACATGCCTCAAAGCACTTCAAGAGCTCTGGAAAGTGAGAAATTGAGTTGGAGAGAGGGAGAGGGAGAGGGAGAGGGAGAGGGAGAGGGAGAGGGAGAGGGAGAGGGAGAGAGAGAGGGAGAGACAGAGAGAGAGAGAGAGGCAAAGAGTAAAAGTGTTTCGGGTGGCCACTGCTGCTCTGGTCACCCAGATTCCTCACCGGCCCCGACTGCAGAAGCTGCAAATGGCCGGGCGGGATGAGAAGGTTCCAGACAGGTGGGGCAGGGCTCGGGCAGGGCAGGGCCGGAGGGAAGGACCACCATTGGGCTGCCTTACCGTTTTGTGCGCCTTAACGCCGGGATTACTGTTTGAGATGACAATGTGGAGCCCGGCTCGAGAGGGTGGACGCGAGGCGACACCCGATCAGAGCAGCATCATATGATCGCCCTCTCTCCCTGGAGCCCCACTATGGAGACAGCGAGGCTCTCTCGGCTGGAGAGAGCAAGAGAGAGAGAGAGAGAGAGAGAGAGAGAGAGAGAGAGAGAGAGAGAGAGAGAGAGAGAGAGAGAGAGAGGAGCCCAAGCAGGGCCACACACGACGCGCTACCCGGCTTTATTCGACAGGGCGTGTCACAGTACCGAATCCACCCCATTGCACAATTTCCTCAAACTGCTGTTCGAGTTGGTTGGTTGCGAACTTTTATGAGAAACTGAGCAGAGCTAAGAGAAACAGCATAAGAAAGATAAATTATGGGCGCTGTACTACAGCACTTCCCATCCACTAAAATCGTTACTCTCCCAGCACACGTGAGGGAACGCGCGCGTAAAACGAGCCCGAGACAGGTGTTTGTCAGCGGGCCAATGTTTAATTAATTGGAGTTCGCCAGTCCAACAGGAGAGCAGAGAGAAAAAGAGAAAGAGAATGAGGAGAGAGAGAAAGATAGCTTGCTCGCTCACTTGTTCACTTGCTTACTTTGCATGCCAGCCGGGTGGGCCGGAGCCCAGGCAGGTTGCGGTCGCCCCGGACGTCACCAGGAGTCAGGGCATCAAATGTTTAATAGGGATCTTTAGGACCGATTTTCAGATTGAATGTCACGGGTTCAGCCAAGCAGCAACGTCTGGTCGGGAGAAGAGAGAGCGAGTGTGTGTGTGTGTGAGAGAGAGAGAGAGAGAGAGAGAGAGAGAGAGAGAGAGAGAGAGAGAGAGAGAGAGAGAGAGAGAGAGAGAGAGAGAGAAATACGTCCTCTCACCACAACACTCATCTCAAACCGCGCGCCTCTGATGAGGGCCGTAGAGCAGGCTTCTGGTGACCTGATATCTTTTCCGTGGTCGAGAATTTTACTCCATTTTAACAGCATCAATAACGACAACAATAGGTAGCCACGCGCGCTTCTCCGTTTTAAAAGGAGAGGTGGGCTGGCAGTAGGCAACATAAGAGGCATTGAGCACCGTATTGAAAAAGAAAGAGAAGCACTCCAGGCGTGAAGTCATTTCCGCTCCCCTCTGATAGATGTGTAGGCGGTCATCAGACACCTGCCTCGGAGATGGATCTTCCGAGTTTGACCCTCCCTGCCCTCCCAGCAGCCCCGACGGCGAAGGGGCTGCTAGTACTTGTGTTATTACGGGCACACACAAAGGTTCAAAATCAAAATGCTCACCAAAATTTTATAAATCATAATTATTTATTTCCGATAAAAATATCGATTTTGCGTTGCCCCTACCCGTTTTGCTGTCTCGTTAATTAAATTTTAAAAAAAAATCAAAGTGATAAATTTATGAGGCAACAAAAAGCATTTCTGGCCGTCGCACACCCTGAACTATCCGCCCACTGTTGCCGAAAAAGAATTCAATAAGTATTCAAGACACAGGGAGTGAAGTGGGATTCATGTGAGCTTGCCGATGAGGCAACATTCACGCAATTGAGCGAAGGCGTAGTATGCAGCAAGGGGTCCCTCACGACCTCTAACACTGTGAAAAATATATTTATAGATTTACGATAAATTTTGTAAATCATGATTTACGAAATATGTTGTATGTAAATTTACGACGGACAGATTTTGCTCGTGAATGAATTTCAAGCCGATATGTAGTGCTTGTAATTTTACGATTTGCAATTGTAATTTTACAACTGCACTTCGTGGAAAATTTTCCCGTAAACTTACGACTATTTTTCACAGTGACTCAGTGTACCGGGTGTTTCTTTGAATGCGTAGCAGTGTTGTGGGTTTGCCTACCCCATTTGCCTGTAAGGCGTCATGCCCCCTGTAGCGCTGGCGCGTATGCTATCCCGCAACACTGTTACGCATCGAAAGAAACACCCGGTACGCAATGCTGCGTTCCACATCCCTTTCCAGAAACAGTCATATAATTTTAAGGACAAAAATGTGCTTTGGTTCCCTGAAATGGCCAAATGAATGTTTTCTTCTGTATGGTTTGATCAAATTATCCTTTCAATCGCGAAACATCTCTCCAATCAGTGAACGCCCGTTTAAAGAGGGATGTAAGTACCTCTCGCCTCTCGATAGGCGCGAAGACAGGCAGCTCAGATGCAGCTTACTTTTCTCGGCTTGTATCTTGAACACCTCTCGACTACTTTTCTGGCAACACTGCCTACAGTGCGTACTGCGAGATCCTGGCTCTCGTAGAGCGTTTGTGCCCCGACCCAACTGGACTGCCCTGGCAGTGCCCGTGCCCTCAGGGCACACGGGCGGAGCACCGAGGCGGCTTATTTGAAAAGGCGTCGCCATCATATCGAAACCGCGCTGCTCGGCTCGGCTCGGCCCGGCCCCAAGAAGCTGATTGACAGGGGGGCATATTGAGCGGCGCGGACCCTCAAACGCTACCCGGTACGCCCCGCCCCGCCCCGCCACTGCCGCACCCGCGGGGGCCGTGAAATGAAGTAACACCTTTGCTGCTTGCGTTAATACCTCCCATTAGGTCGGCCCCCTGCTGGCACCATGCGGAGCAGCAGGGGCCGGAGGCGCGGCGGGGTGCGGTGGGGTGCGGCGGGGTGCGGCGGGGTGCGGCGGGGTGCGGCGGTGGGGCGTCGTAGATGGATGGGCGCGTGGCCCGACCCCTGACCCCGGCGCAGCGACTGGTCAGCCGGTAGCGCGCCACGACTATTACCTGCAACCCCCCACCCACCTCATCTTCATCCTGACGATCAACAACGTGAGGGGCCCGCGCCACGCCGCGGCCCAGCTCGCCCCGCCCCGCCCCGCCTTTCACACCGCCGCCGCCGGGTGTTGAACCCGCTGACCCGCGTTGTCAGACGGCGCCGCCGCCGCCGCCCGGTAGCGGCTCATTACAGTGCGCTAGGCCCCCAATCCGCACCCCCATTGTTCTGCATACGAGGGCCCCGCAGCCCCACTCGGGGTGACCGCGCGGTGCACGCACGCACGGCACGTGGGCCGCGCGGGGCTGCGGCGGCTGCGGGGCCCTCGAAGGGCTGTCATCGGGGAAGAGGCGAAGGGGGAAACAACTCTCGCTGAATTTTGGTGCAAATATTTTGTGAGTTTTTGTGAATTTTTATTGAAATTTTGTGAATTTGTATTGAATTTCTGTGAATTTTTAGGGGATGCCCCATAGAAAATACACGCACATCTCTGATCCAAATTATTCTCTCAATTACATGATTAAATAGGATTTTTAGTAAATTACAGTGAATTATTTCGATTTATTCCAAATTATTGGAAATTAACTTGCAATAATGCAAAATAATCACATTTATTTCAATTAATTTTTTTAAAAAATTCAGAAACAAATTTTGCTCTGCAATTGAAAGGGTGGCGAGAAAACATGGAAAATTTTTGCGGCAGTAAACCTCCCGAAGGAGGTTGCGGTTCCCGCCAGGCACAGGGCTTTTACCCCCTGTGGCAGCCAACTGCTTCGGTGTTCCATGGGAACCGGCGCTTTGCTGACTGCGATCCTATCGCGCAATTCGACAGATTTGATCCCCGTACCACCATTGGCCTACCCCTAGAGGTACGAGCGGTGTCAAGGGCGTTAGACTTCCTGAACCCAGTTTCAGAGGCCTTACCTCAGAGGGGTACGCGGGATTCGAACCCACAACCCCGAGTGCCGACACGTAGCCAGAACAGGAAGCGACCCAACGCCCAGAGCCACCGAGCCAACGGAGGTGAGACGTGTTTAACTTCTATTTGACCTGCCATCCAGCAGCTGCCAAAGGGAATGTCAAGCGCGAAAAACGCTTTCCCGAGTGGGAGTCGAACTTGCGACCACTCGGTCCAGTGTAGCGCTCTCTCCCAACTAAGCCACGACGCCTCGATAACTGTACAGTACGACGGGTTCGATACGTATCCCTGTCCTCCTGGCTGGAGGCTGCAGGATGCGGCAAATACGACTCGAACCGGTCGCACTGTACGATCATCGAGGCGCCGTGGCTCAGTTGGTAGAGCGCGCAACACCGAACCGAGTGGTCCGAAGTTCGACTCCCACTCGGGAAAGTGTTTTTCGCGCTTGACATTCCCTTTGGCCGCTGCTGGATGGCAGGTAAAATAGCAGTTAAACACGTCTCACCGCCGTTGGCTCGGTGGCTCTGGGCGTTGGGTCGCTTCCTGTTCTGGCTACGTGTCGGCACTCGGGGTTGTGGGTACGAATCCCGCGTACCCCTCTGAGGTAAGGCCTCTGAAACTGGGTTCAGGAAGTCTAACGCCCTTGACACCGCTCGTACCTCTAGGGGTAGGCCAATGGTGGTACGGGGATCAAATCTGTCGAATTGCGCGATAGGATCGCAGTCAGCAAAGCGCCGGTTCCCATGGAACACCGAAGCAGTTGGCTGCCACAGGGGGTAAAAGCCCTGTGCCTGGCGGGAACCGCAACCTCCTTCGGGTGGTTTACTGCCGCAAAAATTTTCCATGTTTTCTCGCCACCCTTTCAATTGCAGAGCAAAACTCGTTTCTGATTTTTTTTTTTAAATTAATTGAAATAATTGTGATTATTTTGCATTATTGCAAGTTAATTTCCGATAATTTGGAATAAATCGAAATGATTCACTGTAATTTACTAAAAATCCTATTAAATCATGTAACTGAGAGAATAATTTGGATCAGATGTGCGTGTATTTTCTGAGGTCATCTCAATTTTTGTGAGTTTTATTGAATTTTTGTAAGCTTTTGCTTCAATTTTGTTTAACTTTTTTAGAGTTTTTTTGAATTTTTATGAATTTCTCTGAATTTTCCTGAATTACTTGGTGCGTGCAAAACTTTCAGAGTCGTTTCCCCCTCGGGCGGAGGAGCAAAAGTCCGTTTTTTTTTTTCAGTCAAGTTCCTGGTACTTTGGACCACTCGGCGTTCGCACTTGCATATCTGCTCTTGCAGCGGCTGCCACCGAGGTGAAGGACTACACGTTCGTCTACCTCCCCGCGTACCCGTTGAGGCATTGGTACTTTGAGCCCTACGACCCGCGTCCACATGCGCACATCTCCTTTCTCTCTCTCTCTCTCTCGCAGAGGACGTCGTGCTTGAGTTGTGAAAAATGCTCTCGCCAAACAGAAGCCCGCTGGCCTGTCTAACAAATGAGCCTGATGGCCCTTTCTCTCTCCCTCCTGCCTTGCCGGCCCTTCCGAGCGCCGGGCCGGAGAGAGAGAGAGAGGGAGAGAGAGATAGGAGCCTGTCTCCTCTAATGAGCTGAAAGGTGAGAGTCTATTCTTCTTGGGCTCTTCTCATGGCGACCACGCGGCCATGCGCCGGCGTGACCAGCCGAATAACGACATCACTAGCCTCTATATACATGGCCACGCCGGCGCGCGTACTTAGGCAACGCCAAGATAACTTTTTTTTTCCTGCGCGAGCAAGACACCAAAGGGGTGGGTTCTGTTCTCACGACGACGGGGCAAAGTAGGTAAAAGCTAAGTAGGTTCGTAGCCCCCACCCGTCACTTTCTTGCTGCTTTAGCTCGCTCGCGCCTGCCCCCGTCCTTGTCGCACTCATGGGGTCCTCACACCCCCGACATTGGGCACCGCCATGGGTGCGACAAGGACGGAGGGACGCGAGAGCGATCTTCGGAAGAAGCCTGCTGATACGACTCGCGGCGCCTGAGCCCGTTGAGCCCATTTGCGCATCTCCCGCTCAGTCCCCAGCCCAGCGCACCTTTCTTTCTTCTCTCACGGCGGCGCGAAGGAGAGATGCATCAATCGTGCCCGGCCGTGTGTGATTGATACATGCTACCGGAGCTGAAGGGAAGGGGGCCCGGAGACGTAATGACCCGGAGTCTTTTAATAGAGCGACCAGTAATTACGAAGAGAGAGAGAGAGAGAGAGAGAGAGAGAGAGATGAAGGGTACGTACACACACATCTGCCGCGAGGGTCAAAAACATGGAAATAAAGCATGCTCGCGCATAGCGCCCCTGCTCGTCACCGTACCCGGGCGGAGCGGGGCGGGGCGGGGCGGGGCGGGGTGGGGCGGGGCGCGTCACAGCCGACGACGACGGCGAAACTCGCTGAATATTTCATCTCCGAGTGAAGGAGCAGCGCGGCGGCGGCCAGTAGTGGCGCGGCGTATAGAGCTTTTCCCGAATCGGATCCAATTTTTCCCGTCGCGCTGTGCCGTCGCGTGTCGCCATGTTTGAGCAGGCGAAGCATGGCGTGGCCGGGGCGGGGCGGGGTGGAATGAGGCGGGGCGGGGCGGGACGCGAGGCGCCACTCCCCCGGAGCGAGCACACGCAACTTCTTGATAACTCGATTACGGGCGGGGGGCGCGCGCACACACCGTGCTGCCGTTAGCAGAGGCCCCCGCGCGCCGAAACACTCCTCGTCCCCACCCCGCCCCGCCACGCCCCGCCCCCTATGAGCCCCGCCCCACAGAGAGAAATAGCCTGCAAAATATAAATTCAAGCCACCAGAGAGGGGGTGTGGGGCGGGGCGGCCCGAGGGGCGGCCATGGTCCATGGAGATGAGTGCTGCTCTCAAGAGCATTACTCCCTGCTTGGGGGCGGGGCGGGGCGGGGCGCGCGAGCTGAGCGGGCTCGGCCGCGCCACCGGAATTCTCATGAGGATTTCAGTACCTGCTAACTGCATATTCAGCACGTGTTACAAAGGAGCAGGGCTGCTCTGCCCGCCCGCCAACGTGCAGGGCCTCCTCAACGACAACCACCCCGCCCCGCCCCGCCCCGCCCCGCCCCACCCCGCCCCGCCCCGCCCCGCCCCGCCCCGCCCCACCTAGGCCGCTGCTGCTGCGCGCGGGAATCAAACGGCCCCTACTCGTCCGCGCGGCGCGCGTAATTCAATCCCCTCTCCACGCAGCTTCTCTCTTCCTTTATATTTTTTGATATTTCTCCATCCTTCGTGACGACGCTGCTGCCCTATAGGAACAAAGCCCATGTCACCGGGTGAGTCTTTCTCTCTCTCTCTCTCTCTCTCTCTCTCTCTCTCTCTCTCTCTCTCTCTCTCTCTCTCTCTCTCTCTCTCTCTCTCTCTCTCCCCTCCCCCTCCCTCCCTCCCCTCGAAAAAGGCGGGCAATTCCAGCCGTCGTTGTGGACGTTGAAATTGGCCCCGCGAGTCCCCGCAACGCCAACTGAATAAGGAAAAAAAAAATTGTGTGTAATTCGATAATGACCATGCCGTTTTGTCAACACGGAGACGTCTCGTCGCGCCGGACAGTCGCGTGCGGATTGCTCGTGGTCAGCCGATGACTGGCGACTGTCACGCCCTCGACGCCCCAATCTCTCTCTCTCTCTCTCTCTCTCTCTCTCTCTCTCTCTCTCTCTCTCTCTCTCTCTCTCTCACACACACACGCACACACACACACACACACACAAACAAACAAACACAAACACGGTAAGAGTAAAGACTCGGGCTTCATGCAAAATATAGCAATAATGGTTACGCAGTTGCTGCTGACCATGTCGTTACCTCTTTGAGTACAGTGGAAATCCCGGGGAATCCATATATCACTCACCAGTTTCTTTGCCCCCTCACTTGCAGGTGAGTGAAACATATTCGCTCACTGACGAATATTAATTCGCTCATTTGCGCAGATGCGTCCTGGGTAGACGGACCCACGCGTTTGAGAAATTCTCCCTCACGCTTTGCTTAACCTGCACGCGGTCGCAGGTGCGTCTGGAGCTCCGGCGCGAGATCCACGGCGAGGGCCGGAGCCCCCGGTCGCGCGCCCGTGCCCAAATATACAAACTTGCACACCTGTCAGTAAGAGAATATGTCTCACTCACAAGGAATTGACCAAATGAATTTATTCATCTACTAGCGAGCAGCATTCGGCCCATTGGATATCCAGTGGCTCAGCGCTTCCAGCGACAAGGTCAAGGTCAGTCCCAAGTTAAAAATAATATTTTTTAAAAAAATTGTTGTAAACCCGTCACTTGAACCAGACGTGTTCGGGAGTCTACGGGAGCAGGCCGGATGAGTTTTATTTCCACAGCTGTTGTGTGACGCCAGCACGGCCTGATCTGTGATCAGGCTAGATCTGCGATGACGGAGGTACCTGTCTATGACGCGATCCGATCACCTCATTCACCGACGTACACTGCTGTTCAAGGAATGTACGTCACAGCTATTGTAACGTGATTTGCGTCTCCGTCGTTGGGACGAATCGAAGCGAAATGATGTCAGGCTTATAATACCCACGTCAAAGCGGGTGTGACATAAATCACGCTCCATTCGCACGTACCTATGTGACTGTGTACTTGGCACACACTCGAGTTTGAAGTGTAACAGAGTAAGTTTGCGCCAAATGACGTCAAACCCCCGAAGCGCAAAGTTTGCGGTGCCTCTGCTTAAAGCGCATGTGAACACAATACTCGTGTGAGCCCCCCTAAACCCTTTGACATCCATGTGGCAGCGGCAGTCTTCGAGCGGGATTGAAGGTGGATGTTTGCGGCGCCCGAAACGAGTACAATGTGAGCTCTAGTGACTTTAGACATGTAGTATACTAGGAGTAAGAACTCACGTGGGGAGCACGTGGTAGCACGTGTCGGGCTGAGCTAAGAGTGCGGCGCTTCCAGATTGCAATTAATAGAATTTGAATACCACCAGTTTTTTTTTCTTTTTTTTTCTTCCTACTCATGCCTTGCATGTTGGCAAACTAGCCGGGTCGATTTCCCCTCCCATCACGCTGGTCTTAGTCCGGATGAGGTCCACCCTGTTGCGCGGTGAAATGTCGCGGCTAAGCTTATTTCGATTTCTTGAGTAATAGACTTGGAATTAGCTCGGCAACTAAGAAATGAAGCACCTCTTGTACTACATCGTGCCCGCCTGAAACCGGCTCGAACCGGCAGCACGTAGCGCGGCGCCGCTACTAATTCCGCCCATTGGTCGGTCAATATTTGCGCTTTTGCTGGCAAATCATATTTGTTTGCCCCTCCGACGGTGTCCGCCTAGCAGACGTCAGGCCAGGCGGTGCCAAATGCGCAAACAGCTTTTAAAAGATTCCCTGGCGTGACCGCGACAGCAGGTGTGAGCGGAAAAAAAAGGAATGTATTGTTTCATCTGCTAAAAAAGAGAAATTGCGAGAAAAGTGAAACAGACGGTTCAGCCCAAAGGAGGAGACAACTCTGAAATTTTTAAAGACCTCGAAATTCAGGAAAATTAAGAAAAATTCACAAAAAAAAATCAGGAAAATTCACGAAAAATGGGTAAAATTTAAGTTAACATTCACTAAAATTCAAGTAAACTTTCTCAAAAATTCACAAACATTTAAGAAAATTACAAACATTCACAAAATGTGCACACCAAAATTCGGAGTTGTTTTCCCCTCAGCTACATCGATGGAACCATGGTTGGTATTCGCAACGCGTCCACCTTCATCCTCCCGCGAGAGCCAAGGCGCGGGGACGTATTATAGCAGACGACGCTAGACGGGGGGCGCACCGTCGAGCAGCCTCTAACTAATCACAGCAGGGCGGTGCGGCACGGGGGAGAAATGACTCCCGCTCAAACGCTTTGCCGAGGCGTGGGGAAGCAAGGTTTTCACAAAGTTGTTGTGGCTGCTCGTGCAAACAGAGGAGTTAGAGGGATAGCGGCGGAGCGGGCCGCCGCGCAGGTGTTTCTCTCTGCCGGCTAATCAGCCCAAGTTTTACTCGGGGACATGATTCTGTGAGGGGCTGGTATCTGCGAGCGGTGTGAGAGGGTCACGCGGCGCGAGGGGAGGGGGGAACCACTCTGAAATTTTTGTTTACAACCTCGTACTAATTCAGAAAAACTCACACTGGAAAAACAAAGGTAGGACGAGAAGGGTTTTAATGCCTTTACCAAGGCATTAAAAATTAGCACCCCTGCAAAGGCATTAAAACTGCCCAAAGGTGTTAAAATTTTAATGCCACTGGACAATTTCGTGCCTTTGCAAAGGCATTAAAATTTCACACCCCAAGAAAATCAATAAGTCCTACCTTTGTTTTTCTTGTGCAGAAAAATTCAGAAAAAAAAATCAGCAAAACTCTCTCCAAAAAAAGAAGAAAAAACAATGAAGGATATTGCATTTTTTTTTTTAAAAAAAAAGAAAACGAACATTAAATTTGTCCAGCTTCATTCCGAGTTGCTTCCTCCTCGCGGGGTCGCGTGGAGGTGAGCGCTGTGCACCTGGGGGTGTAGCGTGGCGTGGCGTGGCGGGGCGGGGCGGGTCGGGGCGGGGCGGGGCGGGGCGGGGCGGGGCGGGGCGGGGCGTGGCGGGGCGTGGCGGGGCGGGGGAGGGCGGCGCCTTTACCTATAGCGCTCCGTCCGATTGATTAGCATACCCCGTCCAATCAGGCTGCCTCCGCTCTTCCGCCGCCCCGCGCCGCCCCGCGCCCGCGACTCAGGGGGAATGCCATTAGAGCTCCACGGGGCTGATTGCAGGGAAACGCTCAGGCGAACGCTTTGGGGCGCGGGGTGAGAGAGAGAGAGAGAGAGAGAGAGAGAGAGAGAGAGAGAGAGAGAGAGAGAGAGAGAGAGAGAGAGAGAGAGCGCGCAACCACACCTGTGCCACTCCAGCCAATCACAGCGCGCGATAATCCACTTAGCGCCCCGCTGGCTCGCATGCGGAGAGGAAGCCGGTACGCGGTCCTGGTAGGCACACAGCTAAAAATATATGAATCAGCTCTCCATTGCTTCACATAGGGTAAAAAAAAAAAAGTCAGAAGGTCGAGGACTCCTTGCGGATAGGCAACCCGAACCCACGCCTGCTCGCCGGTACAGCATCTCGTGACAGCAGCAGCGAGTGGTTTTTTTTCCCTTCCTTCGGTCGGTGCAAAATTTAATTATTTTAGAACAAAAAGGGACTTGTTTCTAGGGAATCCCGTCAATAGTGTCGTACATTTACAGGCACGGGTGAATTTCTGGTCGTATTTGTGAAACTCCCCGAGAGAAAAAAAAATGAAATTGGATTTCGATTATACTAGTATATTGAGAAAATAATCATCAATTGCCAAAATAATCGAATCGAGTTTTCGATCAATCGAAAACTCGCACAGGTCTGGGCAGAGCACTCCTCGCGGCCCGGCACTTCCGAGCGGGGCAGAGCGCCTGCTCCCCGGTGACGTGGGCAGAACGTAATACGGCATTTAGGACATCGAACCGCAGCGGACGGGACGCTGCGAACTGCTCCATCATCGCATGGCAGTGCAGCAGCGGGGGCAGGGCGGGCAGGGCCTCATGCACGGTGTACTGAGCGCCGAACAAAGGAGAATTAGCATTGCCCAGCGGCGCGCGACGGCCCAGAGAGGGAGGGAGAGAGAGGGAGAGAGAGGGAGAGGGAGAGAGACAGAGAGAGAGAGAGAGAGACAGAGAGAGAGAGAGTGAGAGAGAGGGAGAGAGAGGTGGGAGGGGGGGGGGGGGGGGTCAAAATTACTCGGTGGGCCGGGCCGCTAGCTGAGCGGCGGTACATTCAATCTGCCATCATTGGTCTGGACCCCGGCGGACCGCAGCGGGGCTGGGGGGCTCGGACGATACTGGTTGTGCGCTGCTTTACGAGGTGTGAGCGCCCCTATCATGAGCCCATTTAAAGTGAGAGAGACGGTTTCAAAAAATTAAAAAAATTAAAAAAAAACATAAAAAATGAAGCTATTAATAATAGGTGGAATGGGACTTTTTTTCTTTCAGAATTATTTTTCCTCGGTTCGTCCTGTACTATAATTGCTATATTTTCGCAGCCAGTGTTGCCAGGAAAAATAAAAGGTAATAAGCAGACGACACACTGCGGAGCAAAGCGGTCTGCATCTCTGCGCCTGCCTACAAAGCCTACGAGGTACCCATCAGTGCCTAGGCTTTGCCTGTGCCTGGTAGACAGTCGCAGATGCAGCTCACTTTACCAGGCACGTGGGCACGATGGCCTCCACTCTCATCTCGAAATGACCGCCTGGAACGTAGGCAAATTGCAAAACAAACACCGTGGAAATAGGCAACCTGCGCCACCCCTTATCAGTGGGGCTTGCCCACCCCTGCTCTTTACTCGGCTGTTTGGGCTTCTTATTGCCTACTTTTCGGGCGACATACTGCCCGCCCCGCGGCCCCATAGCGACAGAAGTGCCACTTGGACACGCGCGTCCTCAACGACTTGCTGCCGTTTCTGCAGACGGTTATGGCGCCCTTCAGGGGGCTTCACGCCTTGCTGCCGTCTGATTCAGAAGATCGCCTCCGTCCTTGTCGCACTTATGACCTCTGCTGTGGGCATGCCAGGGCCCGGTCGTGAGTGCGACAAGGACGAGGCCCGCGGGGGCACGGTATACAACGTACGCGGGGGGCGTCCGCGAAGCGTCCGCGAAGCGTCCGCTCGGGGTGTTCGCCTCCGCGCATGCGTGAAAACTGCTTCACACGCCCTAATTAGAACGTGACCCGGCCGCGGCGGGGGCGCAGCAGGGCAACATCCGTCTGTAATTAGCGTTACGTATTATGCTAATGCGCTGTCACGTCCAGTTACTGTCACGCCAACGCCAGTGGGTCGAGCAGAAGATAGCGATAGGCGCGCCCTCTCGCGGCCCAAAGCGCTAAACGCAGGTGCGTGCGGAGCTGCAGTCAGTACGCGCCGCCACCGGGCCCGCTCGCCCCCCTCCCCGGACACACACTGTCAAAAACAACAAAAATAAATGAAAACAATACCTTCTCGTGGCTGGACGGTTCAGCTGCTTTACGATTTAATTATCCACAATTTCCTCCGCATACAAGTAAAATGCTGACAATAAAAGTGAGACAATTTTTTTTCCCCGACCGCTGAAACAAACCTTTTGTCTCCAATCGTGACTCGCGCGGTGGTCCCCAATTTAAGCCCCGCGCACGCAACGCGCGTCCCAATAATAACGACACTTTCGATCCGGCAAAACGATACTATTGTAGCGCCACTGTATAACGCCGGCTACCGAAACGTCAAAAGGCCTTTTCATGTAACGTTCCGTGCATGGGCCGCCCGGCCCGGCCGCCTGTTTGCGATCCCTTGGCGATTCAGCACTTCGCGGCAAAGTCAGCTGTATGCGGCCTCCCCCGCGACCAGCCGGTTGAGACGAACGTTAGGTTAGGTCATGTTAAGTTGGCTGCGTGGGTCCGATCCAAATAGACCTACAGAGAGTCCCAAAAAGCCGCTGGCCTCTGCCGATGTTGCGTACTGCTGAATTTTCCGTGAGTTGCTGAACCGAAAAGGGATTGTAAATAAGCGGCCCGGCAGGCCAGGCGCTGAACCGACAGTTGTCAAAGCGATGCTCGATAGACGGCAGTTGGCGGAGGGCATGTCGGCACGCAAAACTTACTGTGTCCATTACCTGGAACGATAAGAAAAACCTTTCATTTCGCGTGGTTACACGAGCTTCACGAGCTGCCGCCGCCGGTTGTCATGACAAAGTCTCTCCCGCGCACTGCGGTTTTGCTTGCGCGTGTGCAAATTACGAGGCGCGCTCGCTCACCGCCGGCCGCGCCTCCGCCGCCGTGTGCAAACAGCTCGCCGTCTGTCCCACGGCTCATTTCGGGGCATTAGTGACGGAGGACACCCCCTCGTGTGTCGTCAGGACGAGGTTATGCGGTCCGAGGGGCTTCACTCCAACCTTAACTGGGGTTACAACAGGCCCTTCACGAAAATAAAATCTGTCAAAAATCAGAAAAAGTCAAGAGGAAAGAAAAGTAATAGAAAAATTAGAAAAGAATCAGTAAAAATCACGAAAAATCACGATGAAGAACGAGAATTTATAATGGAGGACCCCTCGGAGGACACCCCCTCGTGTGTCGTCAGCACGGCTCCCCTCTGCCCTATCCGCACACGACGCGCATGTATCCAACTTTTTCCGCACAGGGAAAGGGAACCAGGCCGCGTGACAAGAAGAAAAAAAGAAATATAAAAACGCGTGCGAGTCACCATCATCATAATCAGCAGCAGCTCCACGCACTGCTGTGACATCACCGCTCTGCTCTGCGCTGAAACTGAAACGCACACCGACGAACAAAAGCAGCGCGCGCGCTTCCGGCGCGGTCGTGCCGCGCCACTCAATTCAAACGGTCCCGCCAAATATAATAACGAGCGAGGCGAAGCGTAGGCCTCGGCCCGGCCGACCATTTTGCAGACAAAAGCGCATCCTTTCCTGTTATCACGGCGTTTTAGAAAATGCGAGCGGCGGCGTCACGCCAAACGTAGAGAACTGCGGACTCTATTTTACTGTTGTTCCAGTTTCCCATCTCGTAAAGAGATGTTATATCCGAGAATAAAGTTTTTATAAACTGAAAAGTGTTTGCACCAAACTTTTGGTGTGAAAAATATATTCTTGGATTTACAAGGTGCTTCGTAAAGTACGCTTTACAATGTTTATTGTAAAGTTTCGATTGCCACTCGCTGCCGCCCATTCCTACGCGTCAAAGTAGGTCAAGTCGTTAAGTGGTGTTTGTAACAATTTTGCACTGTAATTTTATAATTTTGCACTGTGATTTCACAACTTATTGCTTTATGAAAAAAAAGTATTAGACCTACATTTTTTTCTGCAATTCTTTTTGGATTCCAATTTCTAGCTAGTTTGAAAGCCATGATAAAATAAATTAAGGTGAGTACAAGTTTCTACATTATCTTCGATTTGAAAGGGGAGTTCTTCTTCTTTTTTTTTCCCCCTTTCGATTCCAATACGGAGGAAATGGTCCGCGTCCGCGTCCATCAGGGATCAGTGCCCTTAATGTCCCCAAACTATTGGGGCTGACTGACAATTAGTCGCCACAAAAGCGCCTGTTTAAGCCCCACTCGGCGCGACACTTAGCGGTGAGGAGCACAGCGCGGCCACCAGGGCAGCTCCTGCAGCGCGCAACAGGCCTGCAGGGCCTGCAGGGCCAGCCGGCAGGGCAACGAGCCCTGCAGGGCAGCCTATAACTGGGCCTGTCAATCAGATACAGCAGGATTCGGCAATTCATGGCGGATCGACAGTGCTTTTGGTATTCTTTTGCATTGTTTTTATTTATTTATTTATTTATTTATTTTATCTTTTCTTCACTTTTCTATAAACTTTGATTTTTTTCCTCATTCATTTGTTTTTTTTTTTGGGGGGGGGGGATTTTTCTGTAACTTTCTTCTTGATTTTATGTCTTTTTTTAAAAAATTGTTTTTGATTTTTTTTTAAATACAAGTCCTTTTTTTTTGAGGGCGTAGAATGATATTTGGAAATGAACCCCCCCCGCGGCTGACCCTGATGGCCCTCCTGTAGGCAGTGCTGACCCTGTAAGCGGAGCCGACAGATTCGGATGAGCGCTTTCGTATCTCCGTCCTTGTCACACGCATGGGTCTCGGCCGCAAGGAGTGAGTGTGAGGGCACCATGAAACGATCTTCCGAATCTGAGTGAGGGCTGCTGGCCCTCTCGGCCCTGCTCCACAGGCCTGCACTTCTAAATGCTCCGGGGCCCAGAGGGGGAAAGATAGCGGCGAGCGAGATAGTCCTCACGTGCTGAAGACACGAAATTCAACCCCCCCCCCTCCCCCCACCCCCCACTGCCGGCGGCGGCAGCGTCATGCACACACATATAAGCAAAGCACTCCGGATGCAAACTACTAAGTGCCCGTCTAATTGGCCACTAAGTAGTGAGTCTCAATTAGGGGCCCGCTCCGCGGGTGCTCCGCGGGTCCCGGCCCTGCTGTACCCGCGCGGTACTCGCGCAGTAACACACGCGTTACGTCGCCCACGAGTTTTCATTTTCGTGAGTGTTTAGGCGGTGCCGCCGACTCGCCGGTCTCACAATGGACATCACATATAACTCCTGTTTCAAGAGGGGAAAGAGGAAAAAACATAACTCCTGATTCAAGAGAGGAAAGACGGGGGAGAGAAAAAATATATATAAAAGTAAATGACTCGGTTTTCCCTCGACTAAGTAATCCTCACTTTCGGAACGTTTCCTTCTTAATCTCCTTACCCAAAACATCCCCTCTTACCCTCTCCCCCTCTCTCTCTCTCTCTCTCTCTCTCTCTCTCTCTCTCTCTCTCTCTCTCTCTCTCTCTCTCTCTCTCTCTCTCTCTCTCACACACACACACACACACACACACACACACACACACACACACACACACACATCCTCTCAGAGGCGTCGACACCGGGGGGGGGCCGCGGGGCAATGCCCCCCCCCCCCAACTTTTGGCAGCAGGGGGCAGGGGGGGGCAACAAGGGTCAAAATAATAGATAAGAAGCCACTACATTTAACCTTAAAACTCATCTAAAATTGACCCTAAGCTAGAAAAGAACAGAAGTTCGGCTCTGGCTTCTCGCTCGCTTCGCTCGCGACATCCGATTATTCTTGTCCGCCTAGATGTTAGCACATATGACGAGTAACATGATGATGAATGTACTCTGGGAATATTTGAAGTCAATTTGACTCTGCAAATTCCGACTAATTCCTTAAAGTATTCTCGAAAAACTGCATTTTAATTAACACAAAAACTCATATTTTTTTCGCTCGCTTCGCTCGCGACACGCACGGAGCTTTACAGATATGGTTGGGTATTGTGTACTTTTCGAAGTTCGTTGAAAACGCTCTTTATCTTTCTAATTTTTCGGAAAATTCCATTAAAAAATTGAATTTACTCAATGTTATGCTTAAAACTTAGAAAGCACAAATTGCAAAAAATAACGGAAGCGTCAATGGCCCCTTGTAGATAGGCAACTTTCATACCATCCCTCGTTTTGCCCCCCCCCCCCTGAAAAATTGCCAGGTCGACGCCCCTGTATCCTCTAAGCCGTCGTGCACACACACATTAGGGCGCACCCGGAAATGGCACAGTGCTCGGCTCCGGGTTGCCTCCGGGAGCGCGTCACATCCCGTCTAGGCGACACACGCACCACCCCTACTCGGACGCGGCCCCACCATGAAAGGGTTACGTGGGCCCCCGCGCCCGGAGCCGACCCAAGGGCCCCGGGCCCCGCCCAAATGCGCGACAAGAGGCGAAACTTCTCGTGGCAAAAACTCAAACGGGGAAGAATAATAAGGAGAAAAGTGAGGGGGAGGCGGGGCGAGGCGCCCAAAGCAGATTCTTTGTCTCCGTGTCCCTCTGCGCGGAAGTGGGCCCGCCCGCAGCTCCCAAGCGCGACCCCGCCCCACCCCGCCCCGCCCCGCCCCGCCCCGCCCCGCCCCGCCCCGCCCCGCCGGGGCGGAGGAGCGCCCTTAATCGCCCACGCAGCCTGCTAGCCAAAAACGCGTCTTCACAAAGCGACGACGGTACTCCCTACCGAGTAAAAGAGCAACCGAAAGTTATGAAACATTTAGATAATCATAGCTTCAAGCTTTTGAAGCTTACCAGTTTCAACTGCGAAACAAAATTTCTGCAGTTCTAATTGCGAAAATTTTAGTTCTGAAGTTTAAAGAGTTCCTTGCAGTTTTAAATGCAAAACTGAAAAGTTTCACAGCTAAATAGAGCTAGGAGTACGAGCGGCAGGTACGTAGTTGCTGAGCGAATTGAGAGTTAAAAGAAATATACCCAATCGCCGTTTTGGTAGACAACCCACAAGTCAGTCAGTCAATTACGGAGGAAAGGGGGGGGGGAATAGAGGGCAGAGGGGGAGGAGAGGGAAATCCTCCTAGCGCGCTGCGATTCAATCAAACGGCATTTGCTGGCCGGCCTCCGCCCTGCAGGTAGGCGCTGGCCAGGTAGCGCCGTAATTCGAGTGCACTCCCTCCATTTTACCCCCACCCATCTGAGATCGGAGGTAAGTGTCATTTACATGTTTAGAAAGAATGCACCTGCATCACACGCTAACAGTTCCCCCCCCCCCCCACACACACACACACACACTCACCTCTCATCCCTTACCTTTCTGAATTAAGTTTGCCCTCAAACCAAACCAGATGACTCCATGGTAAGCCAGAAATGGGTCTCTTAGAATATGGTTTAGAAAGACATTGCAAGAAATATTGTAACAGAGGCCAGTAACTTTAAATATGATCAAGACATTCACAAAGACTCAGGACCTTTAAATGATGAGGCGTATCTATTTTGAAATGAATGTCAACTATTAAGGATAGAATTAAAACAATTGTGCCATTTTAATGGTTACATGGCTTACATGGCATTAATAATAAGTATGTACTTCAATGTTTTAGAAAGACTGTTTTAATGTAAACACTACTGGCGTAACACATATATTACAAGTACAGTCTCTCACCTAAATCCTATCCACAGTATCGCCCCTAATATTTGTAAGAGTCAAATCTGATTAAAACAATCATATTTTCAAAGCAATTATTTTCTCTATCAAAGACTTAGGGGCGTGCCCTTTTTTCAATCTGAATTGTTAGGCATAACGGATCAATGAGTTAGTTTGGGTAAGCACATGACGTAGCTCAATCAGAAATCATATCACTGGGAAATACAGAGTAGGTTAGGAACAAAATGCAACGAAATTTACCAAAGTAATACCCACACTCTTTTCTTGTTTTTTGTTAGGTTTCAGAGTAGTAAGATTTAAATACTCAAACCACACTTTTATGTATAATCTTTAGCAGAATAATGAGACCAAATATTCAGTTTACGATTTACAAACTTATTCTTTATTATTACAAATGCCTATTGTCATAAGTCAAAAATGGGCACACTTCCACTAATACAATTAAACATCCACACCGCACCAAGGAAATCGTTCAGCTGGGGCTAACTTATGGTGGCTCACTAACAAATCAATACGCTAGGGAACCAAGCAAGGATTCAAAACTAAATTAAACGAAATATAAGGAAATCATACTGCTGTCAGTAACTTTCACTTGTCAGGCCATGGGGTAACCTGATTTCAATACTCAGACCATGACCATACTCTACTGTTCACCGAACAGTTTCACAGCTTATTCAATGTAAACAACATTGTCTATGTTATTAGGTTATGTCACTCACTCACCTAGGAAGAACAGAACCAAGTTGCATCGATACTGGCTGTCATTTCAGTAGTCCGCGACGTTCATTTCACAAATCCAACTCAATAAAAAGTATTTTGAGGCACTGCCCATCTCAATCCTCCCCAAGCCACAGACGTAAACAAACAACAAATCACTCGAATCCACACTTCTACACTGGTGACTATTGAAACTTCGTGCAGTGACGTCCGCAACCTTAAAAGCGACTTCAGACTGCATATAACGTGAAAAAGACTTTTAATTGTTTATTTTTTTCGATAATGTAAACAGCCGAGATGTACGCCGGGCGGCGCGCCGAGTTTGCCTCTTGCTGAGCATGGAGCATGGCTCATGGCTGACGCGAAGTAGTTCCCGTGCAGCCGCTAGGTGGCGCTATCTCTCAACGTCTTTAAAGTACTGTCTCTGGTCTCTGCAGTGTGTGAGCTAAAGGTACAAAATCAGTTTTCTCGAATGAGAAAATTTTAACGGCAGCCGCAAAAGCAAATAAATAAATAAATTACTCGACTGGATATTGGCCTTTCGAGCTGAGAGTGAAATGGGTCAAGGATTCCCCCGCCGCGCATTATTCCTCCTACCTACCGTGTCCAGAGTACACGGCGCGTGGCCTCCACTTCGCTCGCCGGCTGACTGCGACCGCGCTGCTTGAGTTGTTATTGGCATCGATTTCGTATTTGACGACGCGGCGGACTCCACGGGGCGTTACATTAATACTCCCACTCGGGCGCGCTTATCACTGACACGACGGCAACAGCGGGAAACGGGGGCAGGGGGCGGGAGACTCTGGAAAAAAAATACAACAACCACGCATTAAAAACTAGGATTTTTCACTATCTTTCTAGGAACGGCAAATTTTATAACAGGTGGGCAAAGTCAGAAAAAAATGTCAAAGTCGAAAAAAGGAACATAATTTAGAAAAATAAAAAAGTATCTCAATAAACAAGTTTCAGCAAAATGTAAAAAATTTGACGTATAATAATTGTTCCTAGTTTACTGGCACATGAGCGGTGCTCAGCTGTTGCTGCTATAAGACACCAAAGGCAGAAGGCAGGCAGCGCGGCCGTGGGAAGCCGTGAGACCGACGGTTTGTCCCTCTCTAGTCGGACGTTTCGGTGTGAAGGGGACAAAACTAGACCCTCAGCGGCCCGGCTGCGGTTTTGCGTCTGACGCGGCGAGAGGCACATACATGCGGTCATATGTGATATAAGTGGTGGGCGGGGCGGGCCGGGGCGGGGTGGGGCGGGGTGGGGCGGGGTGGGGCGGGGTGGGGCGGGGTGAGGCGGGCTCAGCAGCGCGACGCGGTTCCGCTCGGCAAGCCGGCAAGTGTCATCTTACGATAGACTACCTGCCTGGTCGTAGCTGACCGCCTGCTGTAGTGGCCCGGGATTATTTCTCTCTCTCTCTCTCTCTCTCTCTCTCTCTCTCTCTCTCTCTCTCTCTCTCTCTCTCTCTCTCTCTCTCTCTCTCTCTCTCTCTCTCTCTCTCTCTCTCTCTCTCTCTCTCACACACACACACACACTCATCATGGCATACGGCAATTAACGAGGAAAAAAAGGAACGCTCATTTGCAAGTGTTGAAACCCTAATAAATGTGTAAATATCACACACTTGTAGGTGAGGGAATTCCCATTTTCACAATCGGCCCAGGGAGAGTGGTGTGAATTATCCGTTGTGTTCCAAGTGATTTCGCGGCGCAAGTGAGTGCAGAAGGAAATTTATCGAGCACCTCGTAAATTCAGAGAAAAAAAAATCGGAAAAATTAACAGCAATTCACAAAATCAAAGAAAAATTGGTTGACTTTGGATAAAATTAAACAAATTTGCACACTAAAATTCAGAGCTGTTTCCCCCTCCAAATTCCTACACCCACAAATACGCGACATTCACACTCTTTGCGGGTTTCCAGAGCGCGCGGACGTGTTCTCATCCCGCTGGCTGGAACCCCAGCCTCTCAGCCCGGAGGATCGCTTCCCTACCTCTGTCCTTATCGCACTCATGGGGCACTGCTATGCCCCGGCATAGGGCACCGCCATAGGTGCGACAAGGACGGTGGTGCGGGAGCGATCTTCTGAATCAGTCGGCCTGCTGGACCACAATAGCAACGCGATACATGCACGCCGAAGACGTCCCCTCGGCGCCGAGCCGACGCGCTCCCCGCCGCAGCGGCCGGGATCCGTGCGAACGGCACCCGGACACGCTATACCTGTAGGAAGTCAGGGGCCTAACCATTCCCACACAGAGAGACACGCGCTGCTTACGGTACATGATGTGTGCCCCGAAATAAAGCCAAGAGCATGACAGTTCACTAGTTCATAGTTCAAAATTCCCATATCAAACAGAAAATAAATAAATAAAAATACAATATTTAAAAACACGTGTATACGGTTTGAGACGAGGGCGTATGTACTCTTAAAATCTGTGACCCGACCAGTACGTCCATTACGCTGTATTAGGCCCCAAAATTTTATAGATATCGCCAAAAGCATGCAACACAGACCAAAACGACCCAAATATGAGTCAAATTTGGAGAATTTTGGCTATTACGCTATATTACGCCTTTACTGCAAATAGAGTAAAACTAATATTATAATATATATGCGAGCTCATTCCCCCTCCGTTTGAAAGAGACGCGACTCAACCAAATTGAGCACGCGAATTGCATGATTATGGCGTATCGCACCTGCACTGCAACTCAATGTCTTAATTGTGATTATTTGGTAATTTATTATGTGTTATTTCAGCTTTTTAAGCTGAATGAGTGAAGTATATGTTCTGCAAGTAGGTGTTTTTCTTTAAATAGGAATGTTTTAATTTTTAGCTTGATTGCAAGGATTGTGCACTGATTGTGTACACATGATTGCACAAGTCGCGCGCGCGGGCTCCCTGCTCGATACTGCTAAAGGTCTCAATAAGATCCAAAGTCCCTATATAAAACAACACGCAACAATAAGGAAACGTCAGAAACAGAGTGCGGCTTCATTATTGATACCAACCTATACCTCTGAATGGAAAATTCATACGCAGAGAAAATGAGTTTCCTCGGCCGATGGCGTGGTCGGCATGGGAAAGGGACAAGTCGCGTAGGAATATTTCACGACATGAAACGAATGCTCAGCCGGGCCGGGCCGCAGGAACAAGCTCCTCGGCCCCGCCATGTCGACCCGCCTGTTTTATGGATGCCTTGTCGTATCCCCCGCGCGTCGTTTCCCTATTATAATGCCGACAGGTCTGCCCTAGTAAATCGTCCACCGGGATTTCGGCGCGGGAGTGGTGGACACACTGCTGCTGCTCGCGGCGGCGCGGCCGTTTTGAATAAATAATGCGTGGCGCCCCCCTAAACGCCGCCGTGCGGCTCTATATCTGTTCAGGAAGAGACTTAATTGCTCGGTCATCCCCCTCCCCGCCCCCTCACCTACCCTTCAGCACGGCCGCTTCACCCTCTATACCTATCGCGTGAGAATTACGTCTTATCCAGTTTATCGAGCGTCTTTGCCAGCGTCACCACATTCCCGATTTTTCTCGCTCATACACATTTTAAAACAAATAAAAAGTTGATTGAAACAAGGCAAATTACGTACAGCGGTGTTTTACTTTCACACTGCTGATCGCTATGGATTTTTGGTTTTTATGTGGCACGCAAAGTATCCCATGAGTACCATTCATTTCTCGCGTTAATCACACGGTGCATAATTATTCCACGCTTTTTAACCAATTTCCCCTTAACATGTAAATACCCGGTCGTTGTGAGAGATTAAATTCAATTCCGCCGCCGTTGCGAAACATCAGATTTAGGACCTGTTAATTGTGAGCGTCCGGTATGTTGATTCGAAAAGTCAGGGGCCCTCTTCCTCCACAGAGGATCTAGTTTGCCTTCACATGTTCAAATGGGGGAATCTGATAGTGGAAAATACTTCATCATGTATCTGCTTACGGTAGCCTCTAGTCGGGGCAGCAGCGGCGCGGCGGCAACGGGCCGAGGAGGGAGAGGTAAGGCCGCGAGGTGGCCACCGGCAGGTGTCCCTCCAACAGGTAACTCTGTGGCTAATTAGGTACCACCGTTTACCGGGAGCACTCAGCGTAGCGTGGGCGGGGAGGGAGGAACATTTTGAGAGGAGGAAGGCGGAGTGGGGGAGGGGAAGAGGGGGGGTTAGTTCCTAGGGCCCCGTGCCGCGCGGCGGCTGCCGGGAACAGTGTGTGCCCGCCTAAACGGACCATTATACTCTTCCTTGAAGACGACCACGACGACGGTCTCCCCGCTGCTTTTTCGGTTTTCATAACATGGACACGCGGACCTGTGACTAGGCAGCCGTCGACTCGCGGCGGAAATTTATTGCGGCCAGAATCATTTGCCACACACGCTTGGGCAAACAATAACAAGCAAACAAGCGATTATCGCAAAACCTCTGAAGAAACGCGGAAGGGAGCACCTATTCCCTTCTGCCTAAAAGGTGCGACCCCCCCCCCTCTCTCTATCTCTCTCTCTCTCTCTCTCTCCCCCCCCCCTGCGATGATGTATGTTGGCACGCCTGTCGATAGCGCGCCAAATCTGACAACATGTTTTACGATCGTCAGTTGTCACCCGAGCCGATGAGCTCGGGGTGCTGCTGGGCGCCAAGGGGTGCAGCTGTCCAAGTGTGGTGAGGGATGGCAAGCCGGGCCGGGCTGGGCCGCGCAAGTGGTCTCCCATTCACATACCTGAAGGAAGTATAGTACTTTTCTCCGTAATTACTTATGAGCGTGAAAATGAAACGACCATCACTTGTGTTGGATGCCTAGAACTCGATGGGGCGATCACTCATACAAAATGTGTACATGAATTTTTTTTTTTTTGTTTTTGTTTTTCTGATATCTCCTCCTGATTTTTGAAGGAAAATTTATGTCGCATTTTGATAAATTTTGATCTTTTACTCCCATATCTGAATTTTTTTCAATTATGTTTCGGTTTTGTGTTCATTCTTTGTCGATTTTTCTACATCTTATTGATTTTGATTTTTTTTTGAGACAATGATTTTTCGAAGTGAACCTCCCCCCCTCTAGAACTGCGACAATTCTCGTATAATATTCCTCTTTACAACAGCCCAATCACTGAAAGTTACGATTAGTAACAATAAAAACTGCCCTCCGTGGTCCGGTAGTTACAGTTGTTCTCCATGCTCTCGCAACATTAAAATCATGGCATTGGTAAAAGATAATGACGGATATGCGATGATTAGCGCGTGAGCCGGACCGGCCGTGCGTAATGCACCGTCGTGCTGCGGACTTCCGCCCGCCGTGCGACCTGGACCGACATGGCCGAACCATGTTTACGTGAAACGGCCGGCCGGGCCGGTCAAGTTCATAACGCGCAAGACTGCATGAGACTGACAGCTGCCCCGCAGCAGGGCAACGCGACTTGTATACTAAATGTCGTGTGTCCGGCCTCCGCGCCGTGCTCGGCTCTAGACTGCTCAGCTAGGAGCTCCAGCGAGCCGCACTGGCCGGCCCCGCGACCGATTTCCCGGCCCGATAGTCATTTCCTGTGCAAAGTAGCATTTTATCAGCGACACACCCGGGGGGATCAACCGCCCACGCCGTGGCTGCTGTGTGTGTGTGTGTGCTTGTGTGTGTGTGTGTGTGCTTGTGTGTGTGTGTGTGTGTGTGTACACGCGGGCTGCGTTCGGGGCGGGCGCTGCCCGCTCGGCCGCATTTGACCGGTCGAGCGCGCGGGCGCGCGGGCGGCGGAAGGAGACGGACGCCGTACCTGTTTCGCACGCGGCCGCGGCGCGGCCCGGCCCAGACTCGTTTAAACGCTCCGCAGCACTAATTAGAGCTAAACTGCGTGCGCGGGAGGAGGGGGAGGGCCCGACCCGCACCCCTGCCCCGTCCGGAGCTTTACCTCTCCCCTTTTTAACAGTGTGGTTAGCGATATGACCGGCAAAACTCGAAAACTCTGCTTAAAATATTAGTCACAGGTCCTTACACTGCGGGGAAACTTGGGCGGGTGACAATCTCGTGAGGCTGCACACTGCGCTGCGTACCCGAAGAGGTTTCTCTGATGCGAAGTGCAATCAGCAGCGTCGTTTACACATCACATGGGTTGACGTAAATTGAGGTCACATTACGTGGTGCGACCAAAACCTCGCCACACCAACTTAGGTGACTCATGTTACATTAGTTTTCCCAGTCCAACCATAGGGGATTACCGCCTCCTCAGGGTATAACGTAAGTGTTGGATTCGGCCGATAGACTTCGCCAGAAGCGACTGCGTTTTCGCCCGCAGGCCGCGTGCCACTCTCTCGGTCAGTGTGTCTGAATTACATATTTCTCGCGGTGGGAAAAGGGGGAGGGGCGGGCGGAGGGGGGAAATGGGACAGGGGAGGGAGGGGTGAGGGGTGGTGGGGGGGGGAGGGTTGTGTGGGGAGGGGAATCACAGAGGCATGACGGACCGGGACCGGGCGGTCGAGTTGGTGGTAGGCCTCTGCGGCCGAAACCACTCTCTGGTCAATTAAATTTATTTTACTCGTGTTCGTTTTAGTGAGAGTGGGGATGGGGGAGGAGGGACCGGGGCCACCGTTGCCGGCAGCGGATTGCTAACGGTGTCTCGCTCGCTCTCTCTATCCCTCACACTGCATTCGTATTTTTCTCTATCCTCCATCAGGTGCCTACGGATGCGTGAGCTTTTTGCGTATACGTTACTGTACCTTTGTATTGCCGCGCACTCATCAAATTTGTCGCAATATTTTGCATCACAAGAGCAAACATTTCCGGACTGAAGCGCACAATTTTTTTTTTTTTTTTTTTAAGGCTGCAGAGTTTTAGGGACAGTAACGGTGAAAAGGCGTTTAGTCGCTGAAGTTAGAGGCGGGACTATCTGATTCTTGCGGCCCTGGCCAACCTCCCCCGCCCCGGCCAGGCGCGGGCGGGTCTCTAGCGGCCCCGCCCCGCTCCGGTACACGGGCACTTGTCTCACAACCCCTAATTATCTAAACACTGGTAGCAGTAGCAGCACTATCTCTTAAATCTCCCTCACTCCCCGCACCCCTTCCCCTCTCTCTTTTGCTGGCGCCCTCTCTCCCTCTTTCTCCCTCTCCTAAACTTCTACACATTCCCCACCTCATTTCGCTCTTTGCACCTCGGAGGCCAACAATTTCTAATTTAAACATCAAATTGCTATGAAACTACAATTTTTTTTTAGACAATTTACAGAGGTGACTGTAAATTTTTCATTTGATAACGCGCATGTACATGCAAGTACATTGCGGATTGCGGCAAACACACTTGACTTTGCTATAACAAAAGTTCTCGCAGAGTCCATTAGAGGTGCAAATTACTGGGGCGACTATGCGCGTCGCCCCGACCTCCTCCCCGCTGACCTAAGATGAGCTCTCTGGAAGGCGCCGGCAGGCGGCGGCATGCTCAAAGCTCATTTGCAAATCCACAGGGGCTACTAGCTAAATGACCGATAATGAGTTGGCACATTTAAATACACCACTGTGATGAGCCTCTTCTACACGCCACTTCAGAGATAGCCCGCCCGCTCAGAGGGCAGCCGGCTAGCCATATGGCGGGGCCCAGGAAAGGGGGGGAGGGGAGCCCTAGTGCCAACCTATATCGTCCGAAGCAAGTGTCGTACCAAAACATTTACCTAAAGGGGAAACAGATTTTGAATTTTTGTACTCCTCGGAATTCAGAAATATTCAGGAAAATTTGAAGAAGTTGAGGAAAGTAAAGAAAACTTAGAAAAACTCACAAAAATTTACATTAACCTCAAGGAAAACTTCAGAAAAAAAAATCAACGAAAATTCAAGAAAATTCACGAAAATTCACAAAATTTGTACACTAAAATTCAGAGTTGTTTTCCCTTCGCATTTAACCCTCGGTAAATTTACGACCATATTTTGAACAGTGTAAGACTGAGCGCTTATTCTAAAAACTGTGACGACTGACTATCGCCGAAGTATCCGACGGTATAAATTGTTCATCTTTCCGGAAAAAGTAGCCAGCATGGGAGCTGCGGCGCGCGGCAGCGCTGCTGCGCTATACGGATCGCGGTCGGCTGGCCGCGACTGCAATAAACGAGTCTAGACTGCTGGGCGGCAGAAAAACTTGGGTCCGGCGGCGGGGCCGGGCCGGGCCGGGCTGGACAGATTGATACGGATAGGACCCACACAACGAGGAGACGCGGAAAAAACAAACACCGGCGCAACAGCGGCAGCGGGGTGGATTACCTGCCGGCATAGGCGTCCCTGGTGGCCGGGCCGTATCCAGGAGGCAGGGGTTCGAAACCATATCGACGCCAATCTGACGGGGAAACGACTCTGAATTTTGGTGTACAGATTTGGAGATTTTTTCTGAATTTTCCCGATTTTTTGGTGATTTGTTTTTTCTTTTTCTGGTTTTGCTTGAATTGATCCTGTTTTGGGGGGATTTCTTTTTGTGAATTTTCCGAAATTTTCCTAATTATTTCAGAATTATTCTGAATTTTTCTTAACTTTTCATAACTTTTCTGAGTTTTCCCAAAAGTTTTGAATTTTTCTGAAGTTTTCTGAAAAGGTAAACAACAATTTTAATATTTTTAACGCTTGCGGCAGGCTTACAATATTACAGTAACATTGAAGAAAATTCAAACGTCAGTAATGTTTGCAAGCATGGATTTCTTTCTCTGTCTCTTTTTTTTTTTTAAAAAAAAATTTAAGGATAAACACCTCCTTTTTCATTCCTAGGAAAAAGCAGCTGCTGATACTTATTTTAGAAACGAACCACATCTGGGACAAAGGCACGATTTTTCGCCCCGCTCTATCTGCGTAGAGCAAACACCTCATTTCACCCCGGTCCATTACTATTTTCATTTGCAGTTACAGCGCGCCCAAATTCACCGTACCGTTGTCCCAATTATTTGTTTTTGCCTGCGCCTCTCTCGCGCTGGCCGCTGTACTTTACTGGAACGCAAAAGGGTGACCACCTCCTAGCGAGAGAGAAGCAGCAGCAGCAGCAATGTGGTTCGCGGAACCCAACCACCACCACTGCCAGCCGACTGATTCCGAAGAGCGCGCTCTGCTCTCCCTGTCTCGCTCGCACCAATACGCGACGAAGCAGCCTATGAGTGCAAGAGAGAGAGAGAGAGAGAGAGAGAGAGAGAGAGAGAGAGAGGGCGAGGAAAGCGCTCGCTCCTCGGAATAAGTCAGCTGAGCGCGCGGACCGAAAGGGATTCTGATGGGATGGGACGAGGAGAGACCCGCGGGCGGAGACTTCGCGCCGCAGCAGCCGTCTGATTCCGAAGATCGCTTTCGCACTTCCATCCTTGTCGCACCTGTCGCTGGGGGTGATTGGGCCCCATGAGTGCGACAAGGACGGCTGCAGAGAGCGATCTTCGGAATCAGATGGCAGTGGTGCCACTGCCACGACGCCCGCCCCGCCCGCCACCCTGCGCCCCGGCCCTGCCGCGCCGCTGCTCGAATTGAAAGCGGTTCATGACAAGCTCTGTGCCCACCACCCGTCATTATCCCGGCTTTTTACCTCGAATACATTTTCTAGACAGACGGGCCGCATTACCGCTTCGTCATAGGTGGACCTTTTTGTGTGTCGAGTCGCGGCACGCCTGGCCCGGCCCCGCCCGGCCCGGCCGATCAAACGCGCCACGACCGCGCGTCATTTGACCAACCCCATCGTGGGGTTTTACAGTTATTTTCCTTTGCTACTTGTTTCCCTTTTTTTTCATTTTTTTCCCTTTGCTGTGTTTTGCTCCGCGTGCGCGCAGTGCGGGCGCGTGCCGGAAAGGGCACAGAGGGATTGATAAAAAGCGCGCCTTATGGCCGGGAGTGCGGGGGAGGGGGGGAGGGGGAGTAACAGGACACTTGCAGACACGTACCGGCTGCCGGCTGCTTGGTAAACTAACAATTTTTGGGACACCTCCCTCCCCCCTCCCCCTTTCTCCCCCGTTACACACCGCTAGAGTTACCGACCGAGCATGTATTTTCAGCATGAATCCTCGCGTCGCTTCGGGACATGTTCTTTCGCGTGTGCTCGTTTCACGGCCACTCCAGCAGCAATGTCATTGCGGAGAGAGCGAGAGAGAGGTTCCCCTTTCCTACGACGACGTGCACCAAAACCACGTCGTGCATGTAAGTAGTTTGCGCGTAACCTCAGAGTAACCGACTCGAGCGCGGCCGGTTGAGGGGAATTCCTGTTTGTCTTATACACATTTATATTTCTGCTCGCGTGCGAAATAGAATGGTTAGGAGTCGTCGCCTGGCCGCGGGGTGCGGTTTTTTTGTCGGTACCTTGTTCATTCCACCGCTGATTAGCTGCGGCCGCTCAGATCTGGTCGCCGCGCATGTGTTCAAATACGCCTTGTGTTCCACTCGCGTGAGCCGCATAGCCGCAGACGTTGCCAGCCAGGCAGCAGCGGCAGAGTAGAGACAGAAAATAATATTCTCAATATCAGTTTCCTCTACACTTTTATTTTTCTAACGTGTTTGTGTCCTAACATATTGCCGTTTTGCCTGATGGCTGCAGTGGTTGGTTGCACGCTCTGCGGTGGCAGTCAGTCGTGCCTCACTATGAGGAGCGGAGGCGGCCTCCTTTGATTTTGTGGCTGTGATGAGGTGTTTAATAAGGAAGCGAAACCAGGAGGGTAGTCGTGGTGTCATCGTAACGTGATCATGGCAAGGAGAAAAAAATAATCATGGCAAAATTTTGCGCCCTTGAGTAAGAGTATAGGTAGGAGAGAAGAACGGAAAAAAGATAAGCGTGTTTAGATTGCACTTCATTCAGGTTTATTCCCATACTGTCAACTCAAATATATACTTATACAAAGCAAAGGAGATGACGTCAGATCTAGACGTACTGATGTTAGACAGCGTGATAGCTTAGAATCTGTACGGAGATGTCTCAGACAGCACGCGTAGCACCTCTGAATTATTTAGCTATATTTTACAATCGTTTTACAAGTAAACATACTATATAAAGAACATCTGATCACATATTTACAAAAAAAATTATATTCATAACAAACAAAAATTAACATGGCCAGAGACTTTTGTTCCTGAGTATAACTAGGCTCAGTGTCTCTAAAA
Organism: Frankliniella fusca; assembly: GCA_029379305.1. Taxonomy (NCBI): domain Eukaryota; kingdom Metazoa; phylum Arthropoda; class Insecta; order Thysanoptera; family Thripidae; genus Frankliniella; species Frankliniella fusca. The sequence continues at coordinate 128,081 of JAHWGI010000282.1, forward strand.
TATGTTTATAAATTAAAATAATACTGTAATTGTATCTGATCTTATGGTACAATAAATGAAATATGTGAACTGAGGATCTAGCTTATTTTTTCATAGAACTAGGAATGTACAAATATAATAATGCATTGCAGCATCAGCATTAACAACAACGACAAGGAACAAAGTTTGGTAGGCCGCATTGAACTAACAGTAAAGCTTTGGGTTTACAGACGAATTGTGTCTAAGCGAATTAATGTACATAATTTAACAAATCGGTAACAATGTGTTCCAACAAACCGAAGTATATTATTAAGCAATTTGCATAAGGAGCAAGGAATTTAAAATATTATAAATATAGTTTACCTGAAAAGTTAAATACCAAAATCTGTTTAGGTGGCAAATCCTATACACGTCGTAGTTAAAAGAAACTCAAATGAGGAAAAATAAGGCAAATTATGAGAAACATCACTCCGCATAAACTCCAAAAAACAAACCAAGCAATCGGTTGACATATTTTTTCTTTATTTGAAATAAAACGACTTCACGCCGAGTGACGTCGCCCGCCGGAACACACACCATAAAAACCAAAACTTCAAAACAAAAAAAAAATAATAAAAAAATCATAAGAAACGTGCATTTAAACGACACTACATTTACACTGGACGTCGCTGTTAGTAATGTCTGTTTTGCTGAATACATGGACATATCACAAAGCTAACTCCCGGGGCCGGGCCGGGCCGGGCGGTACGAGCGCGCCCTACAACAACAACAACAACAGTCTTCAATCACAATAAAGCTTTAAATTAGATGGCGCCGTGGAGCACGGCGCGCAGGGGGGGTTGGAGACGGTAACCAATGACGTGGCCCACTGCGCTGCGCGGCGAGCACAGGCCGGCTGCTCCGCCCCGCCCCGTTATAGCTCGCCCACTCTCGAGTCGTTCGAGTCCTCCTCCACGTCGACCGAGCCGTGCCGCGACTCGGGCGTGCGCGGGGAGCGGGGCGACGAGTGGGGGTGGTGGTGGTGGTGCTCGGGGGAGGGCGTCCTCGGCGGCGTCCTCGGCGGCGTCCTGGGCGAGGGGCCGCCGCCGGGGCCGCCGAAGTGCGCGGCGGCGGCGGGCGGGCTCGAGTTGTAGTAGCTCGAGAGCGAGGCCAGCGAGGTGGAGGCGGCCAGGGCGTGGCCCTGCGGAGGCGGCAGCCCCGCGCCCGGGAGCCCCGCCGGCAGCCCCGTCGACGACGGCCCGGGCAGCAGACCCATGCCGGGCGGGTACAGCCGGTAGGCCAGGGGCTTCTGCAGCGTGCTCACGGCCGCCGACACGGCCGCCTGCTGCCGGTAGAAGATCTCGGCGGCCGACGGCGCCGACCGGGCGAGCGGCAGCGCGGCCGGCGACGGCCCCGGGTAGTTGGGCAGGTTGGGCCAGTTGGGGTAGCCCGGGTACAGGTTCTGCAGCGCCACGTAGTTGCCCGCCTCGGCCAGCAGCTCGAGCCCCACCGCCGTCTGCCGCTTCCACTTCGTCCTGCAAACAGACAAGAGAACACATCGGTTACCAAACCTGACTTTCGCACAGTGCCGCCAACCTCACTGATTTAGTAAGTGCTCGACGACGGCGATATTCATAATTCAAGATAAACACACTCAAGTGCGCTATACAGTATTCCACGCTTGCAGGTGCTTGTAAGATGGACACTTTATACAGCAGTGCTATTTTAGGTTTCCCGTGGCGCTCTGCCCGGCGGCTCAGCTCTTCGGGAGGTCAGAATAAAGCGCTCGCTTTGATCCTTCCCGCCTTGGCCTGGCATGGTCAGACGCGCGCGCCGCGCCCCTCCCGAAGTGGCGAATCACGCCGCCTAATAGACACACAGCGAGCGCGCGCGCGCCCCGTAATTCAAACCTCGCGCCCTTTTTATTCCGCGCCCCCATAGCCAGCACACGCCCCCTGTCGGTAATGGGGTCGTCATTCGCACCCACTTGCTTTTAATACGCGTCCGTGGCCGCACGTGATCACAGCCCGCTCGGCCACCCCTAGCGCCCCTGGCGTGCAACCAACAAAACGATTCCTAAATGCAGCTCTCATACGCGCGCACACTGCCCTGCCTGCCCGCCTGTGCGCCAAGCCCCACACAAGAGAACCCCTATTCTTCCGCCGCCCCGCCGGCCGGCAACATGCTGGGGGCGCTACAAGGGCGTAACACGGCCGCGTTTACAAGCACCAATCACGCGAGCAGCACACGGGCGCCGCGCGCAAGCCTGCGTGCGAGCCCCCGCCCCGCCCCGCCCCGCCCCGCCCCGCCCCGCCCCGCCCCGCCCCGCCCCGCCCCGCCCCGCCCCGCCCCGCCCCGCCCCGCCCCACCATGGCCCGCCCGACGACATGCCGCCTCCGAAACACGGCCACCGCCGCCCACGTCAGCGCGGCGCGGAGGGCTGTCTGCGACCGCTTGCCTCGGCCCGCGGCGGCCCGCCCAGCCCTTTTCGGACGCAGCGCGACGGAGCCCGCCGATGGCTATTCCTTTCAACGCGGATATCAAATATACAGCGGCACACCTGATGCGAGACGGGACAGCGCCGCGCCCCGCGCTCCACCCCACCCCACCCGACTGCTCGGCGCGCCTCGCCACGCCACGCCACGCCACGCCACGCCACGCCACGCCACGCCATACGCTGAAACGTGATCTCCCCCGATTGAAAGTGATACAGCCTTGAAACAACTCTCTGGTCGGATTTGTCAGCGCGCACCGCTTTCTGCTCCTTCTTCCCTGCGCCCCTCTGCTTCCACCCCACTGCTGCTCCCAAGAGTGTTCCTTTTTCCCTCTTCGGAAAATACCCTTTCATCTGGCAAAAGAGCTTTTCGGTTGATTCATTCAATAAAAAAAAAGTTTGCCAGGATCTTTCGAAAGTGGTGATGAAGGGGGAAACCCTAGCCCACCTTGTAGTTGGATTTTTCAACAGCATTCTCTGGACGCCAGAATCATGCGTCATGTTTATCTTGGATGGAAAAGATAAAGGATAACATAATCGTTCCAAACTTAAAAAGCGGGGATTCACAACCTTTTTTTTTAAAAATAAAAAAAAAAAATTAAGGCATGTTATGAAAGGCTCGCTCTTACGTGCTGCAGCAGCAGCCTAGACGCACACCGCTCAAGACGCATCACACGCACAGAAACGTCAGCCCCGAGTATAAATCATGGCACAAAGGGACAAAATGTTATTTAAACCCGTTCCGTATAACCATTTTATGCTTGACGCGCGGCGGCCCTGGGCGGCCCTCTGAGGCACGTGGTGTCACAACTGAACACGGGAGCGTCCGAGGACATCTAACCGCACCACTGCGATGGTTGCACCACCACCGTCGCATTTCTTATCGGGCCACGAAAAATATTTTCTCCTCCTCATTCAAAGCCACTGGTTGCCAAAGCTTCGCCTCCCCTAAAGGCTCGGCTGCTGCCGAGGATCCCGTCCACTCGACGGCAGACAAAACGCTACACACACGGCAATAATTTATAGCGCATTACGTCCGCATGCCCGCACACCGATATCTTTTATAATAATTCGCCCGCTAAACGACATACTCGGTGCGGCGATGTGTTGCGCAGGCAAATTTATCATCGTCTCTCTCTCTCCACTTCTATTTCTTTTTTTCTTTCTGTATTATTCTTCCCACATCAAATTAATATTTAATTGGGACCGCGTGGGGCGGCCAAAGGCCAGCCCATTGGCACGACGAATTACACAGTTGTGTGGAGAAACTGAACGGAGCCGCTGCATGACTTGTTATAATGATAAGGTCATATAAAAGTAATAATAACAGCAGCAGCGGCAGCAGCGGGCTGCGGTCGCCAGCAAAAGGCGGTTACGGCAAGAAACCCTCCTCCCCCGTGAGCGAGCACAGCGGAGCAGGCGAGCAAACCTGAGGGAGAAAAACTAGCGAGAGGAGCGAGGACCAGACGGAGTGGGAAGACGTGCACGGCAGCCGCGAGGAGTGCGTGCGTGTGTGTGTGTGTGTGGGGGGGGGGCGTCAAATCAGCAACCCCCCACCCCCAACCCCCTCTCAGATATGGCAGCTAAGGGGTCCTCCTCGTTAAAATAAAGCACACGCCAATTTTTCTGATTTTTTTCCTAGGTTTTTTTGGTTTTTTTTTGTAATTTTCCATAATTTTAAAAGTTTTCTCTTCTATTTTTTCTGATTTTTCTCGATTTTTTCTTGATTTTTTTATACACTTCAAAGATTTTTTTCCTCGGATTTTTAGAGTTGAAGGACCCCTCGCCCCCACTCTCAGATGGCAAGCCAGCCGTCAGATTCGGAAAACATCGCTCTCGTGCCGATATACGTCCTTGTCGCACCTATGGCAGTGCTCTACGGAGGACGGCAGAGCCCTGCATGGGTGCGACAAGGAGAAAGGCGCGCGAGCGATCCTCGTATTCCGACGGCAGCTCGCCAGCTCCCTGACCCACTCTCCCGCCAGAGCGAGGCAGCCCGCACCCTATCGCCCTTCTCCTCAGCGTGGTGGACAAAACCATGAACTACTGGCCCATACAGGGGCCAAATTCTATTTTAGTGACAGAAAAAAGGCGCGGATAAATGTGTAGATCGTGACAGACGTTCTGTTAAACTAATTCATCGCTCTTGTATAGAGTTACCTTTCCATGCGCTCGACGCTCGATCACCCATTCCCGTGCCACCGGATCAACAACATCTGGGATCAGATCAGACCAGATGCTTATCGCCGCTTCTTTCTCTCTCTCTCTCTCTCTCTCTCTCTCTCTCTCTCTCCCTCCCTCCCTCTCCCTCTCTCTCTGACGCAAACGCTCTTCCGGAACGAGGCAGATTCTGGGGCAGGGACGCGCGCCTACAACCGCACGACCCATCCACACAGTGGGAATATCACCATGGCGACGCGATGGGAGCCGCAGGTAAACGTCCCACTATTAATAGAGATAATTAATTTCTCAATGTCGCCTCGCTGCTGCTATATGCATTCATCGGGCGTGTATATGTATAGGACGCTACAGGCCTTTTCCCACAGTCTGCAACATGCTTGGCAACCACCACACCACCCGCACTCACACACACACACACACACACACCCACACACACACACACACACACACACCTTACACGCACGAGACATCTATCGCGCAGGAGGCAAACTGTTACAACCCGACCCGACGCGGCGCGGTGGCGCCCGCGCAAGAAAGTTTCTCAGATTGCTTCTTTTTTATCACCGTGCCACGCCACGGCGCCACAAGGACTGTTGAATACATTGCAGCCGGGCGGCGCGCTATAACAACACGTTATTCGTACCACTTAAGGATTAACATCCCGGCGGGAGCGAGCCGCGCGCGCCCCCTAGCGTTACAACCACCCCTCCGACCGTAACGCCCCTTGTTGGCGCCGCCACTCGATCCGATAAAATGGAAAAAAAAAAAAAAAAAGCAAACTCTACGCGGGCCGAGCGGTATGCGTCACTAGCGCTACCAAAACATTTTCCACCTGCGCCCACCCTCACGATATGGATGGCCCCGGTTTCTCTCCCATTATCGTTCCCACACAACATCGTTCGATTATAAATTTCGACCGCAAAATCGAGAATATCGGCTCGGCGGGTTATGGGAACCACCTCGAGCGCGCGGGGGTCGGTGTGCGGCGGCGGCCGGACTCCGGACCCCCGCGACGGCGGCCCTTTTGTTCCTGATTCAAAACCACGAGGCCATCATTAGGGGCGAGTAGCAGGTGATGGACAGGAACAGCGCCCCCGGTGGGTGAGCGCCCCGGGGTGGGCCGGCCCGGGCCGGGCCACCGGGCTGCGATTTATTTTCAAAACACGTCAGCTCGCTATCGCATAGCCGCCGTCTAAATTTGACGACTTCTATCACACACTCGACATCTCATATATATATATAATTTTTTTGACGGTGTAGAGCGCGCGCGGGGGGGATGGTGTGGGAGCACGTTAAATAGGCGTGCCACCTGTAATCAATCAGAGGGGTCCGGGGGCCTCCGCGCGTCCTACCGCTACCCAGCCAAGGACGAGGCTTCTCATCACACACAGACACACACACAATCACCCCAGCCCGGACCAAAATACCAGACAAAAAGAATCAAAACACGCGTCAATGAACAATAATAATATCACTGAATGTCTATGGACTTTTCTATGGACAATCATGACCAGAGCTGGTAACAAATTTGAATACATAGGCTATATGACAGTTTGTCAACAGTTATGGACAAATTTTGTGAACAATTGGATACAATTTTAATTTGTCCGTTGTGGGTAACGTTTGAAAATGCGTCTAGACTGTCTGCAAACTTGCTGCCAAACAGTCCACTATTATGTCCATGAAGAAATTTTGTGACCAGCTACGAACAAATTTGTTCTCAGTCGTCGACAAAATTGTAGACAACACTTTTAGTAACAATTTAACTGTCACCGATTCTGAGGACAAACAAGTCAATGGGAAATGTCAAGGGGTCGACCACTTGGATATTCCATGTACACATTGAAAAATATTCCAATAATATTCCAAACATTCCAAAAATATTCCAGATATTCAAAAACATTCCAAATATTCAAAAAAATATTCCAAGTTTTCCAAATATTCCGAATATTCCAGACATATTCCAGTAATATTCCACATTTTCCTGCTCCACATACTCCGATTTTCCGGATTCTATTTAATCCAATAAAAAGGGTCACAAACAATACTTTACAGATTTAATCGATTTTTTTTTCATTTTTCTGTGCAATGGGAAGGGTGGCGTGAAAACATGGAAAATTTTTGCGGCAGTAAACCTCCCGAAGGAGGTTGCGGTTCCCGCCAGGCACAGGGCTTTTACCCCCTGTGGCAGCCAACTGCTTCGGTGTTCCATGGGAACCGGCGCTTTGCTGACTGCGATCCTATCGCGCAATTCGACAGATTTGATCCCCGTACCACCATTGGCCTACCCCTAGAGGTACGAGCGGTGTCAAGGGCGTTAGACTTCCAGATCCCAGTTTCAGAGGCCTTACCTCAGAGGGGTACGCGGGATTCGAACCCACAACCCCGAGTGCCGACACATAGCCAGAACTGGAAGCGACCCAACGCCCAAAGCCACCGAGCCAACGGCGGTGAGACGTGTTTAACTTCTATTTGACCTGCCGTCCAGCAGCGGCCAAAGGGAATGTGAAGCGCGAAAAACACTTTTCCGAGCGGGAGTCGAACTTGGGACCTCTCGATTCGGTGTTGCGCGCTCTACCATCTGAGCCACGGCGCCTCGATGACTGCGCTGTGCGACGGGTTTTATGTTTGCCCTGTTCTTCCGGCTGGAGGCTGCAGGATGCGGCAAATACGACTCGAACCGGTCACACGGTAGTCATCGATGCGCCGTGGCTCAGTTAGTAGAGCGCGAAACACCGAACCGAGAGGTCCCAAGTTCTACTCCCGCTCGGAAAAGTGTTTTTCGTGCTTGACATTCCCTTTGGCCGCTGCTGGACGGCAGGTCAAATAGAAGTTAAACACGTCTCACCGCCGTTGGCTCGGTGGCTTTGGGCGTTGGGTCGCTTCCAGTTCTGGCTATTTGTCGGCACTCGGGGTTGTGGGTTCGAATCCCGCGTACCCCTCTGAGGTAAGGCCTCTGAAACTGGGATCTGGAAGTCTAACGCCCTTGACACCGCTCGTACCTCTAGGGGTAGGCCAGCGGTTCCCAACCTTTTTCGGGTCGCGACCCCAAAATGACCCTTCAAAATTTTCGCGACCCCACAGACCCGTCGCCGCGACCCCACGCGACCCCACTTTACCCCCACGCCTGCCACCATTGAAAAAAGGTGGAAACTTCAATGTTTAATAAAAAGTTGCTAATTTTTATACATTTTATTTTAGTGGCTGCCTTGAGCTTGTACAGCTTCAACAAGTGTTTTTACTCTTGCGGAGGTGGTCCTTTTGGCGGCAACGCGCAGATCGTTCCGAACATCAAGTCTGGCTCTGTGCCGGTGCCGACCGTTTCCCCCAAATTTCCCTGGCCGCGGCTGGCCCCAGGTGCCGGCTCGCGACCCCACGCGACCCCAGGTAGCTCGCCGCGACCCCACAAAATTTTTCCGCGACCCCAAATGGAGTCGCGACCCCGGGGTTGGGAACCGCTGGGGTAGGCCAATGGTGGTACGGGGATCAAATCTGTCGAATTGCGCGATAGGATCGCAGTCAGCAAAGCGCCGGTTCCCATGGAATACCGAAGCAGTTGGCTGCCACAGGGGGTAAAAGCCCTGTGCCTGGCGGGAACCGCAACCTCCTTCGGGAGGTTTACTGCCGCAAAAATTTTCCATGTTTTCACGCCACCCTTCCCATTGCACAGAAAAATGAAATAATAGATTAAATATTTCCAAAAATATTCCAACATATTCGCGATATTCCCAAAATATTCCACATATTCCAAAAAATATTCCACATATTCCAAAAAATATTCCAGATATTCCAAAAATATTCCAGATATTCCAAGTGGAATATATTCCATGTACATAAAAATTTCAAGTGGTCGACCCCTCGGGAAATGTTCATAGACTTTTGGAGTGATAATAAATTTAACGGAGATGATCTGGGTATTGAACCCGCCACCCTGAGGTTTGTCGGGGGCAGCTGCTGCACGAGGGCCGTGGTCGCGCACGCGCCGCGCGGATAGACAGATACTTCTGGGTCGCCGTGTGCAGCGCTGCTGTTGCGGATTCGTTCCGTAAAACGGCCGCCCGTGTCCTTCCGCGTGTTTCACGCCTATCAGAGGAAGGGCGTCAGGGCCGGGCCAGGCAGGCGTGAAGCTGATTAAGGATGGCCGGCCTGCGCCTTTTTTATTTTTTATTTCTTATCCCCTTCTTCCCCTTCTATACACCCATTTTCATCGGCGCTGAACTGGCCGGGTGAGCAGCAGCCCAGGGGGGGGCAGTGGGATAATCCCTCCGAGAGGGAATAAAACATTCCTCAATCGACACCATCAGTTTGCATTATTTTTTATTTATTTTTTTTCATCCCATTTTCTCCTCATATCGGTCTGCGCGCGCGCGCGCGCGTTAAATCCCCGCCCGACACGATCAAACGGGCCGTGTGTCGTTCGATTTGAACTACACGACGGAACATGACGTGGCGCGTCCAAAAATGGGAGTGAAAAATGAGTTGGTCAACGCGATTAGCCGACAATGGAGTCTGCGAGCCCAGGCAGGCAGGCCAGCCCGGCCCAGCAGGCCCCAGGCCCCGCCCGCACGTCACACTCCAGCTTGGCCCACGATTGTATTTGCCCGAAACACACACACACACACACACACACATCCCAATCATTTCATTTTCACACATTCCTGCACCGCGCCGCCCCGCTGTTCGTCTTTCATTAGCAGCGTGTGCGTGAGTGTGCGAGCGAGCGAGTGAAGCAAACCTATGGGGGGTGAGCCCCACATCATCTCTGACCTCGATGTGCGCACCCCGCCGGCCGCCAGGCACGATACTGACCGCCGAAAAACAGTCGGCGTGCGGGTGCACGTTTGTGGAACGCGCCCGCCGAGCCAGGCAGGCAGGCAGGCAGGCAGGCAGGCAGGCAGGCAGGCAGGCAGCCGCCCGGAGCGGCAATCATCATCCACACACCGCGGCGCGAGAGATTTAATTTATTAAACCCACGTGAGCTGGCGGCCAGCTGCGCATCTCTTTCCGAAACGCTTTCCGGACACATGTGTTGCGCAGGCGTCGCGCGCGCTATCCCCTTCGCGGCTTCGCGGTGGCTCCAGGAGTGAGAGGGGGGGGAGGGAGAGGGGGAGAGGGGGAGGAGAGAGAGAGAGAGAGAGAGAGAGAGAGAGAGAGAGAGAGAGAGAGAGAGAGAGAAAAGAGTATTTGACAGAAGCAAAACCACTCGTCTTAAAGTCCGCGGCGGCGCGGCGCGCACGCAGAGGGGTTAGGTTATGTAAACAAAGGTGAAAGTTGCGTTGGTTTTAGAAGGGATGCCTCCTCGGTCCCACACGCTGGCTGCCCGCTGCCCGCCCCGCCCCGCCCCGCGCCGCGCCTGCCGTTTCGGTATGAGATCTCATCACACAAAGTAGTTCTTTCCTCGTTTCCCGCCCTATATTCCACAAACACAGCAGCAGCCGGCCCAGCAGGCGCAGCAGACTCGTTTTAAAACATACAGGCCTGAGGCCACCGCCGCCTGCCTAGTCGCTATTCCGGCCTCCATTAGGCGAACGTTTCTGCCACATTTCCGCAGTAGCAGCGGCGGCTGCAGCACGGCAGCCCGGCGTGCAACAATGAATCGGACACCCGCCGCAGCCAGCCGGCGGCGCGCGCTATTCAAATGACGTTGACTTAGGGACGGACATAACCTCAACTCTCCGCATGTAGCGCCTCTTGCTCCTCCCGCTCCTCCCCCCATCTCATTACCAGCGCAACGCGCCGGAGGCGGCGGTAGCGTCATCCACCGGCGCGTCCATTTACTAGTTTTGCGCGTTCATGTTGATAGTGTCTGGCCCTTGCGCAGGGCGCACGGTTAGCCGCGCCGAGGGGGGAGGGGGAGATCACTAACACGAACTGTGCTATTTTTTTCTATGTCTGTTTTTCCTTTTAGTTTTTTGTTTAGATTTTTCTCATTGTTAAGATTTTTCTCATGATTTTCCTAGGAAACATTCTGTCACTTTTGGATAAATTTTGATTCTGTACCCCAAATCTGATTTTTTTTCACTTATTTTTCTTTTTTTCTTTTTTTAAAATCGTTTTTTCAAACTTTTCTGTATCTTTCTTCTTGATTTGATTTTTTTTATTATTTATTTTAACTTTTCAATTATTTCTTTGGAGCGTACAATGATTTTTCGAAGTGACCTCCCTCCTCCCCCCTTGCCCGCCCTCGCTCCCGCTCCCTATATGTGCCGTTCCGGTCGGCTGGGTATAACAATCCAATGCCCTAGCAGCGTGCGCCGTCCCAGCCAGCCCCCGCCACGCCACGCCACCGCCGGTCTACCCAAGGACAATATATAAGATGGACCCGGAATGGCCTATCCCCGCTGTAGTGGCTTTACAACCCCCCGTGTCATACCTCCGTTGACAGACCGACCGTCGCTTCGGCTGCATTCGGCGAGACTTCGGCAGCTTCGGCAGCGGCTTCGGGCCCGCCGGGGTCCCCATCCCACTAGGCTGGGGAGGGGGACACGAGAGGCCCCGCTGACGGATGGCCCGAACGCCTGCCGAAGCTATCCCGAGCGCGGCCGAAGCGACGGTCGGTCTGTCAACGGGTCTCTGACGAGAGGCTTGTAAAGCCACGCGGAATCGGAGGCATTCCGGGTCCATCTTATATATTGTCCTTGGGTCTACCCCACTAACAGGTAATCTCATTTTGAAACTAAAAGGTCATAATGAGATTGTCATTGTTTCAGCGGTGGTGGCGGCGGCGGCAGCTGCAGCTCCGGGCAGGAAGAGAGCAGCGCGGCGCGCGCGCGCACCCTCCGCAGCCCAGCCAGGCGTGAACCAGCCGGCCCCCGCGCGCCGCCGCACGGGGACCGTCCCGGAGCCGCGTGCTCTTATCCTGCCCCGAAGGGGAAACGACTCGTTAATTCTTTGAACACTTCGTAGATTTAAAAAATTAAGAAAAAAAATCAGACAAAAATATAAATATAAAAATTCACAAAACTTCAGGAAAATTTCGGAAAAATTCAGGACCCCTCGTCCTGCCCGCAGTAATGAAATGAAAGGCCGCGCCGCTCTGCGTCCGCCGCTGAAACGCGAAATCGCCGAGCACCATCTCGAAAATGAGATTGGAATCGGGGGGAGGGGGGACGGCCGCTGCGGGCCTAGGGGGCGCCATTTGATTGTTTTTGTAACGGCGTTGTGGATACTACGGAGAAAGGCGACGGCGGCGCCATCTGTCATGCCGACGCACATCAGCCGCGCGGTTAGCAGCCACCACTACTGCTGCGCTCTGTTTTTTTTTCCTCTTTCCCTTTCTACTTCCCCCTCCTTCCTGCCTTCGCGTTATCGGTTTGTTTGCCGCCCCTGGCGGCCCTGCTACCACCCCGCCGGGGGCGGGCCGGGGGCGGGCCGGGGGCGGGCCGGGGGCGGGCCGGGGGCGGGCCGGGGGCGGGCCGGGGGCGGGCCGGGGGCGGCGCCACGCGGCACCACGCCAGCAGCGCAGGTCGACCGGCCCGCCCCCGCGGAGTCCCGCCCAGGCCCAGGAGGCACGGTCAGGTGTTCTAAGAACCACTCATCTGTCTTGCCCCCGCTGCTGCTACCACACCACTCCCTCCCCTCCTCCCCCGCCTACCCTACCGTGCCGCCCGCGCACTTCCAGCCCTTTGTTCCTGTTGACAAAAACGTGACACGGTCGGGCCAATGTGTCATAGAAGACAAACGTTATTACGAGCGCTCCCCCGAACCTGACCCACCGGAGGCACATTATGCCCGCCTAGGAACTACCGTCGTCAAAAGCGATTGGCCTCGACTACCTCTTATCAGCTCGACCAAAAGAAACAAAAAATCTCAGAATTTTTTCGTTCAAACTATTTCATTTTTTCTTGAATTGTTGTGGAATTGAATTCTTGAATTATTCTAAACTTAGAAAAGTTTTCCCAATAGTATCTTTTATTTTGGTAATAAATGTTTCTGAACTGAGAGGTGCACCAATATTTTTTTCCAGAACTACCCATTGCTGAATGAGCTTCAGTGGCAAGAATGACTCGACTCACCTGCGGTTCTGGTACCAGGTCTTGACCTGGGTGTCGGTGAGCGACAGCTTGGCCGCCAGCTCCATGCGGTCCTGCACGCTCAGGTACTTCTGGCGCTCGAAGCTCTTCTCCAGGGTCTGCAGCTGGTGGTCGGTGAAGGCGGTGCGCGCCTTGCGCTGCTTCTTGGACGACTGGCAGACGCCCGACGACGACGAGTTGGCACTGTGCGAGCCGCCCTTGCCGTCATCGTCCTTGTGCCCTGCAAGCAGAAATTTTAAAAAATCAACCATTTGCCGAAAATCCGAGGGGAGGATCACTCATACAAAATGAGTGCAGTGACTTTTTTGGACTTTTGAATTCTTTGATAGTTACATTAATTATTACTTTATTTTTGTTTTGATTTTTTTTTTTGACGGAAAATTTTAATCACTCCTTGATAAATTTTGATCTTTTCCCCCTATTCCTGGCTTCCAAATTTTGATTTTATTTTTTCATTGTTGAGTTGTTCTTAATTTTTCCGATTTGTCAGTATATTTCTTCATTTTATTTTTATTTTTTTGATTAAAAAAATTAAATGATTTTTGGGGGACAGTACAATGAATTTTCGAAGTGACTCCCCCTCGCAAAAATCAAGCTTCTACCAGAAATTTTAAAAAAAATATGTATAGCATATACCGCGCCGTGACGTTTTGTAAGGTGTGACGCGTCACGTTTGACGACGAGGTGAGCAAGGTGTGAGCCGTAAGCCTGCCTGCGGGCCACGCCCCCTCGCCCTCTCGAGGAGGCCATAACACCGAGCATAACGCCGTTTTCCCACCCGGCTCACCGCGGCGACCGGACGGCCGACTTCCCAAAAGTTATTTCTTTTGCAGCAAAGGCTTATTATTTTGGCAATAAAGGTGTCAGGGGGGGCGAGCCCGGCCAGCACGGCACGCCAGCACCACCACGCCTTGTTACCGAAACACAAAAGTGTTCCCTTTTGTGGGACCACTTTCGAGAATCGGATTAGCAGCGCGACCCCCTCACACGCCTGTCCGAGCCCTCGCCCTCCCCGATTGAAATGTCGGCCGGTAGGTGACTTTTGCGACGATGACGACGACGGCCGCGAGGTTTCAGCAAAGTGATGCGCGACACGGCGCGAGAGGGCTCGGCTAAGCCACCCCGCCCCGGGTCTGGTCGGGGCCGGGCCGGGCCGGGCCGGTCAGGCCACTTCCGGCTACGGCCGCACCGCGCCGCCACGAGGGATGAATGGAATAACAATTTCCGGGTCATCATCATCATCATTGTCACCACCTTGGATCGAGTAGCGCAGCAGACTTGTCACCCGCCGCCGCAGCCTCCCCGTCAGCCGAGCGACCCCGGAGATCGCTCTCACTCCTCCGTCCTTGTCGCACCTACAGGGTTGCCCTATGCTGGCCATGGTAGTGCTCCGTGAGTGCGACGAGGACAGAGCTAGGGAAGCGATCTTCGGAATCGGTCGGCAGCATCATCCCCTTGAGACGGAGCGCGCGGCTGGCCGGGCCGGCCGCCATGCCGTGTCGCCCCGAGGCTTAACTCCACTCCCCTCCCCTCCCTCCATATCTCCCGAGAGACCGGGAGGGTGGGGGGAGGCGATGGGAGGAGCGAGAGAGAGGGAGGGGGGGGGAGGGGGAGGCGGGGCACCGCGGAGCACCGCGCAGCATCCAGTCGTCTATTACCTCTGCTCCCCCCACTCCTCGCCCTCTCACTAAACTTGCCGACTTCGCGGCTGGATTGGTCCTCTCTCTCTCTCGCTGTCTCACAAACTCTCCGCGCCCTTCTCCCTCTCTCCTTCGCCTTGATGGCGCGCGGCGGCAGCAGCGCCAAGTGCAAAAGAACTTTTTCACCTCCATCTCTTTTCTTCTTCTTCTTCTTCTTCTTCTTCTTCCCCTTCTCGCTCTCAATGGGACGTGATCGAAGCGTTTGATTACTTTCGGCCCTCACTCACTCCAGCGTCATTACCTTCCACAATCATTAATTTCAACCCTTTTCTTTTTATCGCCCCAGCGTATTTCTTTTTACCCCCCTTTTCCTCGCGTTATTTGCCGGCGCGCTCTAGCAGCAGCAGAAGCAGCCTAGCCTCCCCCCAGGGACCGCCGGGCCGGGGCTTCCGATCCTGATGTCTCACTCCACTAGCCTCGCTGTCGCGTCGCGTCCACTCTGCTGCCCCGGGCCCGGCCGGCACCCTTGCGGTCTCAAAGTCGGTCCGCGACGCGCCCGCCGGTCGGACTTCTTAAATATTCACGACTTGGACGACAAGTCGAGCAAAGCATCACGGCGATCGCAGGGGATCGGCGAGTTCGCTTGGTAAGAAAAAAAAAGGCGAAAAGGGGTATAAAACATGCAGCGACCGAGCGGGCAAGGCTCCCTCTCTCTCTCTCTCTCTCTCGCTCTCTCTCTCTCTTGAGCGCACACACACTTTAGCGGGTAAGTGGACACCACCTCAGTAAGTGGGGGCAGTAGCCCTGCCGACTCGATACAGTTCGCGACTTTGCTCTTCTCCTCTCCCAGGAGGATAGAAGTCTCTCTCTCTCTCTGTCTCTCTCTCTCTCTCTCTCTCTCTCTCTCTCTCTCTCTCTCTCTCTCTCTCTCCCTCCCTCCCGCCATCCCTCCCTCACCCCCTCCCTCTCGTTCCATTTGAGCTCCAAATCAAGCGAGAAGGCCTCCCTGCCGAATTATTCCGAAGAGCGCTCTCCTCGCTCTGTCTCTCTCGCACCTATACGGTGAGGCCCACGAGTGCGAGAGAGATAGGGGCGAGGAAAGCGCGCACTTCGGAACAAGTCGGCTGAGAGTGGCTCAAACAGCTCCGGGGAGCCCTAGCCGGGCAGGGGCGGGTCGGGCCGGGACGCTCGCAACCCCTAAAGGCCAAAAGGGAAGAGCAGGGGCGGCCCGGGGGGGTGGGGGGGGGGGGAGGGGGAGGGGTTGGGGGTGTCCGCCGGGGCGGTCGCAGCTCCGCTTGTCCAAAGTGGATCCAGTCACGGGGAAAGTCCCGCCCCGTCCCAACAGCAGCATCGCACTGCATTAAAACTTTTTTTTTCCTCCGGAACCAAAGCCGCCACTCCTCCTCTCTTTTCCTTCCATCTCGCCGTATTACGCAAAAGGGCCCTAAGAGCGGAACGCAACAATCTATTAGAGGGGGGGGGGAAATATTAAAAGCGAAAAGAGACACGCGCGGAGGAAAACAAGCCGCGAGAGCGCAGAGAGAGAGAGAAAAGGACTAGTGTGGTAAAGAAAGGAAAAAGAAACAAGAATCAGTCTTGCACTACGACTACGTACTACACGCTGCAGCGCACCGGAAAGAAACAGAGAGAAATAACACGCCGATAACTCGCATTGCCGACGGCAGGGGGCGCCGCCGTGCGGCGGCTGGCACAGTGGCAGCAATTAAGTAATTGTTGTGTTAAGATTTCCGTGCTGGAAAAGGCGACCGTTTGGCAATGAATTCCTTCCTGGGGCGCGCGGGTGGTGGGAGGGGGCGGCGCTTGGCGATAGCAAGGCCCTGCTGCCGCACGATTCCGAAGATCGCGCTTTCGCGCCTCGCCGCCGTCCTTGTCGCACCCGATGCTGGAAATGGCAGAGCCCCTTTGAGTGCGACAAGGAAGGGGGGCGCGAGAGCGATCTTCGGAATCAGACGGCAGGGGTGTCGCGGCCGTTGCGTGCCGACAACACTTCATTTGAAAAACAACGCCACCTTCTCCTTTACAAGGCGGTGGTAGAGCAAGACCCCCACGCGCGCGCTCTACAAGGAGGGTTGAACGCGCCCTAAACGACCCGCGCGCCCCGCGCGCCCCGCGCCACAGGGCCGCCGCCTTTGTGACGACGACGGCCTCGCAGCGTGACGAAGCGTCGACGACGTGTGCTATCGTCACATAGGGTTAGGTGGGGTTGGCCTCACTTCGAAAGATCATTGTACGCCCTCCCCCCCCCCCCTATTCACCCCGAAAAAATCATTTAAAAATGGACTAAAAAATCATAATCATCAAACTAAAATCACTAAGATTCGGAAAAAATCCGAAAATTTGAGACTAAATGAACAAAAAATCCATAAGAAATTAAAAAAAAAAAAACAGGAATGGGGGTTTAAGATTTTAAAAAAATTACTATTTTTTTTTTAAATAAAAATATCCGTATACATTTTGGACGACTGATCTCCTCCTCGGATTATCGTCAACCCCTCCCCCAATACCTGTGCGTGCGGAGCACTTTACCGGCCCGTTAGAGACAACAGGGGATGTGTGAGGGTACGCGTGTACGTGCGAGCGTCGCTTGCAGGACTTCCCTATATCTCCTCGCGCGCCCTGCTCGCGCCCGGCCCGGGCGCCGCCTGCAACGGTATACCCGCACTGCTCACGAGGTGGTGCACACACACAGGAGCGCACGCACGCACGCACACACACACACGCACACACGCACACACTCTCAGTCACTCACACGCTCGCGGCCGGGCTGGGCTACCTTGTCAATTATCGGCACGGCGCCGTCACAACAATGCGGCGCCCTCTTATGAAGTTGGCAACAATGGCATTTCTCTCTGACACTCAATCGCGGGCCGCGCCAGCGCGCGCGCTCGCGCCTCCTCTAAACGAGCTCGCCAACGCTGCTGTGACGGCGATGACCAGCGCAGTGATGATAAAGTTGATGACGATGATGATGATGATGATGATAAATAATGAAAAACGGAACGGAAACGAGGCGGCGAGAGGACAGGCGTCGAGAGGAGGCGAGAGGCGCGGCGTGGGAAAGCGACAACAATGGGCAGAGCTGCGCTCTCGCCACCCCAACAATGACCAGGGTGTCACGTATATAATGGCAGGCGATTTTCCTCGGTCATTGTTTCTGCTACACGGCTGATTGGTGTCGCCACCACCAGGCACCCACACAGTGGCGCTTCGAAACACACACACACACTCACACACACACACACACATACACGGAAGTAACCTCTACTGGTCGTGTTACCGATCGCTTCCCGAAGTGGGGTGCGGGGTGCAACTTTCCTTGTCGCGACTGCGTCGATAAACTTGCACCCCCCCCCCTCCCGGAAAATAAAAATTAAAAACGTCCAACCAGCCGCGAAGTCTTCTCTGGCTACTCAAAGTCGTTCCCACGAAAACTAAACCGAAAAAAGAAAAAAAAAATACTATAACTACCACCAACCAACCCCCTCTCCTCCACCATCTTGAAGGTGCGCGGTGCGCGCCGCGCCGACCAAAGCCTGCCTCGCGATAAACTTGGCTGTAAAACATGCCGGTTGTTTATGAAGCAACCCCTTTCTCCCCCCCCCTCCCCCCTCCTCCTCTCTCCCCTGCGAGGCCCCTGCTGGCCCACAAGAGCACAAGCTCGCGCGGCGGGGGGAAAAGCGTGCTGGAAATCACTTAAAACTCCAGCGCCACCACGCCACGCCACGCCACGCCACGCGCGTGCCATTCGGCGTGGCGATGGGGTGGCGAGGCGGTGCGGAGTATCGACTTGTCGTGTCCCTTTATGCCGTCAAGTGGCGCTCGCGGCGCACGCCCCGCCCCGGCCCGCCCGGGCCCATTTGTACCTGTTATTCACACTGACTGCAGGGCGCCCGGCGCGCCGCCGCCGAGTAGAGGCCGAGCAAACACACCAAACGACTCACAAAAAATATATATTATTCGAGCCTCACTAAAACCTTTTTGTTTTAATTTTAATCGTGCAAAGTAAGGAGTGTGACAATGCACCGTCCGTTTGCGTCACATCACAACGACGTCACTAAGAGACGTAACGGGAAGACACACAGACGCAGGTAAAACAGAAACGCGACGTCACTTTGCAACCACCTGCTCCCCTCCCCGTCCTTACTCCCTGCCCGTAACTACGCTATCGCCAGACGAGCGGCGTGGAGTGTGTTGTGTGAGTTTAGTCCGCTGTCCTCAAGTTGACGAGACGAAGAAAGGCCGTTTTACACACGCACGCACACACACGACACGAGCGTGCAGCCCTGCAAGGGCGCTAATAATAACCAACACGCGCCTTGGCGACAACCCCTTCCTTACCCACTCCTGCATGAGGTGTCCCCCTTTCCCCCCCCCCCCCTCCCCTCCCCGGTGAGTAAGTGGTACGGCAGAGACGGACAGGTAGTTACTACTACCTCCCCTGGACGCTACCGGCGGCGGCGGCACCAGCCGACTTATTCCGAAGAGCGCGCTCTCTTCGCTCTGTCTCTCTCACACACCACACCTACACGACGAAGCCGATGAGTGCGAGAGAGACAGGGCGATAGGAGAGTGCTGCTCTTCGGAAGAAGTCGGCAGCGGGCAGAACGCCGCCCGCGGCCCTGTGCTGCACTGCGGCGGAGGCAACCAACCGGACAATGAGTTAGAGAACGAGCACGCAGCCCAACCCAACCCGGCGGCCTTTGGGAGGCTTCGCCGCGTGCGCGCGCACACACACACATGCACAAATACACACACACACGCGCGCGCGCGAAGGGTCTAGACGCTGTTGCAGACGGTCATCCATCCCTTGGTCAGGCCCGTCAGGCCCGCCTCGCTCGCGGGCGCACACGCACTCACACAGAAACACTCTCTCTCTCTCTCTCCCTCTCTCTCTCTCTCACACACACACACACACACACACACACACACACACGTTGGACAGCGCACCCGCACGACAGGGAAAATTGGATCATATTTTTTCGCGGTTATGTCGCTGTAAGCGGTCAGCAGAGCAGCGGAAGGCGGAAAATGTTTGGACGCAACAAGCTTATTATACTGCTCGCTTCTTTTCCTTAATTTTACTTCCGCTTTTTCTCCTCAGCAACAGCAGGCTCCCGCTCGCAAGCTCGCGGCCACCGACACAATGTATGTTTAAAACGAACACCGCTCATGAAAAAGATGTATCGATGAGCGTGTTGTGTATGCGTGAGTGTGTGAGTGCATATATAAGATAAGCAGCGAAACAGAGCACGGTGATAACGTTATATCAGCGCCCGTAACTCGGGCGGCGGAGGCAAAAAAGAAAAAAAAATTGCTTGAGAAAACAGCGTCGAAGCAGTATTCGAATGTATCTCACATCGAGTCACTGCCGAGAGGGAGACAGCTTTGAAATTTTCGTACACATTGCAAATTAGAAATAAATCAGAAAAAATTGAAAAAAACATCAGAAAAAGTCAAAAAAATTCAGAAAAAAAAAGTCAGAGAAATTTATAATAAAGTTAGGAAAATTCACAAAAAAAAAATCACAAAACATTCACTAAAATTAGATAAAATTTAAGCCAAATTTACAAAACATAATAAATAAAGAAAAACTTTCCAAAATATGTACACCAAATTTAAGAGTCGTTTCCCCCTCGCTCGCTGCACTGCGGGGCGCTGGCCCTGGCCGCCGCTCGGCCCCGCCCCGGCGAGTGCGCCCGAGCCGCTTCATTGTTTTCCCCGGTCCTTATTGCCGACGCTAATGCCCAGCCGTTACGCCCCGCACACAGTATTTGCATGATTGACAGTGTCTGCTGCTGTTTGCCCAGCAGCACCGCCTGATAACAGAATTTTGTCAAACTGACATAATTTGATATGTCATTGCCAAAATTTGGTGACCGACTTTGATGTAACGTTGACATCAAATGACGTCATTTGGACATCATTTGACATCATTGACATCATTTTGCCAATTTGACAAAATTTTGTCGACTGGGCCCTGCGGCCGCCATCTTCTGCAGCTTCATCACCATCGTGTCATCCGGCCAGCGCCTCCCTAGTTGCCCCATTCAACCCTGCTACACTACTCCAAGCGTGTGTATCATCGTCAAATGAATGAACACGTGAATGAACGCGTAGATGAGTGACACTGTGGCGCGCACTCATAACGGGGCATTAATCACGCGAGAGTCGTCGTGGAGCGGGGGGCTGTGGGGGTGTGGGGCGCAACAACAACAACCGCGCAGGGGGAGGGAGATTAATGGTGTATCCAACCCTTTTACTCTCTCAAGGAGTAGTCGATTACGGGCGGCCGAGAGCAGGGGCCGTGTGGGCGGGCCGGTGGCGGCGCGGGAGTCCTCCAGGGGTGAGAGAGCAAGATAGAGCGAGAGCGAGCGAGAGAGAGAGAGAGAGAACGGGGTAGAGGCGACCAGTCAAGCGGCACCTGGGGGCCCCCGTATCCCTATCTCGGTGCTCCCCGCAGGAGCCAGCATCCCAGTCCTCCTCCTCCTTCCTTCTCTCTCTCTCTCTCTCTCTCGCTCTCTCTCGCTCTCAGGGGCGGCGGTCGCGACGTCATCTTTCTCCGAACACCACGGCAGGTCCGGCGCGGTCCCCTGCTCCCTTCATACGCTCGGCTGCAATCTCATGGATGCAGACCTTAGTGAGGAAAAGCTGGGTAAGCGCATCCGAAAGGGGAAGTTAAATTCGACACAAAAACTTGACTAAAACTTAATTTAAACTCCCCCTCCCTCCCAAAAATCCTAAAACCTTATTGATTTCGCCGAAATATACAAGCAGAAGCCGTTAAGAGGCAAGTGGTAAGATGTGTGTGTGTGTGTGTGTGTGGGGGGGGGGGTGTAGATCACTCAGACAAAACGTGTACAATGATTTTTCTTTACTTTTGATCAGTTTGATTTGTTTGATTTTTCTTGCTTTGATTCTTCCTTTAATAATTTTTTTTATTTCTTCCCCATACCCATATTTCTGACCTAATCCTTACTCCCTTTCAGATTTTGTTTATTTGTTCTCGATTTTTCGGATTTTTAAAAATCTTCCGGCATAATTTTATTTCTTTTCTATTTTAGGGCCTAACTTGCTAGACCGCCGGTCCGGTCGTCTCGCGGGGCACCAGGCGGACTTGATAGCGGCGGTCTTTACCTTCACGAGGAGCGGTGGCGGCGGCCGGGCGCGGCCGGGCCGGCTGTTCCATTAACACGTCTCTTCAACCCTTTGCAAAGTCCTGTATGAGCCACAACAGCAGCAGCAGGAGGTCGCGCCGCCACGCCCCGCCACGCCCCGCCAAAAAGCGCGGCGTCACGGCCTTGACAATGCAGAACAACGACCGGCGGCGGCGTCGGGACGAGGCAAAAGGCTATCGAATGTGATATATATATGAAACGGTGTGTTGAAACGAGCGTTTACCCGAGGCACACTACCGGCTGGCTCAAGAGTCGCAGTAATTGGGGGTGAGGCGGGCGTGCGTGCGTGCGTGTGTGTGTAAGTGTGTGTCAGGCACATAAGCAGGGGGTCCTTTAGTGTGCGTGGGCGGGGACGACGGTAGGTTTATCTTGTCGAGGAAATTATTGAGGGGGTGGGGAATAGAAGGGGGAGGAGGGGGGGGGGGGAGGTGATCTGGCAGTATGGAGGCGTTGTATCAAAAAAGGTCTAACGAAAGGTGGACAATGGCCATACACGCACACACACACACACACAGAGCCGAACATACACACACTTGAACGTTGCACGCAGCCGGGCGAAGCACACCAGGCAAAGGAGAGGACCCCAACGGCATGATGTGGCGTTTCTCGCGCCAAGAGTGTGTGAGTGTGTGAGAGACAGGGAGAGAGCGAGAGAGAGAGATAGAGCGAGCGAGCGCGAGCTCAGAAAATTAAACAGAAGGTAGCGCGCGTCGCATTAGGAGCGCGCGCGCCTTTGAGTTGGCCGCCACCGCGCCAAGAGGGGGCCTAAACAACTTTCCCTGATTCATCAGACGACACTCCACCCACCCCTCTCTCCACCGGCTAAATTTATTAGTAATTCAGACCTCTATCGTTCGCGAAGGGTTTCCCGCGCGCGCAGCCCCTCGCTCTGTCACAATATTTATCCACCAATTAAAACCGCTGTAGCGATTAGCGAGGGGAGCGCGTGAGAAAAGCCGCGGGTGGCATGGCGAGGCGCTATCTCTAGGCCCGCGCGCCGAGTCGTTATCCAAACGCAGCCCCGCCGCGCGAGGTGGAGTGAGCCAAGCGGGGCGGAACGCAAACTCGTGAATGAGTGATCGCATCGACACCTGCTCGCCCGCAAGGCGCGGGGGTGTGCAGCTCTACGCACGCACGTACACACACACACACACTCACGCGCATAATCAATGGCATTTACAACATTACGGTCGTTATTCATAACGCCGCTCCCTATCATGCGCGCATAGGCCGGGCCGGGCAGGGGCTGAGGGTGAGTACTCGTCTGTCACAGCAGGTGTTCTCGTGTTCCGTCACGCACGTATCGATTTCCATTTGCCGTGGGGATAATCCTCCCTCCCTTCTCTCTCTCTCTCTCTCTCGCTCTCTCTCTCTTTCTCGTAGCGCCCCACCAACGCCGTGCCACCCCACCCCACCAGCTCGCTTCGATATAGCCTGTCTGTCCCGCGCGCCACCGACTGCCTTTCCAATGATGGAACTTGACCGCGACGATGGCCACTCTATGAATGAGTTAGCTGTCCACGCCGTCCAATTACACACACACACACACACACACACACACACACACACACACACAGAGAGAGAGAGAGAGACACTCTCACTCTCTCTCTCTCTCCCTCTCAGGGCGCAAAGCAGGCGACGCGTTGAGATTGGTCATCATCACTGGGACAAGAGTGAGAGAGACGGAGAGAGAGAGGACGGGGCAACAGCGAGAGAGAGAGAGAGAGAGGTGGCGTGAGAGAAAGAAGAAGAGAGAGAGAAGGAGGGCGCCTCGAGCGCCTCTCGCTAACGACCTACGGTGGTGGCGCCCACTCTTCCCCCTTCCTTTTTGGCGTATTTGTCGCCGGCGAGGCGCGCAGTTAGTTTGCAGCGCCCTTCTGCCCGCCAGAGATTTCATTAGGCTGGACAAGGCGCCGTGACGCTGACGCCCGTGCTGCCAACAGCAGACACAACATTATTTTTTTTCGTACCCCGCACTCGTCTCTTCTTTATTCCACAGCTTTCTCTCTATCGCTCGCTCTCTCTCTCTGCTCGACAGGTAGTTTTTTCCCCTCTAAATCCACTCCTCCTGTCAGGCGGGCTCATCCCACCGACACGACACCACTTAGCGCCAAACGGAGATTCCCTTTTCTGCTTCTTTGTTTTTAGTCTTATAGTTTTTATTTGTATTTATTTTAATAAAAAGGGCTGCTGAGGATGATTGATCCGAGGCGACCGCCGTGCGCGACACTGTCCTAAGAGAGCGTGGGAGCGAGAGAGAGAGAGAGAGAGAGAGAGAGAGAGAGAGAGAGAGAGAGAAGGCGGAGAGCGGTCGAGCGAGAGAGACGCGGGAGCCGTTCAACATGATGAAGGTCAGGACCCGCATCAGCAGGACTGTCGTGGGGCTCAGGGAGGGCGGCTGCGGGCGGCTCAGCTCGGCGGCGGCCGGAGCGGAGCGCGGGAGGCGCCTACCGGGAGGCCAACTGCGTCTAATCGGCATTGTCCTCCGGCCTCCGGCAGCTCCGGCTCCGGGGAGCAGCAGCGCAGGTGACTAACACCTCCTCGTCACCAAATCCCGGAAAAGTCCGCGGGCGCGCAAACGTCGTCCGTCCTGCGGCCAGCCAGCCTGCCGGCCGCCTATCGGCGCGACACTATGACGTCCCATTTTCTACTCGAACACGCCGGCTAAGTGCGGCCAGCCTCACCTCGTCCCTTGGCAGGGCCGAATACCCGACCGGGCCGGACGGGGCAGCCGACTTATTCCGAAGAGCGCTCTCCTCGCTCTGTCTCTCTCTCGCGCCTCCACGGCGAAGCCCACGAGTGCGAGAGAGACGGGGCGAGGAAAGCGCTTTTCGGGACGGGTCGGCTGGGCAGCGCTGGGCTTCAAGGTCCCCGCGAGCGCTCGCGCGTCCATTAGTCCAAACCACTTCCTCCTTGCGGCTCTACCTCGCCTTCTTTTTTTCCAGCTGACTGGTCAGCCGCGATCGAACAATAGCCGTCTCCATATTTCACAATTATCGTGATTATCAGCCATCCATCGAAGGGAACGACATCGGCCTTCGTCGCGGCCGTGCTGTTGAGGGGCGGGGCTGCCCTCTCTGGTGGCGACGCGTCCAGCGACTTGAACGCAAGGTGACTCACTCGCCCGCTCATCACACCCAGAGCCTGATGCGGAGAGCAAAACAAACAAACAAACAAAAAAAAACGCAAACAACACAGAGGGCGAGGAAGAAAAATAACCCTCCGCAGCATCAAAGAGTATCAGGGGAACGTAATGAGCCAGCAAAATGATCCGTACTAACACATTAGCCGCGTGCGGTGGAAGAGGTTATATCGTACCACACAGTTTGATTTCGACCTGAGAGCTTGACAGAGAGAGAGAAAGAGAGAGAGAGCTTGAGAGAGAGAGAGAGAGAGAGAGAGAGAGAGAGAGAGAATATGAGAGAGAGAGAGAGAGAGAGAGAGAGAGAGAGAGAGAGAGAGAGAGAGAGAGAGAGAGAAGGCGCCCGACCGGCGCGCAGCGGGCGCCACCGGTGTATCCGACCCATTACATACGATCAGGAAACAAAAGAAGGATGCGCAGCGGAATGTGAGCAGAGCGGCAAACGGAAGTGGCGCTGCATATACACGGGCGCGGGAGAGTGATATTATATGGTAGCCAGGCGTGTTCCAGATCGATGTAATATACTGTAAGGCCCGGCCCGGCCCGGCCGCCGCCCACTTGCGGTCAGCTTCACCGAGATGTGTGTTTTGGTAAAGGACCGTGGGAGAGTCGAACCCCCGGCGTCAAGACGAGCAGCAACACCGGAGCGACCGCATCGGGAATGAGAATAAGTGAATATGTGCAGCAGTGGGGCCCAGCCGGGCTACCTGTGGACGCGCTGCTTATTTGTTCAGCATTACCATACCACTTACTGCCGCTCCCCTCCTCCTGGCATACGCCCGTACAGTACACATCTAATTCAAAATGAAAAACTTCTTAAAAAAAAAAAAACAAAAAAAAAAAAAAAAAAAAAACAAAAAAAAAAAAACATTAAACTTGGCGCGTTGTGGTTTTTCCATCGAAAAACGAAAAAAGGAAAAGGGGAAAAAAAAGGAATCTTTATAAAAAGGGAGCTGAAAGGGAGGACACTTCGCTCTCGATTACGAGACAAGCGCCCCACATTTCCCAAGCCGTGTTTACGGACCTGCGTGACGGCGCCAACGTGCCAAGTACACTGCAAACAATTCCGCCGGACCAAGAAATGCGGAAGAAGCGCGCGCCGGGCGGGAGGGGAGGAAGGAAGCGCAGTAGTAGGAGGAGGAGGGCGAGGAGAACGAGGTGCAAAAGGAGGAAGCGAGAGACGTGGCGTGCCGCCGCAATTAAAAATTTCTCCTCTCGTTCTGATGGTTCTGTTTTCAGTTGTTCAGTGAACACACAATGCGCGGCCGCAGCGGCTGCTGCTGGGTCAGGAAGAGCAGCACAGAGAAATGAATACACACACATTATTACGTGAGGGGGAGAGAGAGAGGGAGAGAGAGAGAGGACTAGAGAAAAACAGGCGTTACAATATACACCAATCGAGCGTCCGGGAATATGTTTACATCAAAAGGGAAAAGACGAATAGAATAAAAAAAATAATTGTCACGGAGCGCCGGGGAATTCAAACAGGTTATCGGTTTGTGCGGATGATATAGCAACACCGGACCCTCCCGTGCGAGTCGTATACGCAAAGCGACGGGGAGGGCGGGGGGAAATCACCCGTACAAAAAGGGGACAATGATTTTTGTGACTGTCATTTTTTTTTCCTTTTGATTATTCCAGGAAAATTGATTCCTTTTTAAATTTTGATCTTTTACCCCAATTTTCTACTATCTATTCATTTTTGTTTTCACTTTTCCTCGATTTTTCGGATTTTTCTGTATCTTTCATCTTGATTTTATTTTAATTTTATGGATTTCTTTTTCATTTTTTAAAATATTTTTTTTTGTTTTCGAGGGGGCTCTGTACAATGATTTTTCGAAGTGACTCCCCCCCTCGTGCGCGACCGTATCCAATGCCGAACGTGCGCGGCAGCGACGGGGGGAAGGCCATAGAGAGGCAAATGTAAATCGCACGGTCAGAGGAAGGGCCCCTAAGCACTATTATTGCCCTCATTGACTCGCGCGCGCGGGTGACCGACCACGTGGTTTCCGGTAGCAGCAGCGCAAAGGGGTGAGAGGATTGGGAGCGACCCAGAAGCACAGAAGGGAGTTGTACACGAGGCGAATAATTACAAAGGCGGCGGCGCGGGCACCGAGAGAGCGCGTTATAGGTGTCGCTGCTGTGCGCTGCCGTGGCGGCGGCATCACCGCACGACTCTTCTTCACTGCGGGCGCGCTCGCTAGTCTTTTTGTTTTATGGTTCTGTTTTTTTTTCTTTTTTCTTTTTTGTCTTTCATCCTGCCCCCGCCCCGCCGCCGTGCCCCGCCGCCCAGCACGAGGAACAATTAGCGAACGCGCCAAGCCGTTTATGTCCCGCCGTCCTTGTGGTCACGCTGCACGGCTACCCGCGCCGCGCTGCCGCCTGATTCCGAAGATCGCTCTTGTACCTCCGTCTTCGTCGCACCTATGACGGGCACCTATGTGGGGGATGGCAGGGCCCCATGAGTGCGACAAGGACGGAGGCGCGAGAGCGATCTTCGGAATCAGACGGCTGCCCGACCCGACGCTCCACCTGCTGCTCTCCCACGTGGGGGCAGGGCCGGCAGGGCCCCATCACCGACCGACTCCTCGACAAAAAAGCATAGAGACAGGGCGCTTGCGACCATTTTACCTACCCGACTCTCTCTCTCTCTCTCTCACTCCGTCGCACACACTACTGCCGTTATGTCATGTATTATGGCTGCACCGCGCGCGGTGTAAAGTGCGTGTGTGCGTGCATGACGAGTCCGTCTCTCTCCCTCCCTCGCTCGCTCGCTCGCTCGCTCGCTCCGCCCCCTCATCGTCTCTCTATCTCTCTCTCTCTCTCTCTCACTCTTCCGGTCTGCACGTCATGTTTGCCAGGGCGCGCGCGCGCATAGAGCAGCTCTGCACTGTCGCTTTCAATTACCGTAGTTATATTCGATAGGCGCGCCGCGCGGAGCGGGCAGTGATCAGTGCGGGAGACAGCGGAGATGAGACACTTGTCGCGCCGTGAGCAAGACCTCGAAATAAATGCAGGAAATTTCGCACATTTCTGAGGAGACATTCTTGCTATCTGAGAATTTTTCTTCTCAAACCAAAGGGAGTGTCTCAAAAAAATAAAAATAATAATAAAAATACCCTTTCTCCTCCCCCCGTCCCTGCTTTTTGTTATCTTTTATTTTCCATCATTTTACCATTTTTTTTAAAGAAGACATTGTTTGTACACTGTAGCCACACTCTAAACCTTCTAAAGAGAACTTTTTCGTATAATTAAAAAAATTATGTGCAATCAAAAGTAAATTTCCTTGTATTACAAAAAAAATTCTTTGTATTCCAAAGAATTTTCTATGTATTACAAACATTTTTCTTTGAAATGCACTAATTTTCTTTGTAAGGATTGCTAGGAGTGTTATGATGACTGCAGCCCCCGACAGGTAGGCAACAGAGTTCCAGCTACACTGCAAAACAAGTGGAACCCTCCCTGCCCGGAGCCCGGAGCCCGGAGCCCGGAGCCCGGAACCCGGAGCCCGGAGCCCGGAGCCTGCCGCCCGGAGCCCGGAGCCCGGAGCCCGGAGCCCGGAGCCCGGAGCCCGCAGCCCGGAGCCCGGAGCCCGGAGGCGCACCGGAAGCAGCGGCGGCAGGCACAGCACGCACAGCAGCCGCCCGGAGCCCGGAGCCCGGAGCCCGGAGCCCGGAGCCCGGAGCCCGGAGGCGCACCGGAAGCAGCGGCGGCAGGCACAGCAGGCACAGCAGCCGCCCGGAGCCCGGAGCCCGGAGCCCGCAGCCCGGAGCCCGGAGCCCGGAGCCCGGAGGCGCACCGGAAGCAGCGGCGGCAGGCACAGCAGGCACAGCAGCCGCCCGGAGCCCGGAGCCCGGAGCCCTGAGCCCTGAGCCCTGAGCCCGGAGCCCGGAGCCCGGAGCCCGGAGCCCGGAGGCGCACCGGAAGCAGCGGCGGCAGGCACAGCAGGCACAGCAGCCGCCCGGAGCCCGGAGCCCGGAGCCCTGAGCCCTGAGCCCTGAGCCCGGAGCCCGGAGCCCGGAGCCCGGAGCCCGGAGCCCGGAGCCCGGAGGCGCACCGGAAGCAGCGGCGGCAGGCACAGCAGGCACAGCGGGCACCCCCGCTGCTGACGCTCCAGTTTGCTGCGGTTACTTCCAATAAAGAATGAAGAGGAAGTGGCGGGGAAATATAATTCAGAGACGCTGCATGCTCTTGTCTTCCTCGGGCGCCCACGGCCAAGATCGACTGCTGCTGACCTCGAATGAGACACAAAATTAAAATACTTTTTTTTTTTTTTTTTTTTTTTTTTTTTTTGTTTGCCCGGTAGCTCGAGAGCAAGATTTGAAATGAATCAAAGGCCTGTTAGAGAGATGTGTGCCGGACTCATTGAATTCGCGCGCGCGAACCGCTGTGGTACCGCACCCACCTTCTTTTCCTACTCCCCACACACACTAATACAAACGCGCGTTGTATTTAAAAGATGCTCCGCAAAACGCAATACAAACGTAATTAAACAATTAGGCGATTACCATAAAGAGCGGCGCGTCGGGAGGCCACTCACGCCCGTGCCATATCTCTCTCTCTCTCTCTCTCTCTCTCTCTCTCTCTCTCTCTCTCTCTCTCTCTCTCTCTCTCTCTCTCTCTCTCTCAGTGTGCGGGTAATTATTTTTTATAACATAATACACGCGGAGGAAGGAGGCGGTACCTGTGTGAGTGCGCGCGCCCTGTACTGCGAGGCGTTGGTACTCGCCGTCGAAACCGTCGAACAGCTCCACTCTTTTCTTTCTCTGTCCCTCCCTATCCCACTCCTTTATCTCCCCCTCCTCCTCCTCCTCTTCCTACCCATTCCTCTTACGAGGCTTGTTAACCTCTCGTTTTGTTCTCACCCCGCAGGTTGGTACAGTGAGGCCGGCAGGCCACCATATGCAGCCGCGCCAAATGTGTTCCGCTTTGTGGCAAAGCTCGATAACAAGGAAAGCTGGCAAAAACCTTTTTTTTAGGCACGAAGTAGCCTTATGGTTTTGTGTCAGGATGCGATTTTTTTTTTTTTTTTATTAGCACGGCCCCTTACCTAAAACCATATTTTTCTATACGATTGTCAGAAGACTTGTTTTCTTTTTGGACCACTTTCCCGCACATGCTTACACACTGTGGACATAAACGGCCCGCATCCCGGATCACTGTTAACGGAAACGGATTACTCTTTACATTTCGAATTACAGAATATATATATTTTGAAAGTGGAAATAATTCCGACGACGAGAGAGACGGAGTGGGGGAGCCGGCCGGAGCTGAGGGTATAGGGGGGGAGGGAGGAGGAGAGAGAGGCAAATAACAGTGTGATGGCTGCACACATACAGAGTAATAGCACTATTACTAAGTAAAAGGCCGAGGCGGGCCGGGCGGGGCCGGGCCGGGCCGCGCTACCTGTCGGAGTAGCCCGGCCGGGCCCCAGCAGCAGCGGCCGCCGCTTGGCCCGCAATTTAGATCCCCACACCACCACACTACTGCCACTCCACACGGCATACGCCGGCACACACAGTCACCGGGCGCGTCTCCAGGGGGGCTAAGACCCCCCTGCTCACCATCGCCGCTCCGAATCAGACCTATGATTTCCGCAGAGTCCGCCGCCCAGCCGCACAGCGCCCCACGACGGCAAATTAGAGGCGTAGATCATACATGTGGCGGCGGGAAGGACCCCGTACGAGCCGAGTCGGCTGAATGAGCTGCTGATGCTGGCGGGAGCACACTGCCCTCTCGCTCACTCCGAGCGGCCGAAGACCTGCGCGTGTGACAAGGACGGAGATACGAAACCGCTCTGCTGAATCTGACGGCTGGCCGCCGCAGCAGCAGCAGCAGCAGCCTCACCTGGCCTGGAATCTGGGTAAATATACATGAATGGGATCAACCACCTCGGGCGGGCGGGAGGCCTTCGAGTCACACGCGACCCCTTATGCGAGAGAGAGAGAGAGAGATAGAGAGAGAGAGAGAGAGAGAGAGAGAGAGAGAGAGGAAGGGCGTCATACATGAATGACAGATCGGGTGGCAACACTTGATACATCGGGAGAACGCGCGCGAAGCTTGGAGGCAGTGGAGGGAGACGGCTATACGCGAGGGGGAACTCACTTAAACAAAATTTGCACAATGATTTTTTTGATTTTTGATTTTTTTGATTTTTTTTGATTTTTGATTTTGATTTTTCTTTTGATTTTTCAAGAGATTAAAGAAGCTATCTGTTACTTTTACAACCAAAAAAATGTGTTGTTTTCTTAATTTGTTTCAATTTTTCTCAGTTTTTGGGTCTTTTGTTCTCGATTTTTCGGATTTTTATGCAACTTTCTGATTGATTTTATTTTGATTTTTTTGATTTTTTTGATTTTTTTAAATGATTTTTTTGGGGCTGTACAATGATTTTTCGAAGTGATCCCCCCCTCGGCTATACGTATGAGAGCCGGGACCGTTTTAACTCTTTCTCTCTCCTTTTTTTCTCTCTCTCTCACGCACACACAGTCACACACATCAGTGTTTTAACATTGTAATTTTATTATTTCAGCAGTGTACTAGTCGCGGCTGACCGCTGGCCGCCCCGCCGCCTGGCCGCGCCGGAAGCGAGCGTTTAGCGGCGCGGGTCTGGCCCCCACAGGCGCGTCCTGGAGGCACCTTCTGATAACCCGTGTGTGTGTGCGCGCGCGCGCCACGAGCAAGCACCACGAAGCGGTCACGAGAGAACATCTAGAGTAGACCTCCCCCGACGAGGAAAACGAGCAATAAGTGCGATATATATATTTACGCTTTACGGTTGTGGTGGGCGGGGTGTCGATCGCCCGCGCAGCCGTATGCTTCATGTCGCTTCATGGAAGCGCGGCCCTCAAAACTAGTTGCGCGCCGATAATGAGCCAAAGTCACGCCCGGCCCGGCGTCCACGTGCCCCCAAAGCCAACCATATAGAGATGTGCGCAGGGGGGGCCGTGGCCCGCGGCGCCCCAAGAACCCCTGGCCCGCGCCCAACCCCTCCACAACGACTTACTCAGAGGTTTGTGTGTGAGTGTGGGTGCGGTGTGCAGAAACAGTCCCGGGGCGGGCTGACTGCTATAATTAATATAAGCTTTCATGAGCGTATCTATCGCCATTATCTATGCGTGTATGTACCATATGCATTCGCACAGTCGGCGGCAGCGCGCGGAGCGATAGCGAGCGAGTGAAGAGGGAGGGGGAGGAAACGAGAGGCAGATATATAACGGAACTTGTGTTATTCGTGTCGGATCAGAGAGCTCCGCGGAGCTATAGGCACTTGGCGCCGAGGGGGAAGGGGGGGGGGGGGTCACTAAATGTGTGCGATGATGTTCCTGACTTGATTATTAACAAAAAAAAATGTTTTTAATTTTCAAAGAAAATTCCTGTCACCTTTTCTTGATAAATTTTGATCTGTTGACCCAATTTCTAAATTTTTTCAGTTTTCTTTCGGGTTTTTTCATTTGTTCTCGACTTTTAGTATTTTTTTGACTTTCTAAAAAAATTTGAATAATTTTTTGGAGCCTAAACAATGATTTTCGAAGTGACCCCCTCCCCCTCCTCCGGCAAGACTCCAATGGAAACCAAAACTTTATCTCCCGGATTTCTTTAAAGCTTTATCTCCAGCCACTGAAAGCGACTCGTGCGGACTGTTCATAGATCTTTCGATGAATTTCCATTGAATTTCAAATGTAAACCACCTGCGGCACTGTAGCCTTCGCTGTAAGCTACGGTGCTACTGGGTTTGAATGCAGCTTCTCATAGAATTCACGGGAGGTTTTCTTAGTGTTCCTTCACTGTTAAAAAAATTTCATTACATTTTAATAACATTTATATGAAGCTATTTTCATTACAATTTCATTACAATGTTATTAAATCTTCATTACAATTTCGTAATGAAATTTCATAACACATGTCATTAAAATAATTGCAACTTTTAAAAAGAAATTTCTTTGACTTTAACTCTTTCATATTTGACTCCTCAATGCACTAACGGATTTTTAGGACGGTATCCTTACAAGTTTGCCGTATTTTACCGGGAGTTGAACTCGAACCATTGGGTTGGGAACCCCTCGCCTCAGACCACTCGGCCACGAGGACTACCAGAGAGGAGCCGAGCTGTAACGTGGTATCATGCCGCCGCTGGGGGGAGAGCGTTCCCCATTTGTTCAATAAACATGTAATGAAAATTTCATAACATAGGTTATGAAAATGGGCGTGTAATGAAATTTCAATGACGTGTAATGAAATTGCCGTTAAAGTTTATAACATTGTTCTTAAATTAAGAGTGTCATTAAATTTCATGACAACTTTATTAAAATTAATGTTGATTGCGTAATGAAATTTCAAACATTTTTAACAGTGTTCCTGCTGTCTTCGCGCACCCTATATCGTAGGAGAAAAGGGAGTGTAGGAGGGGGATAGGGGGGAGGGGGGAGGTCTTCCCTTCCGTTCATGGGAAATTCAGGTCACGACGTTTGGCGAGTGCAAAAGGCCAAGAGGTGCGCAGGTCTGACCGGCCCTGCCCGCCCGGCCGTTTGACACCGGAGATCAACAGATGACCTCCTGCAGGAGCGCGATCACTGGGCCGGCCTGCCTCGCCTGCGGGTCCTTCAAGGTCCCGCCCCGCCCCGCCCCGCCCCGCCCCGCCCCGCCCCGCCCCGCCCCGCCCCGCCCCGCCCCGCCCCGCTCCGGTCGCCCGCGCGAAAGGATCTGTAGTTAAACTATAGTTGAAACTGTACAGGTTGAACTGCATTTTAAAACTGCACTCCGAAATGCATTGGAAGAGTACATAAAAGCGATTTAAAAGTGCAAGCCATAGTGCACTCTGAACTGCGTCCTAGACTGTTGCTGAAACTGTAGTTGGACTGTGTATTGAAAGCGTACTTTTTGTGGACTGTTTGAACTCTAGTTGGATATTTAGTTTAGATGAAGATTTACAGCAGTCGAAGACTTTAGTGAAATTTATACTTTTTCACTGAGTTGCTCTTACACTGTTACTGTAATTAAAGTGTGTCCAATTGGCTATCAGGAACCGACGAAGTCCGGTATGGGTCTTGTAGGATACGACAGCAGGCTATAGCTCGTGAACACTAATAATATACACATATGAGCTCATAGAGCCAAAAATATGAATATTCTCTATAACTAGTGGAGTTATCGCATCTCTAGTGAGATGAAGTAGGGGCTACATCTGCGAGCTATAGTGATACTCGCGCTCGACGCGTGACGAGAACTAGCTACTTGTCGAAAGCACACATGCTCACACGTTAGGTGTCGCTCTGACGAACAGTCGTACTGACTTGTGATGTGTCGAAAACGACACAAAATATTGGAGTACTTTCAGTTAGCGCTGAGCGTAGTTTGGTATTATGGTTTCGCGTGTTAGGGATCTATGAGCATACTGGTAGTGTCATTCGAGATCAGTGAATATCTGAATTGACACACACACTGCAGTTCTACTGTGTCATACTGGTAGTGTCTGAGTCGTCAGCTGCTGTTGTACTGGGGCATCTCACTGTGGATTTACGGGTGGTCTAGATATAGAAATGCTATGAATGTACATGGTAGATAGTGTAGCTCACTGAGACAGGTTAGATAGAGCAATAAAGTAAGGATTAATTATAAATATGTTATATTACAAAGGTAGGTAGGAGGATGAGGGAGTGCGTATAGTTTTGTGTGGTTTTGTTGTACTGCAGTGGAGTGGACGACTAAATTGTATGTACAGTGTAGTTCGGACGTAGTGGGCGTGAAGATCTTAGATCACTATAGTTAAAGTTGACGTGGAGTACTGGTGGGGTATGGTGTATGTAGGACATACTTACAGTTTAGGTACAGTTTTTAGAGCAGTTTTTGCAGTTAGACTACAGTTTAACTAATGAAAACTCAGAAAACTCGACTTGAACTGTAGTTGGTGAACTACACTTAAACTGAATATTTATTAGACACCGGGACTACTTTTAGAAATATACTTCAGTCTGCAATTAAAGCGTTTCTGAACTTCACATGTAATACATTATAACTGCAGATATGAATGAAGTTAAACTTTGGTTGAAAAGACGAGTCCCAACTACAGATCCTTTCGCGCGGGCGCTCAGTTCCCAGCCCATGCCACAGCGCTGCTCAGCACGGCTGAACCGAGCTGAGTTGCCCAGATAATGTACCGGAAACCCACTTATCGCCCAATAATACGACCGCGGCCCGGCCCGCGGGGCGTTGCTGCTTGTGGTATCGCTTGCGGCAGCAAACCACCATATACCACGTGTCTCGTGTGACTACTTGTCGTCGTCACCGAGGGGGCTATCACTACTTTGTTTGACTTTCGATTCTAAATTTATATATGTAAAAAAAAAAAAAAAAAAAAAATCTTTCTATTTTTAAGGAAAATTTCTGTCGCTTTTTGATGAATTTTGATCTGTTACCCCCATTTCTGAATATCTTCAATTTTATTTTACCTTTCTTCTTATTTACCGTATTTTTCTGTATCTTTCTTCTTGATTTTATTCTGAATTTTATTCATTTTTCAAATGATGATTTGAGGGGGCCGTGCAATCATTTTTCAAAGTGATCCCTCCCCCACGTCCCCCCTCGGTCGTCACCACAACGAGATGAGACGAGATATTATGTCGCAGAGCCGTTCACTTACTCGCCGGATTCTCTTGAATGCTTTTCCGGTATTGCGACACACACACACACACACACACATGCATGCCTACAGACACGCTTGGTCATATCGATGTCACAAACAGATTCCAGGCCGGACGCGCGGTCGCGCGGTATGCAGATCCCATAAGGGGGCCTCTCTGTGGACGCCGTGGCGCCGGAGCCGGAACTGCGCCTCCCACCCCTCCGCCGGAAGGGCATAGCGGGCGCAGCACGTAGCTCATGCCGATGGTCCAGTCAGTCCGTGCTTGCGCGCGCGCGCGCGTGTGTGTCTGTGTGTGTGTGAGTGTGTGAGCGGGAGCTACATAAACATGATCCATTTCAAAGAGGAGAAAAACTCGTAATATCGGTGCACAAATAATGTCTTAAGCTCAGACAATTTTACCACCTGTTTTATCATAATTTTGTAAAATCTGTGCAGCTGCTCAGGTTCGGAATTTTCTCCGGAAACCTCTTCATTTTCATGATTCACGAGGTGTCCCAATTTTTCAGGTTATTGATTCCCCCGCAACTCCATATTTCCGAGCTGCTCCGCGGCCAGTGAGGTCGTAACCCATACACACGCGGAACGAAAACCCTACGAACTCTTTTTCAGTCCTACACCCAATTCCTTTTTTCTTCATTTAAACAGAAACGTCGACGGTAGCCTCGCTGCCGGTCCATGACTGTCCGTGTTTACCCTCGCTTAGGCCCTTCCCGGTATGGCGCTGCTGTTTCATCCCCGGCCGGGTCAGCCAGCCCCGCCGCCGCGTGCCCGCCGGCAGGCTCTCCTCGCTCTGTCTCTCTCGCACCTAGACGGCGCACCCCCCTCCCCCATGAGTGCGAGGGAGACAGGGCGAGGAGGAGAGCGCTTTTCTGAATCATTCTGCTGCCCACCCGGCTCGGGCAGTGGCAGAGGCGATAGAGGCACTCGGTACCGCCTTAATCGACTTTTCCTCGAAAACGAGGCGGGCGCGTCTTATCAAGTCGCGCTTAGCTGGGCTATGAGTGGAGTAGCTCGTCCCTGCCGGCCCCGCACCGCGCCCCGCACCGCGCCCCACCCTCCTTGGTACAGGCCGTCTTCATCTCTGCGTCCGTCACACTCCACAGGGGGCACATCGACATAAAAGGGGCGACCTCCTACACGGCTGCTGCTGCCGCGCCACTCTTATTTTATTTTCGTACACTCGTCTTTTATATAACACACGGTTTTTTCTCTCTCTCTTTTTTTTTTCAATGTACCCGGCTTGCCGAAAATGAGTTTCCATTCCGAACAACGACGCGCACCATATGTGAACAATAACGCCTGTGACGAATGCTTAATAGCTTAACACCGCGTCAAAATAAGAGTGGGGCCTCGACATGTGCGTGATGGATACGAGAGAGAGAGAGAGAGAGAGAGAGAGAGAGAGAGAGAGAGAGAGAGAGAGAGAGAGAGAGAGAGAGAGAGAGAGAGAGAGACTGCTTCCACCCCTCCACTTCCCCGCTCCTCACGCGTGCATCGGGCATAAAGGCGCGGCCGAATCGGAGCACATTCGAGGAGCTGTGTACGTGCATCGTTCAATAAGTTCCTGGAAGCCGCGAAACCTTTTCCCAGTTCTCTAGAGGGCTCCACCCGGCTCTTTTCTGATTTGTGCCGCGTTAGGCAACGCCCCCCTGGCGGCCTATGCGGTCTGCCGCAAGACGTGCACGGCAAACGCGTCTACAGCTGCATCACACCGCCTGATGCGCAGTACTACACGTTCGCGCACTCTTTTGCAAACATAAGATAAAACGCAAGTTTCAAAAATTTGTTCGTGATAAAATTATGAGTGTATCGCAAACTTACGGGCGAGAGCGTTTTCGACTAAAAGCCCGCGGCAGAACACGCAACCCAACTACGCCGCCCGACTACGCCCCGCCACGCCCCGCCACGCCTTTTGCGATGCTCCGCGCGGCACGCCAGTGGCACGCCGCGCCCCGCTCTTGTCAACACACAAAGCCAATATAGCAGCCTGTTACTGAACGTCAAGCACTTTTTTGTCGTTGTTGTCCTGCCCTCCTCGTTTCTCCCCGCATGCCACGCGACTACATGCCTGTGCTGCTGCCTATATGCACTTTTTTTTTTTGCCCGCTCGACTCTA
Organism: Frankliniella fusca; assembly: GCA_029379305.1. Lineage (NCBI taxonomy): Eukaryota > Metazoa > Arthropoda > Insecta > Thysanoptera > Thripidae > Frankliniella > Frankliniella fusca. The sequence continues at coordinate 165,483 of JAHWGI010000282.1, forward strand.
TAGCCATGCCAATACTACGCGCACGCATGCATGATGATTGCCTCTATCGGCATTGCCTACCAGGTGCGAAAGAAATACATTCAGGGCCCAGTTAAGCCCATAGCATTATCAAACAAAACACCTTTCGCCGCTTTCACCCTGTTAAAAATTTTGTTGAAAATAAACAGGAAAACTAGTAAGTTTGTTAGCAACAATTAAAAACGATGGGGAAAAATCTCACACTTTTTTTCGTCGAAATGTAGTGACATATTCTTTTTGCACTTCAATCTCTTTTCTGTAGTATTTCAAAATTGTCGTTTTCGAACAGAAAGGGCTGCTAATAAAATTGACAACGTTTTTCCTGTAAATCTCAAGCATGCATACATTGATACTCATCCACTGCTATTTGAGTGTGCTAGTTAAATAATCTGCACTTAATAAGTTTCTAACAGATAACAGTACAGCTGTCCAGAAACAGGATTCCCGTAAACCAGATGGTATCGTCAGGTAGCAACCGTTTCTAACAGTGCACGTCTTGGCTAAGACCTAACAGCGATAATGTATTGGATTGAATTCTATTTATTGGCACGACGCAACGTGATAGGCTCCATGGCGACGACGGTGGTGCGTCGCTCGGCCTAACTGTCCCGCCGCCGATGTTTTTTTTTTTTATTCACTCTTATTTTTTTCCGTTGTATTTTTCTTATTATTTTGGGCCGACGCGGACGCCTCGTCATGTACGGCGAGACGGTATTGCTAAAGTAAGTCGAGCAGGATCAGAAGGGGGAGGCGGTGAAGTGAGAGAGAGAAGGGGGGAGGAGGGAGGGAGAGAGAGAGCTGAGGCTGCTGCTCCCGCATTTATTTCTTCCCCCGAAAATGAGTATAAACCGCGTCATGCGTGAGTCATGCGAGGGGCAGGGCAGGCGTTGCCCGGGCCCGGCCCCGCGGGCGATTGGGGGTCTATCCTGAGGACGGGAGCCGCGCGGACAAAAACATACAGATTTGCGATAAGTGGTGTGGAAGCGCGCGAATCCAGTCTTTGATTTCATGCCCCCGGGGGCCGAGAGCGGTCGCCCCGCGCCCGTCGCGCGCGAGAGAGCGAGGGAGAGAGAGAGAGAGAGAGAGAGAGAGAGAGAGAGAGAGAGAGAGAGAGAGAGAGAGAGAGAGAGAGAGAGAGAGAGACGGCAGATCCCAGGCAAATTACAAGGCGACAGATATCATGGGGCGTAAAGAGCGGTGCCGAGCTCGCGGCGACGGTCATTTTAGCAATGTGACCATACATGAGGATGAAGAGCGAACCGCATGCAGCGCAGCAGAGCAGCTATTAAAGCGTCACGGAATAACCACAGCGAAAACGACACTCCACAGTTGTGCAGAATCGTGACAGCGATAGTCTTAACGTGACAAACAAACGCCACAGCGCGGCGGCGCGCGGGGCGCCAGGTGTGAAGGGCCTGCAGACAGCGTGCCCGGCCCCGGCCCCGCCCCGCCCTGCGCACACACGTGCGGCCGCCAGCCGTTTGCACGACTCATCGTCAAAAGTCTCTATTTGCTTATTTTTCCACCGAAAGAAATGGCAAGTTTGGCTTAACGGCGACATCAAACTCTTTTTAGGCACGAAGTAAGCCTTTTTAAAAAACTTTTTTCCACGCCATTTACTCGCGGGTTCAACCCGAGGGGTACACAACTCTGAATTGTAATGTACAGCTTTTCTGAAGTTTTGTGAATCGTTAGTGAATTGTAGTGAACTTTGGATTGAGTTTTTAATAAAATTCTATAAACTCTCGTGAATTTTAGTTAATTCCCTAGATTTCATCTGATTTTTTAAAAATTCTGATTTAATCTGAATTTTTCCGAACTTTACCAAACTTTTCATAATTTTTCCTAATTTTTTTTTCTGAATTACGACGAGGTGTACAAAAATTTCAGAGTTGTTTCCCCCCTCGGTTCAACCTGATGAATCACGGTTGTGCGTGTGACGAATGCGTCCACTGACCGCGACGCGGCGCGAGGAGGGTACTGACCGTTGGAGCACACGGAGGAGGTCTCGCCGGGCAGGCCGCTGTCGGTGCCCGACTCCTCGTGGTCGTCGCTCAGGTCCGCGTCCATGTCGGCGTGGGGGTCGTCGCGGGGGTCCCGCGCGTGCAGCGACAGGTCCCGGGGCCCGTCCGACGACACGGAGGCCGGCGACGAGCACGGCGACCTGGCCGACCTCAGCAGGCCGTTGTTGTTGTCGCTGGTGCTGTTGTTGTTGTTGTTGTTGGCGAGGATGTCCGTGATCATGAACCGCGAGCGCGGCAGCATGGCCTGGTGGTGCAGGGACTGGTGCATGCTCGTGATGTGGTGGTGCAGCGCCTCGGTCGAGTCGGCGGCCGGCCCCATGCCGCCGGGCCCCAGCGGGCCCATCACGCTAGGGGGCAGCAGCTTGGTGGTGGTCACGGCGAGGTCGTGGATGGTCATGGCTCCCCGGCCAGCTCCGGCAACAGCCCCTAAAGCCTCCAGAGCGCCCGGCTGCAGTTTCGAAGCCACCTCGGTCACCATTCACGCACACGGTGGGGATGGGATGCACTGTAATCCTGGCACTGGCACTGTCACGACGCACTCATCACTCACACACACGCACACACATGCACAAGGGGCGCGCGGGCCGGGCGGGCGCGGGCGGCTCTCGGGAGGGAAGGACGGACGACTCGACGGCACTCGAACACACACTGCTGCCAACACAGGCTCCCCTTCCGACCGGCAGCGGCTCCACTGACAGACTGAGCGCCCCGGCCCCGCGGAGCTCCAGGCTGCCGGCCGGAGGGGCGGGGCGGGGCGGGGCGGGTGTGGCGCGGGCGGGGCGGGGCGGGGTGGGGCGGCAGCCAACCGCGTGCCGAGCCGCGCTCCCGACTACCCCCACCCCCCGGGCCGGCGGCCAATGGCGTGCGGCGCGCGCCCGCCCGCCTCGGCCAATCGCGCGGCCAGGGGCTCGATCCATCGATCCCGTGACGTCACACACAGTCAGGCTCGCCGGTCCTGAGGACGCGCCGGGACGGAGTGGACCAGAGGGACCGGCCGGGACCGGCCGGGACCGGCCGGCACAGCATTATCGGGAGGTTTTCATCCTTTACTCCCCGAGAGAACAATAGATTGTAGCTCATCCATAAAAAAAGAAATTGCGCCTCTCTGCGAGCGCGTAATAGGGAATAGCCTTCAGCCACGAGCCGCGGGGGCCGGGGCCGGACGGCCTGCGCTCGCCGCGCCCTTCGCCGGCCAAAGGGAAGGGGATTACTCCAGCCAGCGGCCGCGCCAGCCGCCATCAAGCTCGCTCTGACTCGCGCAGAGGGGCGCATCTCTGCTGCGAGACTTATTGTGCGGCCTTCTGGCACTAAGCCGCGCTGCTAGATCCATCGAAAAATCAACTGTTAAAACGCTACACTGTAAAAAAAAAATAATAAGTGGAATTTTGCAAACCCTCGAATCTAATTGCTCACCCAAAATGGGTGATGAGGACACTCTCCATGTTTAATAAAAGGAGTGAGAATTTTTAACCCCACTTTCTTCGAGAGATATAGTTTTTGGTCTCACTCTATTTGAGTAGGGATTTTTTTAAAGATTTGAGCACGAATCCTCACTTTGTTAGGGCGAAGTAACATATTTTTTATTTTTAAATAGAGCGAGAAAAAAATTCTCACCCTCCACAAAGTAAAAAAAATTTGCCCTCAAATTGTCACTCGAATGTAGCGAGAATTATAAATCGTATATTTTCAGTTTACTCCGACTTTTTCACATATAGCAGCTAGCTGTAAGCGATGGGTTGCAAACCCTTGTAATCATGTGCACACTTGGCGCAGTTTTAGAGTGTGTTGCAACGCATTATTGCAGTATATTGTGTAATATTTCCCCCCATTTTTCGCATATCTCCGGAAATTTCTGTGAATACGGGCTGCTCGAGTTGACCGCCTTTAATGGCTGTAAGCGCGCGCGCGCGGCCGCGGTAACAATAAGTCAAGAAAATGGTGTGTGTAAGGGTCCGTCATGATGCAGCCCCACGGCCCGGCAGGTCCGGGCGGGGCGGGCGCATAGCACATAGCAGAGGCGGCGGACAGCCTAATTCGTCACATTTGAACAGATGCAACAATCGCCGCGGTACGGCGGCTGGTCGGTGGCGAGGCGGTGCGGCGGCGTGCTGTGTGATTTGGGCGGCCAGCACACACAGGAGGCCGCCGCCTTCTCGAGCTGAGTCACGCCGCACAATGAAACTGAACGGGGCTCATCGGCTCAGCTGCTCAAAGACAGTAGCGCCGCCAGCCGCCCCGCCCCACCCCACCCCACCCCGGCAGCAGGCGCCCCGCCCGGCCCCACCCCGCCCCGCCCCGCCCCAGCACGCCCCGCCCTGCGGGCCCGTGCTGACGGGCCGGCCTGGCCTGCTCATTTAGCCAAGCTGTTGTTTTTAACACCCCCACGAGACCCTTTCTCACGCCCCTGCGGCTGGAGTCTCGCCCGCGCACCCCGCCAGCGCCGCCCCGCCCCGCCCCACCCCACCCCGCCCCGCTCCGCCACGCCCCGCCCCCATGAGTCGCAGATTTACGAGTGGTTCTCCGGTAGGCGGGGCGCCACGGCGGCGGCGCAGCCTCAGCCTCTGCGAAATGAAAACCCATCAGCTTAGTAAAAGACCCGTAAAGTGTGTGAAATTCCTCGGAAAATTCACACCTTTGCTTGTTGGAGTGTGTGGATGGAGATTATTCACACATCTTCTGGCATGCGTCAGTCACACTATCAGGTAGAACTAAAGGGGTGAGCAGGACGAGGGGGAATCACTCTACAAAGTGTGTACAATGATTATTTTTACCCCAATTTCTGATTTTTTAAAATTTTCTATCGATTTTTGTTTGTTTTTTCATGAATTTTCGGATTTATCTTAGTCTTGCGTCTTGATTTTAGTTTTAGTTTTTTTTTTTATTTTTAAGTTTTTAAATGATTTTTTGGGGCCGTACAATATGGTTTTTCGAAGCTACTCTCCCCTCGGAGCAGGCGATGAGCGAATGGGTAGTAAAGCTTAATTTCGCTTATATCTATGGTGAGTGTGCGGACTTGAAATCACTCATCGACAAATGAGCAAATTATCATTCGCTTACCTGCAAGTGAGCGAATATTTTTCACTAACCTACAATTGAGAGCGGATAAATTCACTCGCGTCTGCGAGTGAGCGACATTCATTCGTACACTGGGATTTCCAGTGTTCAGGCACTGGAAATCCAAAAGTACGAATGTCACACACCTGCAGGTGAGCGAATGACCATTCACACACTTGCACACTTGTAGGTGTATGAGTGACAATTCGTACACTTGCGGGTGAGCGAATGGCCACACAGGATTCTCTCACTCTTTGAGAGCGAGGTTTGGTTTTCTCGCTCAGTTCGAGCAATAGTCTCAAAAATCTCGCCCTAATTGAGCGAGGATTGGGAAACCTCGCCCATTTTGAGTGAGGATTTTTATCCTTTATCTCATTTAATTTGAGTGATGTTGTAAATTCTTTCTCAATAAAAGCGAGGTTCCTAAACTCTCACTTGAATGAGGCAAGATGGAAAATCTCGCTCCTTTTTAATGAGACATCTCACTCTTGCATTTGCAGCAGTGCATTCGTTCACTTGCTGAAACCCACGGAAAGGCCGGGATTTCTAGGTGCTCGAATGGATATTCGCTCACCTGCTGTGCGAAGGGACATTCACGCACCTGCAAGTGTACGAATAGTAATTCACACACCTGCAAGTGTGCGACATTCGTACACTAGGATTTCCAGTGTGGCTATTGATCATCCCAGGCGTTAGGGGCTTGCAGCATCAACTTCCTTTTCTTTTTATTTCTTTCCATATTCAAACGTGAAAATGATACCTCACGACCCAGCAGAGATGGAAATAATAACACTTCATTTCGAACGCCACTTACTGTTTGGAAACGGCGCTGTAACAGAGCCCCCCTCCGACGAGGGCCCCGGGGCGGACCCGGACCCGGCCGGTGACTCACACTCATGAACCCTTTGGCCGCCCCGCCCCGCCCCACCAGGCCACTGCAAAGCCGTTTGTGTCATTTTCTTCTTTGATCCCCTCTTTTCATTTTCAAGTACCGAGAGCCAACGCCCCTTCAATGAGACTAATGAAAAGTTAGCCTCAGGAGCGCGGGCGAAGCGGGGCGGGGCGGGGCGGGTTGTACGTGACCGCCTTCAACAGGTGCGTGTGAGCTGATGGCACACCACAACGGATGTGAGCAACTCCTTATCCTTTACTAGAAAGAAAATTAAGTCTCTGTAATTTCGTAACTTGAACAACACACGGGGGAAACAAATGTGAAGTCCTGCACTTTAACTGGTGTTTATTTTCAAATGTGCAAGTGAAAAAACTATAAGCACTTCTACTACAACAAAACATTTGGTATGCAGCACAGAAAAAAAAATGCTTATGTCTGACTTTGAGAGGGGAAAGGGAAAACTTTGAGGAACTAACTTAGTTGAAGGAAAACTATATTGATTTCTTTAATTTTTTTATTTTTATTTTTTTAAATAATTTTTTTTTGCGAAAGTCCCCTAAAAAATGATGAAACCCCCCGAAGATTTTGAGGAAACTTCCTCAAAATATGAAGAGATTTCCGTAAATTAAGTGGGATCCTCAAAGTTTCTACTTTTTCCTTTAAAAAATCAGACATTGTTTCTACAGTGACTCTCTCCAGGGCATTTTTCCTATCGTGTGCAGGTTTCGAAACGTTTAAAAACTAGACATGACGGACGTAATGTCTAGTTATGTCTCGACACTACACCATACTGTGTGCAAAGTCATCAATTCGGCACGTAAGTGCGCAGAAACTGCACATTTGTTTTACCAGCGAAAATAATCATTCTGTCCAACTATATCTAAAACTTCTTGATTCTTGATTTACCTTGAATAACAACCTTGGTAAACGGATCCTTAGAAAGGAAATTCTTGTATTACAATGAATTCTGTGCAACAGTTCTACATGGCTAAATTTACTTTGTAATACAAAGAAAAATCCATTGTTACGAGGAAACTTCCTGTATATTACGGCTGCACAGATTTTTTTATATTAGGCGAAAAATTATTTGTAGAAGATTTGTAGTGTAAACACGTCGATGAGCTCAAGACTCTTCACTACTTTCACGTTAAATCACGACTTTTCTGCTTTGCTTCGCGTATGAACCCTACCACATGAGGCTGGAAATTTCCTCCTACTTTCCCCCCACTCGATCCCTTTCGCCCTTCCCCTCTGAAACGAAAAAGAAAGACCAAAAACAATGAATTCGGCCCGCGGTGGCCGCTTATCCCTGCAAATCACGCACTGCTGCGGACGCCAAAATAGGCCCGGTTGCAATCATAAAATGCTTCGTTGCCTCCTTTACGACCCGGCGGATAGCACAGGGCGCTCCTCGTGGCAGGCGGCCTAGCCTAGGCCGGGCTGCTGGGCACAATCTGAACTCTAGGTGATTACGGCTAGTTTGAGGTTACATGTAGCGTGTCGTGTGTGAACACCGCAGCAGTATAGCTATGCTGTCGCTTCTCTGTTGTGCGGTCGGCTGCCGACTTATTCCGAAGAGCGCTCTCTCTCTCTCTCTCTCTCTCTCTCTCTCTCTCTCTCTCTCTCTCGCACTCATGGGATTCGCCGTGTGGGCGCGAGAGAGACAGAGCAAGGAGAGCGCGCTCTTCGGAATAAGTCGGCTGAGGTGCGGCGGCGGTGCGGCGGCAAATAAGCAAGGTGCCGCGTTGCGGCGCGGCGGCGGCGGCTGGGGTCGGACCACGCCAGCGGGGCGCTAACGTACCACGTACCTTTTCATTTTTAATCCCCCACAAAGAAAAGAAAAATTAAATTATGAATTAACGTACCGCACGCTTGCACGCGGCGGGGTTTCGGGTATAGTGCGGTGATTCACAATACTTTACCGCGGGCAGAGGCGTGTGTTTCACTTCAATCTTGCGTATGATGCAGCCGGCGCCCCACTTCATTCACACACTCCGTAGCAGCCTCATCGCGGTGGCACGAGGGCCGCGCACCATAACCTCTAAAAAAAGAAAAAATAATAATTGCGGTGGTGCGTATTTTCATTATTTCGGGCCGCGCGCGGCGCGCGGGAAATTGACTGCCGTGTTTTACGAGGTAAAATCCCTCCCCTAATCAGCCCGGCAGTATGCATGGCGCTTCTCACGACGCGGCGTAATGGACCGTACGCGGGCGGCGGCGGGCGGCGGCGGGCAGCGCGAGGAAGTGGCGGCCATCAGGAGCAACACGTATAAACTAATAGGGTGGCTAATGCACCCCCGCCCCGCCCCGCCCCGCCCCGCCCCGCCCCGCCCCGCCCCGCCCCGCCCAGATTAGCCTCGTACAATGTAAGACATCCCGCGCATCCCGCGGGACCGGCGCGGCGGCCGGACACGGTCGCGCGATATATAAGTAATAAGAAAGCGAATATGCGGCCCATTTGTATGCTCCGGGGCCCCTGGCCGGCAAACATCGTAAAATTTATCAGGCCGTGACTCAAAAATTCATCAGCGCTGCCGCGCATCACGCGTTACACCTCTCTACCCGAGGGGGGGGGTAAAATCACCGGGGGGGGGAATCACCGAGGGGTCCCCCCATCCCTCAAGTAGTGAACGCACGAGCAGTATATTTTGAGTGAAGGCGAGTATTAGTGAGTACTGCCGAGTATTTGTGAGTATTTGCGAGTTTTGGCGAGTAATGTGGGAGTAATTTGCAAAAAAGATTAGGAGTATTGGTGAGTAATGCCGAGTAAAATTGAGTTGGGTGCAAGTAATTATGTGTACACACGAGTAACGAAGTGCTGGACCCCTCGAAAATCGCTCATACAAAATGTGTACAATGAGGTTTTTTTTTTTTTTTTTTTTTTTTTTTTTTTTAAACACTTTTCACTCACTGTGAGAAAAATACTCTTAAATTTGCGACAAATTATGAAATTTATAATTACGATATTGATTTGTAAAGTGACGAATTATGATAAGTAAATTTACAACAAATTTTGTAAATTCTGTTTATGATTTTTTGTTGTAAGAATAGAACATTTCCCGTAACGCAACAACAGAAGTAATAAAATTACGAATCGAATAAATAGAAACCATTTACGAGATTTGTTCGTAAGTTATGATATTTTGCAGAAAAGTACGAAATTTATCGTAGAGTTACCTCCGTAAGAATACGACAATTTCAATAAACTTACGAGAAATGTCGTAAACTTACAGGAAACATCGTGAAGTTACGAGAAATGTCGTAAATTTTAGAGAAATTTCGTAAATTTACGAGGAATTTCGTAAATGTACGAGAAATTTCGTTAATGTACGAGAAATTTCGTAAAATTACGAGAAATTTCGTAAGTCCTTGATGGATGAATTTGAGATTTTTGTGTTGTAAATTTATGACATGCATTCGTGAAACTACGAGTGCCAACTGTAAAGTCAACGAAAAAAATACGATTTCACGAAATCCTGGTAGACAACGGAGTTTCTATAACTATGGTAAAATTATTGTGAGTGTATCATAAGACTGTAAGAAAACGCAGTAGTTTTGTTTAGTTTACGATAGTCAAGATAGTGACTAAATAATTATAAATTCGATTTGATAAGGCGGGTTTCAAGCAATGAATACTCTCGGACTGTTAGGCCGTCATCTAAACGCCAGGAAAAAGAGAGAAAAGAAGCTCTCCTTCTGACAGCAAAAAATGGGCGGCGAGGTCACGGCCGGAGCGGAACGTCAACAATACCGTCCCCTCCACCGAGCGCACCGAAGGGGCGAACCGGGGCCCTAAACCTAGCGACTTCAACTATTTATTTTAGCTGAACGAAATGTTCGGCAGCCGAAATTAATGTGAAAATAGCAGTTCCAGACCTGCGGAAATCGTTTTGCAAAGTTTCATGGAGGTTCAAAACGTAGGAACACAAGTGATTTACGAAAATGATACACGTAAATGTACACCATTTCAAGAATTCTGCTCACCAGATTGAAGTCAAACTTACCAAACCGTTTTCTGCAGGTAAAAAAGTACTATTTACGCATTCAGTTCGCCTTGTCAACGTTTCGATAACTTTATGCAATGATTTAAAGTCGCGAGGTGGGAGCCTCAGCTCCCGGCCGAGGCGGCCATGGTTGAAAGACGGCCGGCGACACAGCGCACGCGCGTCCACCTCAAACAAACCTTGTTTACACAACGTGCCAACCTAGAAAACATGAAAAGGATCACTAATCCCCCTACGTTACGATTTGAAATTATTATCTTAGGTTGGCAGAAGTGCGCCGCAGTCGACTGTTCGTTCGGTAAAAATGAAGTAGGTTTCGAAAGGGCGGTATGGTGGTCACGTGCGAATTTCAGTGGTGTCATCTCTTTCTTGAGCGTTTCACTGAAGCAGAGCTTTGTTTGAACGCAGACTTTAGAGGTTTCTCTTTCGCTCCGTGTTGGCTCGACTCCGCCTAGCCCCACCACGAAAAACTATCCCTTTCTCCTGGTGATTTCAGCTGACAAGTCGAGCATTACCATAGCAACTGAAATTTCAATTCAAATTTACAGAAAATCTGTAGTTTAAATTTCTATTAAACTTTCAGAGTGAGTATACAAGTTTACATACTATAACTGTAGGTAATATTATAAAAATCGTTGGAGCGGATTTTTTCCTCCCGTAAGGGGCCATATAAAACAATTGACAGACGTTTCAAAGCGATTTTAGAAGGCAACTCCGTTGCCTAAAAAATATAATCTTACGACTTTTTAATAATAGCCAATTACAAAATTTACGTCTTCATCAATTACAAACGTGACTCGTAAAAGTACAACAACTGTCATGGAAATTTTTTCCATCACCGCTACGACAATTTTTCACAGTGCTCTCTTGATTTTCTTTGTTTGTTTTGATTTTTCAAGGAAAATTTCTGCCACTTTTGCCACTACTAACGGCCTTCTTCGTCTTTTTTTTTCAGTTGTGTGTTCATTTATTCTCGATTTTTCGAATTTTTCTGTATCTTTCTTCTTGATTTTATTTTTATTTTCTTTCTCTTTTTTTTTCTATTCGATTTCTTAAATGACTTTTTGGGGGCCAAACAATAATTTTTTGAGGACACTCCCATCCTGCCTCTCCCTCCTCACACGACACGCGCGTGCCCGTCGATTCAATCTCGTTTTCCTTTTATTTTTTACTTTTTTCCAGTTTGGCGCGTGAATTGTGATATGGCCTCGGCTGGCTGGCTGCTTTTTCTCCAGCAGACGACGCAGAGACTCTTTTCATTCAAACGTGAAACAGCAGCGCGCGCCTTCGCGATCAGCAGCACGCGGGGCGGGGCGGGGCGGGGCGGTGCGGGGCGGGGCGGGGCCCAGCAGCAACGCCGCGCCGCCTCTCTCAAAAGGACGCATATTGCTTGTCTATAGTCTCCCCGGGGAGACATCTCCAGAGCGCGCGGCCCGGCCCCTGCAGGCCCCTGCAGGCCCCTCTGTCAATCAGGAACAAACCGTGTTATCAAGCCAATGAGAGTATCGGACTCGCGCGCGCGCGCGCACGTCTCGCCGGCACAAAGCCCGGCCCGGCCCAAGCAGGTCTGCTGCGAGGCAGAGCAGCGAGCCCTGCGTGCGAGGCGCAGGCGAGGCGCAGGGCTCAGGAGGGCTCTCTTGATCACACGTAGCGTGCGTAGGGCACCTTTGTTTTCGCTGCATGCGCGCGCGTGTATGCGTGTGTGTGTGCGTGTGTGTGTGTGTGTGTGCGCGCGCGCGTGCGTATATGTGTACGTGTCGCAATGCCTGCACCGCGCGCGCCACACACGGCGCACCCGCCACAAAGGAGTGAATGTCACATCGAGCACCAATAGCGGTTTAGAGAATGCAAAGCGCCCCAGTATCCTTTGTCTTTTTGTCTCCCGTGTAACATTCTCTCTCTCTCTCTTTCTCCCCGCTGCGGTACGGCCAGCGGCCCCTTCGCCTACATCCCCTTCTCTCTCTCTCTCTCTCTCTCTCTCTCTCTCTCTCTCTCTCTCTCTCTCTCTCTCTCTCTCTCTCTCTCTCTCTCTCTCTCCCTTCTCTCCCCTTCTCGAAAGTGTGTTCCACTTTCTTCGTGTTTTATGTATCGGCCGGTCGCCATAAGTGCCCACATGCCGGAGTCGCGAATGGAATGCACCCTCGCTCTCGTGCAGACAGGAGGCAGGTCAGGTCAACTAACGTTTTCCGAGTTGCAGAAGTTACGTTTCGAGAGTAGCTCGAGGCCGCTCCATGGGCTTGCAGGAAAGTACAGCCAGCATCGATAAAGGAAGGAAAAGCCTAAACGACTCAACTCATATTGCCATACCCCACATAAGGGTAAAATCTGTCAACAGTGAGTTTCCTTTACAAGTCATGATTTCATTTGAACTTGAACCTTATATATCCTACTTGCAGCAGCGACTTCTCAACGCCCAGAAAACAAATTATACTACAGAGGGCCAAATTCAAAACAGAATAAAGTTTATCTTTATGAACTACATTTGATCAAATAATTGCATTAAGTTGACAAAACTTCACCCAGAAAAATCGTTTCTTGATCTAAGCACATTTCCAAGATAATTGACGCAAGCTCAATTCTGCCTTTGAAACAAGGCGAAATTGCTCTTATTTGGAAGAAAATTTCTTGATTTGAGTATAATATTACCTTGAATTAAGAGTAAAATTGAGCTTGTGTCAGTGATCTTGAAAATGTTCCTGGATCAAGAAACTTTAACTATTTTAAAATAGTTGGGTGTTGTATTTAGCTAAAAGCTAGTTCACAATGAAGTGCCGCCGAGACTGCCGCCGTTATGAAGGCCGTTATAACCCAAGTTGAAGTTGAAGTACAGCCCCGATTGGATTGTATCCCATCTCTGGGTGCTCAGGTTTGAGCCGTGCAGTGCACACTGCTCATTGATCGTGAGAGATGGAATCAACTCTTCGAAACAGCAGACTTTTAGCCCGCACATCGCCCGCATACACTATCGATATACAACACCCATGCGGAGCGTGTGTGTGGGCCCCCTCCTTCTTTGTTCTGCCCTCTCGTTCGGACTGCACTCCTCGGCGGCGGGCTGCGGCGCGGCGGGGCGGAGCTACGAGCAGGGGCCGTAATGCACCCCTTTGTCTTCAACAACTTACGGGACGGGCGCGGCTCGGCGCATACCAATGATGGGGACTCACAATCAGACACACACACACACACACACACACACACCTACACACACACACATAGGGGCGGCCATTTTCAAGGAATTATACAAGCGCGACCGGTATGTGTCTGATACAGCCCATATGCTCACACTCACTCACACACACACACGCGCGCACACACGCACACACACACACACACACACACCTGTCAGCAGTGCTATGCATGTGCGCGGCTGTAATGACAACACGCCTGCGCGCCTGACCTCCGCAAGGTACCCATTACGCCGCCGCCTCGGCGCGCGGGTACCCCGAGGTAGGTACCCCACCCCACCCTCTCCCTCCTCTCCAGTCCAACTCGATACTTTTATTACCCGTTTCCAGCCAATCGCGACGGCCGCCTTCGCCTCGGCAGGCTCGCCGTGCCAGCTTAGAATCGATAATTGGTGTTTAAAGCCCCCGCCACGCCGTCCCGACGGTCGCGCGGAGCGGACGGAGAGGGAGGGAGAGGGAGGGAGAGGGAGGGAGAGAGAGAGAGAGAGAGAGAGAGAGAGAGAGAGAGAGAGAGAGAGAGAGAGAGAGAGAGGGAGAGAGAGAGAGAGAGACGGTATTTACGGTCCCGACACGGCCGCTCATTGGCCCACAGCCTCCCGGGCCGACCAATCGCGTCGGGAGAAGGCGGCGGGGCGCCCTCCACTGCCGGCAGACCCGCGCGCTTCAATCTAGCAGGGCGGCCGGCAAATACATCTGGAATATAAAGACTTTCAAAGACTGCCAATTCACCTCGGAATTTACCGAGGGGTTGGCAACTCGTGTATTTGTGAGTGCACTTTCTTTAAACTTCTTGAATTTGTCATTTTTTAAATTTTACTTGTTTTTTTAAGTATTTTGACTTAGTATTCTCATGTATTTCCTAGTATTTTTCGTGTATTTCTTGATTTTTTTCTTTATCAGACGTACACGTGATGTATTTCTGTGCACGCGATTTTTTCGAGTTCGCCACCCTTGAAATTTATCAGGATCGTAAGTTCTATTCTCTAAAATTTTTTTTATTTGAAAGATGCACATTACACCATTTACGTCTTCAAAAAAGTGCCAAGAAATTGTGACAGGTGGAGGAAGTACCCCGCGCCGGGGTTGACCTCGCGCGGCTGGGCCCCTGGCCCTGCCCTGGCCCCTCCGCGGCGATATCGCGCACCCACATCGAAAAGTAAAACCGGGTCTTGTCAATTTGACGCAAACAACTCGAAGGACGCGCGCTTCCACCCTCGTGACGTATTGTACACGACACAAGCAGCGGCACCGATAGCATCACCCGGCAACCCCTCCGCGCCCCGCCCGCAACGCGCCCAATTAAGGTAGTTACGTCGTACAATTTCTGCCGCGCCGCCGCCGCTGCCTGGCCAGCAGCAGCAGCAGCAGCTGCTTTCGAGTCCAAGGAAGCGAAATTGGCTCACAAGAGCCTTTTTATGATTACATGAATTGCAATTATCGTTTGTAAAGGGTATATACACTCACGCGGGATGGGCGGGCAGCGCGCAGGCGCGGTGCAGGCCGACCGGAGCCTTGATTGGACGGGCCGGGGCCGGGGCCGGGCCGGGGCCCAGAGCTCATTGCGATCAGCAGATAGCGTGTGACTAAGTCCCCGCAAGGACTCGGGAAGTAAGTGAAGAAGTGTGGTGGAAATCTATTTGCCCCCAGGAATGGAAGTCGCGTGAGTGCGACCGAAAGGAGGCAGTCACTTCGAGAAATCATGGTACGGTCCACCAAAATATTATCTTAAAAGTTAAAAAAAAAGAAGATGCAAAAAATTACGAAAAATCGATAACAAATAAACAAAGAAATGAAAACAGTCAGAAAATTAAAAAGATAAAAATTTATCAAAAGATAAAAATCAAAAGAAAAAATTGCAAAAAAAAAAATAAAATAAAAATACCCTTGAGTGCGACAGAGCGACGATCGCCCGCAGCGAGGCGCGAGAATTCGCGCGCATCCTCGATTTGCCGAGTACCTTGATGAATTTCTCATCCTAAAAGTATTCAAAGGTAAAGTCTTTATACACTCCCCCACCCCTCCCCCGGAACTGTTATCATTCACGTGCCTTAATCAAGGGGCAGACACAATGTTGCAAACAGTCCATCGCAAGCGAGAGCGAGACTTAAATAAGTAAAATTAGAAATTTAAAAAAACAATCTTTCCTTGACGAGGGATTACTCCAGCATGGAGATGGATCCTGTTCCAGAAGGCTGAACAGCCCTAACACACCAAGGCGTTTCCTGACAATTCCTTCTTTCTTAACTGCATCACTGTCTAACAACTAGTTTCACAAGCACAGAAAATGCTGTTGCAGCAGCAAGTACTGCGCACACCTACACCTACATTTTGACAGAAATCGCATAACAAATGCTGATTTCGACCTTTGTCTTTATGCGGAAAAACGTGTTCTCTTTCGGAGAGAGGGAAAGGAGGATGGAGAGGGAGAAGGAGAGAGAACAAGTAACTCTGCTAGCGGTACCTGTTGTTTCTGCTAAAGCGGGCATTTAAAAATCCATAGCCAGCCATGCGGCACTGATGGTACTCATCAGAATGGATGAGCCCCACCATTTCTCTTTCGCCCGGTGTGTTTTAAGCTCATAAGTTTCCGCCAAAGAGGAGAACTGGACTGGAATACCAAACAAATAACAAAAAATCTGGGGCTAGCGGGCAACTAACAAAATCCAAGACTTTGAGCACAGAAAAAGCATCTGGCACGAGGAAAGAGAAGAAAGTGTTTAATCAGAGTTAATTAAGCACGTGTCGGCCCGGATCCCGAAAACATTAAGCAAAGGGGGCATCATTTACGAAGCGGCTCCTCGCAGCCAGAAAACAACATGAAATGTGTGCACGAGGCTTTCACACAGTTAATCGTTTTCCTCTTAACCATTATGCTTATCCTCACTCCTCCGTCAATTTCGAACATACTCAATCATTGAAATGTTTCCTTCTTTTTATTCCTTTTTTTTTTCTTGTCACAATTAAAAATTGATTTGAACTACTCGTTTGACAAACATTACAACACTATGTACTTTTTCTTGTTTAAACAAAAACAAAACAAATCAAATCAACAACAAAAAAAAACATTGAAATCAATCTTTCGTAGCCATACAACACACTCTCATTCAAACGGCAGTCCGCAAAATGTTGGACTTGGAAAGGGCGCGGGGCGCAACCTCTCCCCGCGCGCCGCTCCTCCTCCGCCACACTTCCCGAGGTAATTAAACGCACCTCGAGGGATGTTATAGCCGAAAATATTCCCCCGCGATGTTCAGCACATAACCGGTAGGCCGGCCCAGCAGGCGCGCCGGTAGGCTCATTAGGGACCCGCCGAGCATTACGAAAGGGCCCGTGACCTGCTTTACGCTCCGTTGACATTGATAGCGTTTTGCTGCTCAAGGAGTTTTCATATATATCGCCGAGACGAGCTCCACGTGTGTGCCAGTCGCACAAAAAAACACGCTAGAAATTTAAGAGTGTGAACATTGACCGCAGGTGTTTCAATGCGTACGCTTCTCCCACCCAGTGTGGAAAATCCCTAAAGAAAATTCTTGTATTCCAAAGAATTATGTGCAACCGTACAAATTTTCTTTGTAACCCCAAAACAATCGTCATACTATGAAAAAAAAATCTTTGAATGACAAAGAGAAGTTTTTGAATTACAAGGAAATTTCCTGCATATTCCGGCTGCACAGAATTATTTGTATACTACGAAAAATTGTTAGCAGAAGGTTATTTAGACTGTAAATGCATATAGTTGGAAATTAACACGCCCGCAAGTGAGGGATACTCCCACATTTAGGCTTCCAGTGAATCGCCAGAGTACGCTTCCTCTCTAAGAGCGACATGAGAGCGTTTACCGCCCTCAGGCTACGCTAGGCCCTGCGGTAAACAATCTCACAAGTTCCGAACGGTTCCGTCCTTATCATGAATGCGGTGCATTTTTACTGCGATGTTGCTCCTAATCCAAGCATTCGTATCCTCGGAGCCATCTTAATTGCTCGGTTTGCGGCGCGCGCGCGGATCACATCTACGCGCCGCACGCTTGCTCTATTTAAGCAACTTAACTTTTACGAGGTGGCAGACACTCACGCACCACCCACGCCGAGCCGAGTCGGGCCGAGCCGAGTCGAGCCGAGCCGAGTCGAGCCGAGTCGAGCCGAGCCGAGCCGGAGCGCAACATGACATTTCAGCCTCCGACCGAGGGAGGAGGGAGGGGGGAAAGTCACCTCGAAAAATCTCTGTGCAACTTGCCCCCCAAAAAACATAAAAAGCCCCCCCCCAGAAAAAAAAAAAATTAAAAAAAAAAAAACACACAAAGAAAATCAAGAAGATATAATCCGAAATCAAGAAGGAATAATCCGAAAAATCGCGAGCAAATGAACAAAAAAAAATTACAAAAACTGAAGAAAGTCAAAGGGGGGAAAAAAGATTTGAAAAATTCATAAAGTGACCGAAATTTTCCTTGAAAACTCAAAAGAAAAATTGAAGAAAAAAAATTAAATGGCAAAAAAAGTCATTGTACACATTTTGTATGAGTGATTCCCTCCCCCCTCCCGCCGGATCCGAGGGTAGGGTACTCGTCCTCAATGCTAGCTTTAAAAAATAAAATAAAAAAATGGTTGTCGTCGTCCTTTCTCCGTCGGGCTTGCGCTTGCACGCGCTTGCACGTCTCGAGGGAGTTCATCCCGCTATTCACTCGGAAAGTCGTGATCCGGCCCGGCGCTCTCATCGGCTGCTTTCTCTGGAGGTGCAATCATGCACGAGTCGGGAGAAGAGTACAGCAGCGCGGCGCAACGGCCAAATAATTCGAGGACCATAGGATTCGTTTGGCCGGCCCTCACAGCCACCGAGGCTGTCATAGTCACCTGTAACCTTTTTCCCCCGCACACCACCTGCGAGCAAACTCCCAGCCATCAAACAAGGCAACGAAAGCGGTTGATTCCTTTCGAAGGATGAGGGTTCGCTGAGACGACGGACAAATGACGACAGCTTAAAATTGCCGAAATATAACGGGAAAATAAAGAAAAGAAAATTGGAGTATAGAGGGTTATTTTTGCTTATATCACTGAGCAAAATAGTGGCAGGTTTACGGGAAAATTTTCAAGGAAGAGGAGTCGTTGTAAAATTGCAATTAGAAATCGTAAAATTACAAGCACTACGTATCGAATTAAAATTCAATTACGAGCAAGAAAGGGTTGTCATTATAGCTTACAATATTACGTAAATCATAATTTACCAAATAAACCGTGAAACGACAAAGATATTTTTTTTACAGCGATCAACTTGCACACATTTTCCAGAAATAATTCTCCCTCTCGTGCGACCACACACTACTACTCTTCGTCCCATTTTAATCAATATCACTCTCCTTACTTCCCTCTCGCCCGCCCGCCTTGGCACACGTTATGGTCGCTACACAATGACGGCGGGAGGCCGCGCGCCGCCCCCCCCCCTCTCTCTCTCTCTCTCTCTCTCTCTCTCTCTCTCTCTCTCTCTCTCTCAACTCGACGCCTCTCCACGGCCAAGTCAAGTGGAAGCAGCAGCGCGGGCGCGGCGACTGAAACTGAGCACTTGCATACACTGACTCAACTGTATTGGAACAGAACTTTTTCGCCTTTCCTCCCCCACTTAATTCCGGTCGGTGTGAGGGTGGAGCACCACGCTCTCAGTTTTGCTCTCTCTCTCTCTCTCTCTCTCTCTCTCTCTCTCTCTCGAGCGCCCGTCCGCCCGTAGCCTAATGCATTATTATTATTATTACGACTGCAACGGACGACGAATACCAGCAGCGCGCGCGCTTTGCGCCCTTACATTATTCGCACCTGGCCGGATCGGTAACGGTGCGTGGTGCATGCGTCGAGTCGAGTGTAGGTGTTGGCCAGATTGTGTGGATGTAATGCGTGTGTGCGTGTGTGTGTGTGTGTGTGTGTGTGTGTGTGTGTGTGTGTGTGTGTGTGTGTGTGTGTGTGTGTGTGTGTGTGTGTGTGAATATACATTTCGGTGCGGTTTGCGAAACAGAATGGAAGCCGTTGGCAGCGCGAGGCCCCCGCAGCCGGCCGCTCCGCCGCGCGAGCGCGTTTCTCTCCCGAAAGTCTTGAAGCGGAGTTACGCCACCCGCGAAGAGCGCGGTTACACTTCTGCCGTTACAAACCAAGAGGACTTGGACACACTCTGTCTTACTTCCGTCATTTTGCTTAAAGCTTATTTTATTTTTTGGAATTTCATACCGTCGTTTTCTATCTCTCTCTCTCTCTTTTTTTATATTTTTTTTAAAAGCGTGTATTTCGATGAAATGTGCCGCCTATTGCGAAATCGGTGAAATTTCCACAATGTGAAAAATAGTCGTTTATGAGAAAATTTTCCACGAGGAGGCTTTGTAAATTTACAATCACAAATCGTAAAATGACAAGCACCAACCTCTTGACCTGCTGAAATTCAATTAGGAGCGAGAGTGGGTTATCGTGAAT
Organism: Frankliniella fusca; assembly: GCA_029379305.1. NCBI lineage: Eukaryota > Metazoa > Arthropoda > Insecta > Thysanoptera > Thripidae > Frankliniella > Frankliniella fusca. Next base: position 185,106 of record JAHWGI010000282.1, read on the forward strand.
TTACGTTTTTCGTGCATCGTAGATTACAAAATATATCGTGAATCTATAGATACACAGATTCTTTTCGCAGTGTAGATACACGAAGTTTTGATGTGGGTCCCGGCCAAACTAAACGGGCACGCTGTGAGGCTGTGAACTCGACAAGAAGTTGTAGAATTGCAGTTTTAAAAATATATATCTTAAAATACCGCTAAAACGGACCAAATGACTTCGACCGGACACATCTGCAGGTGTCTGTCCACGGACAACGAAATATTGAGCAAAAGTCCGCGACCTGGGGGAGGGGGAGAAAAAGAAAAGAATGAGATGGGCCATTCGAGGAAGTGGCGCCCGGGAAGTGATCGGAGACGGAAGAGTGCGGTAAAGCATTACAGATGGTCTGCAGGCGCAGCAGGGCGCGGCAGGGCGGGGCGGGGCGGGGCGGGGCGGGGCGGGGCGGGGCCGTTGCAGGAGCCCTGACTGACTGGACCGGTGCCGGTCGGAAGCGACCACCAATTCGTTACCTGTTTTCCGAAGATGACTCCGCCGATCGGCACGCCCCTGATTGACAGGGAGCGGGCATTAATCAGGGAGGGAGGGGGGGGGGGGGGTTATCACGGGGTACCTGCCGGCAGCGCCCCAAAGATTAAAAATAAAACCCCAAACAAAAAAATTGCCCGAATTTATATTATTATCATTATTATTTTAAGTTACTGGCGAAAGATGAGTCGATTGTACCATTAGAAAAACGGAAATCGCAACACGCGGAGGCGAGGTCCGTGGATGCTGCGGGGTGCAACAGCGCTCATCTCCCGGAGTGGGATGCTACGTATATAAAAACCAGGAAAAAAGTGAAAAGCCCCGGGCTTGGCCGGGGCCTACGAGTTCACGATTGTTTGCGAAATAGGCTCAGTGAATAGAACGCCACCATTATTTGCCATTTCATAGCCGCATCGCCCCGCTCCGCGCATGCGACCCCCGGATTCACACCCATACCTCGCACTTTAATAACCCATTGTCTCCCGTTTTCCCCCCATTTTTTTGTGAGTTTTCGTTTTGTTTTGCTGTTTGACTTTAGCAACAGCCGCCCGGGCTAACTGCGGTACGGGGGGGTCGTCACCCGATTCACACATCGATGCTCTTTTGTTTCCGCATTTTCACAGTTCTTTTTTCTTTCTCCTTTTATTCTCTCCTTTTGATTTATAAACTGCGCCTCGCTGCTCCACATGTGGCTCCCTTTTCACGAGGATAGTGTTTGTTTTATTCCACGCTCTGTTATGCAGATTTCGAGAATTATCTGATGCCGCGTCGGTCCTCCTAATATTTCTCACTCTCGCTCTCTCTCTCTTTTTCCCGCAGTTATGTCCGCGACCCCCACCCCCTCCCACTTACCACGAGCCGCAAACCACTTTGCAGAATGTCAGCTCGCTCTTCTATATATTTAACATTTTCGCACAGTGTATGGCAGTAATCGATACGTCGAATAACACAGTGACTGAGCACACGACGAGCGTGCGACCGACTGGATATTCGCAGAGCGCAGCGTCAAGAGGGTAGAGGCGCGGTGTGGCGGGGTGGGGCTGGGCGGGGTGGGGCGGGGTGGGGACGCCCCTGCTCCGATCCCAAATCAAAGAGGGTGTTGGGCTCCTAATTCGCCTCGCCGTGGGGCCTCACCCTCGCAAACCGCGCTTACTTGTCGTAATGGGTAATAAATAGCGTGTGAAGGGGGAAAAAATACAGTATAGTGAAGGGGCTGCAGGAGAGTGCGGGGGTGGGGGCGAGGGGAGGAAAAAGGAAAGGGAGAGGTAATGAGTTCAGCGGGGACAGAGTGAGTGAGAGAGAGAGAGAGAAAAAGTAAGGGGGAAGCAAGCTGAGACTAAAGTAAGCAATGGTATAACAGAAATTAGTCGCGAATGAATTGAGGGCGCAGACGGAATAATGGAAAAGCCTATTTTGTAATAAAGCACGCGGTCGTGGGTCCCTGACAACCAGCGGCCGAAGGCACAAGGAAATCAACTAACATCTTGCTAGGATTGAAAAAGAAGATATCAATCTTGATTGCCCGGTCGCTTAGTCACATCGAGTGGCACGCGCACGCAATGGGCGCCGTGGCGCGGCGTGGCGTGGCGTGGCGCGGACCCTAACCACCGGACACACCACGATGTTTCCATCCTAGCGGCACTCACAAATTCAAAGCCATTCCATTTTTATTTCCCAGTATACAAAACTACTGATAACAGTTATAATTTCATTAAAATAGCTCGCGAGTTATACTTTGCTATCTCTACCTAACCGCCCGTGCCCCGCCACCCACTACACTATCCAAGTACGAGAGAAAGAAGGGAGTGAGTCCGAGAGAGATGGGCGCCTTTCGGAATAATAATTACGCACAGAGGCGCATTATCTGTTACGGCGCGCGGTAGTGGTGCCGGTTGTGCATGAATTGCCGTGACTTGAGCCGGCCCGGCCCGGCCCCGCCCGGCCCACCCTTTTGACGAGCTGCGAATAAGTATGAGGTGGGACCTGAGAGAGTAAACCACTGGGGTTACTTTAATTGTCCGGCCGGGGGCGGGCGGCGGCCGGGACTGGCAGCAGCACCAGCTAGCGCCATTAGGCTAATTTCAATTTGAGAGCAAGAAGCGCAGCTATGGCGGCGGCAGAGGCAGCAGCAGTAACAGCAACAGCAGCAGCAGCGGATGAAGATGTCAGAAGGCGAGAACATAACCACATTTCCGAGTACATTACCGTGATATTCACCGTAAGCTTTTCAGAATGAGCAGTATTCGCCCCCTCGCCCCTCTCTTCCCCCTGTGGTGCTAAAAAAGTGCAATATGCAAAAAGTCCCCCGAATACACCTGTGTGAGCGTGTGTGAGGCAGACTAGTATCTTTACCTGCCTTCTCAGAGTCGACAGACAACAGCCAAAAAAGCCTGGCACAAGAAATGTTCTTGCAGTGTGCAAGAACGTTTACTTGGCACGAGGCAATTTTACTTGGTTCAAGGTAAATATGGGATTGAGCTACGCTCACGTTCTTGTACCAAGAACGTGCTTTTTTGGGTGCATACAGCACAGCAACACCGCAACTCCGATGATCACCTATAGCGCCTCCAACACGCACTGCTCACCTGTTATAGCGGGGCAAATTAAATAAGAATTATGCACACCTATTTCCGCCTATTTCTGTTTTTCTTTCTACGCCTAGCCCTCTTAGCTCTAAGCTCCCTTATATATATATATATATATATATATATATATATATATATACTAGACTCCACACTCCCGACCGAGGCCGACCTCGGGTACAGGTCACCCAGAACCTCGCCGATGAAGGTGGATTAGGCATGATAATTTCGTCCGTAAAAGCCGGTAGCCAGTAGCCAGAAGGGCAGGGATTCCAGTAGCCGCGCGGCGCTCGCCCCGGGCCCAGCGGCAGCGATCAATCTCTCGAATTTCCCTCACACAAATTGCCCGATTGGAACGAGACGGGGAGAGGGGATGAGCGGCATGGCTCCACACACGCGACGTCTCGGTCCACAGAGCAGCCCGCGTTAGAAGTGTGCGACTTTCACACATTTGTGAGTGTGTTTGCGTTTTCATTCGCTAATAACTTGCACGAAGTAAATAAGGTGTGAATTTTCCTCGAAATTTTGCACACGTATATCCGGACGCACCGTGTTCGAATAGAAATTTACGACACCAACAAGCATGCGATAATATTCTTCCGAAAGGGAAACAACGCTTAATTTTTTACATACCTCGTAATTCAGTAAAATTCAGAAAAATTCAGAAACAGGGTTGTTACAGAGTCGGGAATTTTTATTTCCCTGACTTTTCCATGACTTTTCCATGACTGAATTCGAGGTTTTCCATGACCTTCCCCCACACATATATAGGACTAGGTTTTTAAAAAGAAAACGATGTAAAGCAATACTTGCACTTGCACAATTTATTTATCCATTTTAAAGCCCTCTGAGGCACTCATTCGACATAAAATAAAAGAGCAAAACCGAGGGGGTGCTGTCTCAAGTAGCAGTTGTTCAATGATTTACATTTTAAAAAAAATCAAACGGTTTTTTTTTATTTTGGATTGATTTTTTTGATTTCAAAATGACTTTTTAATTTTTCTGTTGATTTTTGATCTTTTTTCTGATCTTTCGATCTTTCGATATTTTTCTTGATTGTTCGGGATGACCTCAGAAAATACACGCATATCTGATCCAAATTATTCTTTCAATTACATGATCAAATAGGATTTTTAGTAAATTATTGTGAATGATTTCTATTTATTCCAAATTATTGGAAATTAACTTGCAACTGCGCAAAATAATCACAATTATTTCAATTATTTTGTAAAACTTTTCAGAAACAAATGTTGCTCTGCAATCGAAAGGGTGGCGTGAAAATATAGAAAATTTTTGCGGCAGTAAACCTCCCGAAGGAGGTTGCGGTTCCCGCCAGGCACAGGGCTTTTACCCCCTGTGGCAGCCAACTGCTTCGGTGTTCCATGGGAACCGGCGCTTTGCTGACTGCGATCCTATCGCGCAATTCGACAGATTTGATCCCCGTACCACCATTGGCCTACCCCTAGAGGTACGAGCGGTGTCAAGGGCGTTAGACTTCCTGATCCCAGTTTCAGAGGCCTTACCTCAGAGGGGTACGCGGGATTCGAACCCACAACCCCGAGTGCCGACACGTAGCCAGAACAGGAAGCGACCCAACGCCCAGAGCCACCGAGCCAACGGAGGTGAGACGTGTTTAATTTTCTACTTGACCTGCCCTGGAGCAGCTGCCAAATGAAATGCCAAGCGCGAAAAACACTTTCCCGAGTGGGAGTCGAACTTGGGACCTCTCGGTTCAGTGTTGCGCGCTCTACCAACTGAGCCACGACGTTTCGATGACTGCCTAGTGCGACGGGTTCGCGTCGTATTTGCCCTATCCCCCAGCCTCCAGCCAGGAGGATTTCTGAGAGAACCTGTGATTTTTTTATTTTTTTCTCTTTTTTGATTGTGATTTTGATTTTTTTTATTTTTTTCGTGATTTTTTTGGGCCTTGTTCAATGATTTTAGAAGACAGCACCCCCTCGAGCAAAACCTTTGTTACGGCGCGGCAGGCAGAGAACACGGGAGATACTGCAATTTAACAAACTTCCATGACTCGGCGCTTGATTTCCCTGACTTTTTCATGACTTCCATGACTCGAATTTTTTTCCATGACTTTTCCATGACTTCCAGGTTTTCCATGACCTGTAACAACCCTGAGAAAAATTCTGGAAAGTGAAGAAAAATGTAGGAAAATTTGAAAACAACTTAGAAAACGTTAAAAGGAAAAATTCGACAAAAATCCAGAAAAATTCACACAAAATTAACACCGAAATTCATCCCACACTCTCGTCAACCCAGTGCTGCACACTCCTTGCCTTCCTAAAGCAAAATTTACTTCTTGAAGGATTAAAAAAAGAAGAAAACAACTTTACATTCCATTGACTGTGAGAGCAAGGCACTTTGCGGTCGCGCTACCGTGGCCGCGCCTCACGCACGCCTAGAAGAGCCCCGACGCAGGAAAAGGGATGGGCAGCATCAATGAAACCACTGACCGTTCCATTACGCCCGGAGCAAACTTTGGTTTCATTGAGCAGCAGCAGGAAACGAGATCAGCCCCTCATATTACATTGATGACTCCCGATTGGGACTGACTGGCCGCGCCGGCCCCGCCCCGCCCCGCCCCGCCCCGCCCCGCCCCGCCCCGCCCCGCCCCGCCCCGCCCCGTTTTTGTGCTCCCCAGATTGCAGGTGATGTCGGCGCGTTTCGCCGTGGGTCCGGCCAACCTCTGCCGAACTGCGGCGCCCCGGGGCAGGAGGGCTGGGCACCCCATTAGGTCGGGGTGAGTAAGCCGGGGCGGGACGGGGCCGGGGCGCCAACGGAAGTCGGCCGAGACGCCCTCATGAATGAGAGCTCCATACGAGCGAAACGACATCATACCAGAGCACCACCTCAGCTGCCCGAGTAATTTTTTTTCTTGTACATTTATTTATTTTCCCATTCAGAGATAGCCTGAGAAGGAGCAATTTTTAATCAGCAAATTTACTATAGCTGTGCGATTTGTTCGGATTCGAATCGAATCGAAAAAATTCGATCCGAATCGAGTTCGAATTTGTTTGATTCGAATGTCGAATAATTCGACATTTCGAATTGGGTTCGGTTCCACTTCGAATCACGCACCGGAATAATAAATCTTAAGTGCGTTACCCGCACATCATACAACAGCGCTACCAGATCGTGTGTGTGTGTGTGTGTGTGTGTGTGTGTGTGTGTGTGTGTGTAAAACTCGCAATTTTCTTAGATTTGATTCGGACTTGAAATTTAGGCGATTGGATTCGAGTTTTTTCGAGTTGATTCGATTCAATTCGCATTTTGGAGATTCGATTCGAGTCGAAGGCAAAAAACTATATTTACACAGCACTAAAATTTACACATTTCCCCTCAAAAATATAAGGTAACATAGATTTATCTATTATTTCCTGCGCTGATCATTGCACCGATGGCTGTTGGAGTCAAGAGGCTCCGCACGCTATGTCATCATTTTGACGTTGGCGTGCGCTGCGCCCCGGCGTGGACTCACGGCGGTAAAAGGTTGAATTAAAACGCGCCATAGACAGCCATAAAAACCGGCAATGTTTGTCCTTGTGCCATGCGTTGTGCTCATTATGACATTCATTTCGAACAGGTGCGACTATTTTTTTTTACATTAATACAACTTTTTTTTTTCGTTTTTCGCAGGGCTTAATTATTCTTTTTCCCCTTTTTTCCCCTTCAAATACACACGTAAAGCGACAGGCTCCTAGGCAAGGGCCGCAGCCCGAGAGCGCTCCAACAGTTTCGAAACAAGCACTAAGGACTTATTATAAAGCACCTGGCGCGAGCCCGGTCCAGCCACCGTCGTGTGGGTAATGACAAATAAGTGCTCACTTGGATCGGTAAGTTCAGCGCCAAAGGTGCAATCGACCGTCAAAATTGCAGCGACCAGCGACAGAGGTTCTCTCTCTCTCTCTCTCTCTCTCTCTCTCTCTCTCTCTCTCTCTCTCTCTCTCTCTCTCAGCTCCCGGTGCAGTGTGCTGCTGCTGAGCCGGTAATAAATTGAAGCAAACCGACACGAATAAGGGTTGAGCCCCCTTCTAACCCCTCCCCTCGCCCCTTCACTCTCTCCCCCTGTCCCCTCTGCTGGGGCGCAAATTGCATGGACGGCGCAGCGCCGCAAAAGGCACACAGGAGAGTGCGGGTCGAAGGGGCTGAGGGTGAACCTCTCGATACACTCGTTCTTATTACGATTCTCGAAAACTAAAATGTCCCGTAATAATGTGTGATTCAGCTCGAAGCTGGAAAAAAATATCCTCGTTAATTTAAAATTTACAACACTTTTCGTAATTTCCGATTTGCACTCTGCAAACTCAAGTGTGAGACAGTATCACACTTTTTACTGCAGTACCACTGTGTCTCACACTTTCAAAAACTATTTTCTGTCGTTGAATACCAATCACGTTTTAGAAAACAGCATCAGCTTTGGTTGAAAATCCCGGTGAAAACGAGCTACCATGTGATGGGGTTTGGAACAACAATAAATTAAAATCGTAAATTAAAGGTTTCGAAAATTTATTGGAACGTTGCTGTTTGCGATCAGAACCCCATCACATGGTAGCTCGTTTTAGCCGGGATTTTCGACCAAAGCTGATGCTGTTCTCTAAAACGTGATTGCTATTCAACGATAGAAAATAGTTTTTGAAAGTGTGAGACACAGTGGTACTGCAGTAAAAAGTGTGATACTGTCTCACACTTGATTTTGCAGAGCAAATGATCGGAACCGTGAATGTACGAGAGTCAATTTGAGTTCGTTAAACGATAACAAAGCAAAACCACTTTTCATTTTACTTTTGTAACTTCACAATTTGACATCGTCTTTACGACATTTTTCATATAACATTTTCCTGAACCAATTATTTCTCTCACTGCATTATGTTTGAAATCGTTTTCAGATTCATACAGCAGTTGGCGCTACGCCCCAGTATTCGTCATTAGGGTCACAAAAATATGGTCGAATTTTTCGCCCTGCACCCATTACCAACAGGTAAGCATCGAAACCAGTGCCGGCGCGCGATACCGGCATGAGCGGGCAGTACAAAACATATCTCGCTTCCGATGCTCAATTGCCATTTCATTGCTGGCGGCGGCGTCAGCAGAGGGCCCCGCCCCGCCCCGCCCCGCCCCGCCCCGCCCCAGGGGACACTCCCCACCCCCACCCCGCCGCCCCGCCGGGGGGGCCCCGCGCGCACGCGAGAGCGCTGTTTGAAGAGAAGGCCCCCCCATTTCCGCTTTGAATTCACGAGCAAAAGGCTATGATGGGCGCAACGGCCACAGTGCTCATATAGCACGCGCTGGAGCGAGCGAGAGAGAGAGAGAGACAGAGAGAGAGAGTGGGGTAGGGGGGGGGGATACCGTTCCCAGCAGTAATCGAGTCCGTGTAAGAAAAACCTCCCGTGACACTTGTTTTGCCCGTGGGCGACCACAGAGGCGGCAGTAAAAGCTCGATAGATGTTTTTGTACAATTTAGGTCACATTTTACACAATTTTACATCTCATGAGTCCACGGACTGTCGTGTGAGTTCAAAGGCTCTGATTTCTGTCTACGCCGTGGCTACTTACACTGCCGCTGCTGCGGGCCACCCTGCCCCTGCCCCAGCTCGCCAACTTACACTCCCCTCTTCTCTTGTTCCCACTCACTCGCCCTTCTCTCTCTCTCTCTCTCTCTCTCTCTCTCTCTCTCTCTCTCTCTCTCTCTCTCTCTCTCTCTCTCTCCTCTTTCTTCCACTTGTTCTCACAAGCAGCTCACACACAGACACACGCACTCGTCGGTAATAATGCCTGATAATTATTTATGACTGCGCGATCAACATCTGATTTCATTAGCGAGGACCGAGACCGAGCCAATAGTGGGTTTCATTGCACACGCGGGCCTCGCCTCGCCTGCCCGCCCGGCTCGCCTTTCAGCAGTCTGAACTTCCAGGCGCCGCTCTCCGTCATTAGCCGTTATCACTGATAGCCATGAACGCTTTTGCTCTGTCGCATTTCAGCAGAGGAGGGGATCACTATCACTCATACAAAAACATGTACGGTGATTTCTTTCTATTGATTTAAAGGAAAATTTCGGGCACTTTTTGATAAATTTGCATCTTATACCCAAATTCCCGGTTTCGTTTACAATTTAATTTCGGTCTTTTGTTCATTTTTTCTCGAGTTTTCTCGTGTTTTCGGATTTTTCCTCTTGATTTTACTCTTTTATGATTTTGTTTTATGTAAACTTATTATGTTTAAGATAATTTTTTATTTTTTGGGGGGGATGGCCGTACAATGATTTTTCGACAGGACGCCTCTCTCACCGCAACCATTCTCTTCAATCATACTCCCTCCCCCCCCAACCATTTTTCTTTAATTTGGATTAATATATAGGTCTGAATCGATAAAATCAGCGGGACGATAATACAAGCAACGGAAACGGCACCACCCTCGCTCTACAGGCATGCCTACCTGACGAGCAAACGCGCAAAGCAAACGATTTTCCCACACTTTCACATTTTGTGCGACGGTGGCCGCACGTGCCTGCGGACGCAAGTGTGTGTGTGTGTGTGTGTGTGTGAGAGAGAGAGAGAGAGAGAGAGAGAGAGAGAGAGAGAGAGAGAGAGAGAGAGAGAGAGAGAGAGAGAGAGAGAGAGAGAGATTGTGTGAGTGTGTGTCTTCAATTGTGATAATGGTTGCGTAGATCGTGAGCTCTTCCTCGTAGACGCGGTCCCTGCTGCCGCAGTCTTGTAAAAACTGGGGGAAGACCATCGTCATGCAGGTCATGCCAGGCAGCTCGCTATCTCCATCTCTCTCCCACACACACACACACACACCTACACACACACACACACACACACACACACACAAGATTCAATTTGAGCTCGTAAATAATGAAATGCGCGCGAGGCGCAGACCTACCGCTGCTGCTGCCCCTTCTCGCCTCTTTAAGAGATGGTTTCATTTAGGTGGTGTGCCTATCTCTCTCGTTTGAGAAGTAGAATGGAAGGTGCGAGCGCGCGTGCGGCGCGGCAGGCAGGCAGATGGCCTAGAGCTAGATCATGCTAGATCTTAGGCATACGCTAGGCTAGGCCTATGCGAGCGGCGGGCGCCGCCGCGCTAATCTCAAAAATACGCTCGCCCACTCCGGTCATTTAGACGCACATTTCACTCGAATTCAAGAGTCTGGCGGACCGTCTCCAGCCGAGGGGCGACCAACTCGAAACAATCGTGTACACTAAAAATTACAAGAAACACACGAAAAATACAAGAAAGTACATGAGAATACTAAGTAATTCAACAAAGTAAGTAAGTGTACACAGAACGACGTGAGTTGGCCGCCCCTTGTTTATCCAGCGACCGAAAAACGACTCGGAATAAAAATTCACTAGAAAATTACATTTTTTTACCAAAATTTTCTTCATTTAAAAAAAATATAAACTTTGAATTGTTTTCAATAATTTTCCTGCTAAGGCTTTTTTTTCTTTTTTAAGTTTGTATTCCTGATATTTTCCTTATTAAATTTTACCGAACTGCATGGTGTGCTGCGAATAATAAGATCTACGGCTTGCAACCACCTTGTCAAGGGTCTTTTTATCTCTGACACGCTTCGCCCGCGCATTGACGTCGAAAACATGCAGGTATTCATAAAATCATTTAACCGCGTTGTCGCCAAACTGTTCACGTTCACCTGCCTGCATATCGGCTCGCGGCTCCCCACAGCGCTCGTGCTGCTGATAGAGTCCTCTCCCCCCTCCCCTCCCCCATACTGCGTGCTCATGGGAGCTTCCACTCGTCGTTAGGTTTTATCGTCCGAAAGACACGGCACATACGGTCCTCGTTGTTGGCCAGCCACGCCCTCATTAAGGGAGACGCTTGCGTTTACTTGTGACCGCCGCCAGAGGGCGTGTCGCTCGCGGGCGGAATTGCCCGCGAATAGCACTAATGGCGATGCCTCCTGCTGCTGCTGTGTGCGATCACCTTGAGAAGCGGCCCGGCCCGGGCCGACGCGGCGCGCGGGAAATAGAGACCCATTACTGCGGCGGTCAGACATTTCACGGCGCTGAGCAGGCTGAGCAGCAGCCCCCTCTGATTCCGAAGATCGCTGCTCTCGTATCTCCGTCCTCGTCGCACTTATGGCCGTGCCCCAGGAGTGCGACAAAGACGGAGGCAGGAGAGCAATCTTCGAAATCAGATCAGAGCTGCTGAGCTGGCAGAGTGGCGTGTGCGCAGCGCCGTCGTGTCGGTGCCGGACAGGTGGCATCGAGTCTGATAAGCGATCGCTGTGTTCAAGAGGAGGGCACACACATCTCGGTTACTCTGCGAAAAAGAGAGAGAGAGAGAGAGAGAGAGAGAGAGAGAGAGAGAGAGAGAGAAACAACCTTAAAGCTTTGAGAACGCTGCCCTTGGTTCAAGAACTTTGGCTTGTAGTTTTACTTTCATGACGAAATGCGCCTCGCTTAAGGAAAATGTTCCGCTTCAGAATCTAGTTTTGAGGGTGTTACTGCATGCTTTGCAAAGTTGTTTTCCAGGGTGCAAGAGACTGCAACGCCATAATACAATTAATGCATTTAAAAAATACAAATTTGATCTCTGCAACCTTACACACCTATATAATCTTTTTTTTTAACCAGAAAAATAAATATGAAGAGTATACTGATAAGGCAGGTCTGACGAATGACTGTAAAGTTACAGACATGAGGCTTAAGCAATTTCTTGAAATATACGGCCACCGACGAGAGGATGTGACGGACCTCCCGTCATGTTGGCAGCCATTCGCCATGTTTGCTCTTCTCGCTCAAACGCTACTTGTGCCCGTGCGTGTGGCCGGCCCGTTACAGGTTTCGGGCCGCGCCTAGCCTCCACGGCCAGCGGCAGTGCTTGGCCCACCTCCTCCTCCTCCTCCACTTCTCGGTCGTTAGGGCACTAATTGCAGACTAGGTTCGAGTGGCCGCTACTCGCGCGCTGCCGCGTACCTGCCTGCTGACGTGGTCCTTTTCAGACCGTCTAGTCCTGGATCAGCAGGTACCCAGGTACCCAGGCCGCGGCGACACTCCGTCCTGCTGCACGAGGTCCTCCTCGGCCACGCCCCGCAGAGGGTAAATGACACTGTATGGCAGTGCCGTACCTGGGGGTGCTTCACTATAAATTCAAGCATATACAGCGATTTTTCTAATTTTTCTGATTTTTCACTAATTTTGATTTACAGTGTACACTTTTCTTTTTTAAGTGAAGGACCCCTCGGCGGTACCCCGTCTGTACTCGCCCCCGCAACCCCCGGCATAATGAAATGGTGACAGGGTGCATAAGGCCCCGTACCAGAAAATTATTGAGGTCGCATCGTCCGCCGGGCCGGCGCACGCGGTGCGGGCGGGTATCATTTTGTCCTCCACCCTTTTCGATAGTGACCCGACTCGGCCGCTCCCTTTTGATTTTCCCACAGCAGCGGCGGCGGGTCCCGTGCGTACCGGCTATCAGGGGGGTTCTCTCTTTGGGTTATTGGTCGTCGTGGGGCGCGGTCGGTCGGTCGGCCCCAAATTAAGTGTCTCTGCGTCGTGCGTGAGTTAGAGAGAGAGAGAGAGAGAGAGAGGGCACTGTATCCCGGCCCCGCTATGCTATGCGCGGAGTGTGATTCAAAGAAAGGGGAGATAATGATGGAAGCGAGATCCACTTCGTCACGACTCCGCCATGAGACAAGGCTATGGGAAAGAAGAAATTATCGATAGGCTCAAAGCCGCGCGTGTAGTATTTTTAGGCAACGGAGTTGCCTCCTGGCTTTCCTTTAATTATTTTCAGACAGTTATGATTCGAAAAATTTTCTGTAAAGATATGAATAAAAATATACGATGTCCTATGCGAAAAAAAAATGGTCACCTGATAAGAAAAATCATACATAGTCCACAAGAAAAATACATACTTCTGTCAAATAGAGGGGTAACGCGCTGAGGGCTGCTGCACTGAGAGTGCTAGAGTGATCGCCGGGCCACGCCGGGCCACGCCAGGCCCGATTGTCCTTTTTTGCCGCCCTCCCCCCGCTGCTGCTTCTCTCAAAGACCATGATTCACAATTACTTTTGGGATCCGTTCGTTTTTTTCTCCCCCTTCCCTTACTCCTTCTCCGCTCGGCGTCATTACCGACCTCGAGGGCCCCATAATGTCATGGTAATGAAACGCAAAGGGCCCAGCAACGGCCCTGCCCTGCCCGGCCTGGCACCAGCAGGGATCAAGTTGTACATATCGGAGAGGAATATATCATTTCCAGGACGCCGGTGGGTGGAGTCGCGAGGGGCCGCATCCCGTCGGGTAAAAACTCGACGACACGCCCCCTCGCCCCCCCGCGGGGCACGGCCGCTCAGACGCCATCACGTCTGGCGTGTTTGGCCTCACTGGTCCAGCCGCCTGGACGCCATGCTTATGGAGGCTAAAGGGGAGGGGTTCTTGACACATGGCCCGACTGTCGTCGTCAGCTTGGTAATGCGGGACGAAATGCAGACTGCGCTGAGTTATTTATTCAGTTTGCAAAAAAAAAAAATCAAGTATACACCGACCAAAATTAACGTTATTTCAAAAAGAACTCGCACGGCAGGCAACAAAATAATAAGTGACCAACTAGAATGCAACGCCACAGAGATGGGTGTTTTAAAAAAATGGAGGGAAAAAAAGGTCGGAGGGTCACGCGGCACCTGCCGGTCTAGGACAAGTGCAGTGCTGCAAATACACGCACGTCAGAGCCAACAATAAGCCTTCCTACATCTCATATGCCGACTCGGAAAGGCAGGAGGAGAGAGACAGAGATAAAAGGAGGGAAAGAGCGGCACAGAGAGAGAAAGAGAGAGAGAGAGAGAGAGAGAGAGGCTCCGGATGGACGCAGCGCCGCGCGCGCTCTCCACCTCCAGCACTGTGTTTACCAACCTATCCCGCCACAATTATCGTCAATCTCCCCCACAATAAAATGCCAATTTATTTCAAGCGCGCTGCGCTGCGCCCTCCAAAGGAACGACAACAACAACCGGCGCGGGGCTGCGTGCGAGAGCGCTCCACAGCGGGGACATCCGGGGGGCGCGCGCCCCGGCGCCGCGGACGCAGCCCCGCCGGAACACACCCACGTACACGTCCCACCAATCAAAGCCCATCGAAGCCGTGCCGTACGCCGCGCCGCGATGTAGGAAGATGAAGCAGGATAAAAAGCAGGCGTGCCCCGGCCGCAGTAATGCAAGAATAAAGTCGGGACGCGCCGATAGAAATGCGTTCCGGGCGGAATACATGTTTATGTACGTTATATGTTTACGCACACTTAATTTTAATGAACACTGCATCGTTATGTACACTATTCACATTGAGTATTTTTGTACTTTTTATGTTTCTGTATGTACCCACAGAAGCCTGTAGCTGAATATCTCAAACTAGAATTCGGCACTCAGTTGACTTGAACCGGAAGGACATGCGTTTTATTCAAGCGCGAAAAGGAACGTTTAGAGGACAATTTGAGGTTGATTTGAGCCCGCAACAAAAACTCAAGTGCAATCTTATTTGAGATTTATCAAGTACTTTGCACTCGATTCAAGTCTACCTCGTCTAGGTTTAAGGAACACGCTTGTGCATAAGCTTGCAAACTCTGCATGCACGATGCACGTAGACCACTTCCTGCACGGATTACCACGGTAAAAACGATGTCTGATTTTTTGAGGAAAAAGGTAAAACTTTGAGGACCTTGTACACTTTGAGGAAAACTCCTTAAAATTTGAGGAAGTCTTCTCAAAATTTGTGGAGATTTCCCTTATTTTTTGAAGAGTCTTCCTTAATATCTGAGGGGTTTCCCTCAAATTACGGAAGTTCCTCAAAGTTTTCCCTTTTTTTCCTCAAAAAATAAGACTTTGTTTTTACCATGACTGCGCGAATGAAGGGACGTCCACATTTACGTCAGACGACCGCGCCTTCTTCGAACACGGCATATTGACGTAACGAAATGTTCAAGGGGGGAAATATGGTCCGGCGGGGCGCATATCTGACGTGATGTCATAACAGCGGGTGGAATTCCCTCCACGGCCGCACCGCACCTGTCACATACCGCAGGCCAGGAGCCGTGTGGTGTGGTCCCATTTCGCTTTCCTTACGGGTCATCTGCTGTTACACACGACGCGCTGAGCGGCGACTGTCCGGTCGGCCAGACCCGACCCGGCCGACTCATTCCGAATAGAGCGCGCGCTCTGTCTCTCCCTCGCACCTAGCCGCAATGAGTGCGAGGGAGACAAGGCGAGAGGAGAGCGCTGCAGGTGGTATCGGCCGCGCCATGTCGGACCCCACATCTCGCGCGCATCGCAATGAGAAATGTGAGAGTGAGCAGCACAGCCATGGGGCCTGCTATGCGCATGCGCGGACCCGCGCTGCGGTCTGTTCTGCTCCATCGAGGCGCGCGGGGCCCGGCAGGGCCCCCCCCGGGGGGTCAGCCGAGGGCAGCGCCTGCAAGAGGCGATTCCGAACAGCGTTTTGTGGTGCCCTCTCTCTTGCACCTTTTGACCGTGCCCCATGAGTGCGACAAGGAGAGAGCGACGAAACCAGGGTGCGGAATCAGCCTGCTGCCCCGCCAGGGGTCCCCGCAGGGTCCCGCAGGGTCCCGCAGGGTCCCGCAGGGTCCCGCAGGGTCCCGCAGGGTCCCGCAGGGGCCACGGCACGTGTTCGCGTTCTCCTTTCACCGCGTCAGGGGGGAGTAGGGGGGGCGGCCCTTCACCCGGGCAGCGGTGTGTGTCGGCCGTGGGAAATATTCGGGTACGTACACGACGTCGAGAACTGAACCGAGCGCGCGCATATGTGTGCTCGATCGTTTCGTGTGTATGGGGTTATTCTGAATCGTCGTAATGCGCTCGCAAATCTCATCAGTGCGCGGAACTCGCAATGGACGAGAGATAATCTCACGCGGAAGTCAACAGCTGTTTACAGCCAACACGACCCAGGGAGAAACAATACAGAGAAATTTTTGCAAATATCTCTTGATTCAGAAAAAAATGCAGAAAAACTCGGCAACGTCGGAAAAATTCGGAAAATGTAGGATTTTTTTTTTTGAAAACCTATAAACAATCAGTAAAAATTTGAAAAAAAATCAAGCAAAAATTACCAACAAAAATCTAGCCATGAAAATGCAGAGTTGTTTCCCGCTTGCACAGGGACGACGCGACTCGGTTCTCTCAAGTCAAGTCAAGACGGTGCCGCCGCAGGCGCCGTGGGGTAGGCAGTCCCGCCGAGCACAGCCCCGTGCGGCTCTGCCTACCCTGCAGGCGCCAGGCGGTCTGCCGCCTGGTACGCAGCGCGCTCGGGCGGGCGGGGCTCGGGGGGAGGGGGAGGGGGGGGGGAGTCCGCGGGCAGTGTCCCCCCTCCCCCCTCGGACCCGATAATAACCTTCTTCTCTTCTCAGCTCTGAAAACGACGATATTTCTTATTCCTGCTGACCGAAGATGCCCACTGATTTCGGCCGCCGGTCCGGCGTTTCTCACAGCCACGGAGCCAAGCCAGCTCCCTGCGATATGCATCACTTAGGTGCATTAGAGATTACGGGGTATCCCTGCAGCGTGAGTCATCGTGTCCATATCCACGGCAATGCTCAGCGGCCGGCCCCCGCCACGCCCCGCCACGCTACGCCCCGCCACGCCCCGCCCTGCGGCAAAGCCGCAGCCCTGGACACTGACACGTCCGGGGCGAGGAAAACCACAGCACCGCAACTACTACTGTGTACTTCGGTGAGACCATAACTAACACGCCGCAACTTTTCCCCTTAGTCCTAAGTGTTTGATGGGAGTTGACTTTACTTACAGCAGGCGCGGATATACTCAAGTCCTGAAGATGCACTCGCGAGCCTCCCCCAACATAGCGCAGCCTGGAAGCGCGGGGCAGAAGAAGGAGAGAGGAGGCAGGGAGGAGGAGGCAGAAGGAGAGTCCTGGAATCCGACGACTCCGCTTCGCTCCTCGCGGGTAATAGAATTAAGCCAAGCAGCTCGATTTTGCGGTTTCGTACAACATTGCTCCGTAGCACTACGCATCATTGCCTACTTACATACCTATCTCAGCCTCTCTCTCTCTCTTTCTCTCTCTCTCTCTCTCTCCCTCCTCTCCCGCTGCCGTTATAGACGCACATAACGCAAGAGATTGATCGTGAGAGCGCACCGCGACGAGCTGCTGCAGCAGCGCCTCTCCGTGCTGAAAATAAATGACCAGGGCATTATTCGCACTCGCGGTGGAAATGCGCGTGTCAGCGGCCAATAATATAACGGCTCTGCCCGACACGACATCTCACTCGCCATATCTCTGCCGCCGCGCTGCTCCGGCGCAGCCCGCGGCCGGGATGGATGGCTGAAGCGGCTGAAGCGGCTGATGCGGCTGAAGTCGCCGCCGCCTCCAGAACGAAAACTTACGAGTCTAATCATCTTCGGCTGCTCGCACTGCCTGCCGTCGCGTCGACACGGATTCCCTTCCAGAAGAGCCACACCGCCCCGAGCCACGCCGGGCCACCGATGACCAGCGGGCATGCATGCCGCTCAACACCTCCCAACTCAACTATATATATGTATATTTTAAAAAAGATTGTACACTGCAATCCCCTGGAATCTCGCCCAAAATAGGTGAGGATACTTTAAGGAGTGAGAATTTTCAAGCTCACTATCTCTTCTAGCAAAATATTTTAAGCCTTATATTTAAGTGAGGAGGTTTTAGTCTCACTTTATTTGAGCACGCATATCCTCACTTTATTAAGGCGAGAGGTTACAAAATGCTTTATTAAATAGAGCGAGACAACAAAATTCTCACTCTCCAGGCAGTAATGAAATTGCCCTCAAATTTTCACACGTATGGGATCGAGAATTATTGCTCATTAATTTTTCAGTGTCACGACCGATTAATATATGCGGCGGCTACGTTTATTGAACCTGCCTGCACCTAAAAAAAAAAGCGAGTTCTTGCTTTAAGTCCAATGTGCTGGAATCGAGTACCATTTGACTTCAACTAACTGCAGAACACTTTGGATCTCGCAATCTGAATTGAAATTGTCCTCAACATTTGGAGAGCGCAGTTCATGTGCAGAAATGTAAGGCTAATGTTGTGCTTGAATCAAAGAGAATGCCCAGTTGTTGTTTTTTATTCCTTTTTTTCTTCTTTCGGTCAAGCGCTGACGAATCGCCACGCGGAGAGAAACTAGAGCAGCAAGCTGCCGGGCATTCCGGTACGCGCCATTATCGTTTTGCACCATTTTTCAGCTCTCCTCGCCACGCGCGGCGTTCCGCTCCAGCCGACCGACACCTCCATGTCGCATCGAGTGTGGCCTGGCCCCACTGACTCCACTGCTCACCAGCCGCTCAGCTTCACTTATTTTTGAATAACGTTCTTTCGCGTTTCAGTCAATTTCCAACGTCTTTTGGTAAAAATCACTCCACACTGGAAAAACAAAGGTGCGATATAATGCCTTTCAAAGGCACTATTGCAAAAGTGCCTTTGGAAAGGCACTAAAACAGCCGAAAATAGCACCTTTAGAGGCAGGAAGAGACTTTGAAAAGGCACTGTTTTACTAACGCCTCGAAAAAGGCATTAGATAGCACCTTTGTTTTTCCAGTGCATACATTAAAAACAAACGTATAAAAAATATGCTGGAAATCGAACCAAGAGGTGGGTTAAATTATAAAACGTAAGGGTGTTTCATTCCATCTGTATGACAAATATTTGAAATTCCACGAGATCTGCATTCTCTGACATCAGCGTTCGCTAGGCCTCCCCTCCCCATCTCACACACACACACACACACACACACACACACACACACACACACACACACACACACACACACACACACACACACACACACACACACACACATCGCCGCACGCCGCACATTTTCTCCGGCAAATAATAATTGCGCATTTTGCTGCCACAATCGGGATCAGCATCTCTCTTTCTCCTCGCCGACACCTTCACATTGGCCGACATATTGAGCCCCCCACCGCGCGAACGTCTGTTTCTCCCTTGAGCGCTCGCGCGCCACGCCGCGTGCGTGTGGTCCCGCCCGCACGGTATGAAACAAACAAGTGAAAAAATTGTCGAGTGTTACACTCTGTAAGCTCAAATGTAGTGCAAAACTACACACTAGAAACACAAGTAGTGTGCGAATGTCGTACGCTAGAATGTGTGCGAATGCCCATTCGTACACTTGAGGGCGTAAAAGCTTGAATCATCCTCGGAAAGTTACACACTTTGGCCTCCAAGTGCACGAATGGGCATTAGCACACCTATAGAAGTGTGTGACATTCACACACTTGGTTCTTTAGTGCAGTAAAAGGTGTGAGACGCATTGCGTCGTACAGTGTTGTATTTTGTAACACACCGTGTGTCCGGCATAGGATGTTCCACAAACAACTGTACGACACAATGAGTATCACACTTCTAGCTGATACAAAAAGGGTTCCTAACTTTTCAGAGCAGGACAAAAATTGGTCTCAGAATTCCGTAGCACTGCACTACACTCGAGTTCTCAGAGTGACGTTACGGCCACGGGCCCTGCAGGAATAACCTCGGGGAGCACGCGCGCGAGAGAGAGAGATGACTATATCGCACCGGTGACGATACAATCATAAAGGGGGGAAAGAAAAAAAACAAGCAGGCCCGCCCTTCCGCCAAACGTCATTGCCAGCTCCGCTTTGCTACGCTGGCAACTCCGTTCCGCAGGGGGCGTGCCTGCTTGGCCTGCCGGCGGCGTTCGGTCGGGCCTCCTAAGTCACGCAGAACGTCCTCTTAGCTTGTAAATGATCGGGCCTGCGGCCCATAAAGGCATTCTCTTCGGAAAGAGGCAGTTTGTAACGGTGAACCACCGAAACTACAGCCCTCCCTTCTGCTTTGAAAACGTGCTGATGGTGACTAAACGGTCAGTTATTCGGCAAATACGGGGAGTCAGAAATCTCGAAAAATGTCGAAATACGTGAGTTCGGCCTCAGATGGAACGGTCGAACTCGGACTTTATTTGGCAGCAGTTGGCAACACTGAATTACGCTCGTCGAAACGATTTTAACGATATAGGCGTCGAGGGGTGTCGAAAATTTCAAAAATTGTCGAAATATGTCGAAAATTGTCGAAATATGTAGAAATACGTCAAAAATGTCGAAAAATCTCGAAATATCTTGAAAATGTTAAGATGTATCGAAAAATATAGAAAATGTCGGAAAACATAGAAAAACATCGAGAAATGAGGGATAATGTCGAAAAATGTCGAAAAATATCAAAAATTGTCAAAAATGTTTACAAATATCGAAATATGTCGGAATATATCAACAATGTCGAAAAATATCAAAATACATCGAAAATTATCAAAAATGTCAAAAAATATCAAAAACTATCGAAAATTATCGAAAATTATCGAAAAATATCGAAAATTATCGAAAATGTCGAAAAATATCGAGAAATATCGCAAATGTCGAGCAATATCAAAAAATATCGAAAAACAACGAAAAATTTCGAAAGTATCGAAAAATATCGGAAAATATCGAGAAATGTCGAAAATAATCGAAATGTTTGAGTTTTGACGATTGGCAACACTGGAAATTGAAAAACGGTTGGCACCACTGAATTGCGCTCGAAAAGACGGTTCTAGAGAGGTGCGGGTCGATGGGGTTCGTAAAAGTTGAAAAGTGGGTCAATTTTGGGTGCTTTTTACAGTGTAGTCGCGAGTTGGGTTCTTTTTATCGAAAAACGGTGGGCGCCATTGAACTGGACGCGAAAAGACGCTTCCGGGGAGGTACGGGTCGACGCGGTTGAGAAAAGTTGAAAACTGGACCAATTACGGGTGCTTTTTACAGTGTAGTCGCGAGCTGGGTCCATTTTTTCGTAAAACGGTGTGCACCATTGAACTAGACGCGAAAAGAC
This sequence comes from Frankliniella fusca, assembly GCA_029379305.1. NCBI lineage: Eukaryota > Metazoa > Arthropoda > Insecta > Thysanoptera > Thripidae > Frankliniella > Frankliniella fusca. The sequence goes on from JAHWGI010000282.1 coordinate 206,077, forward strand.
GCTTCCGGAGAGGTACGGGTCGACGGGGTTGGAAAAAGTTGAATTTTTTTTTTTTTGTTTATTCCGTGAAAACTTTAATAATTTTTTTCAGTGCCTTAATTAGGGTTGGCAGGATTTGCACCAGGCGTTTCGTTGTCCAGGAGTGACCCTTAAGATACCCTAAAAATTTCAACTCTCTAGCTCAACTCCTTCGAGTGGAACAGACAGACAGACAAACAGACAGACAGACAGACAGACAGACAGACAGACAGACAGACAGACACCAGATCGATTGCATAAGCCCGCTCTGAAGCTTTTTCAAAGCAGAAGGGCGGGCTAAAAAGAAAGACGAGTTGCTGCTAATCCCTGCGAGAAGCGCGCTGATGGAGAAATCCTTATGCAGGTCCTCCGAACCGGCAAAGCGGAAGGCTAGTCGAGGGAGGCCGTGAGTATGAATGTATAGGAGCGCTCACGCACACGCATGTCATGTGAAAATCTACGCGCGACCCATTTTTCCTTCATTCAGTGGATTTGCGGGCGTGGTGGCGGTGGCGCGGCGCGCTGTTCTGGTGATTTTTATCAAACAGACATTTTCTCTTAACGCTCTGCGGTGGGAATGGGAACCCTTAGCTTATGCGAGCGGTGCGTTTAACATGGCAGTGTTATCATTGTTGGTGGCCGAGCGGGGTGGGGCGGGGCGGGAAGGTAGCGTACGCTGGCCTGTTTTAGCAGCTTGTCAGTCTTTGGCGCTCAAGCGCCGAGATCCTGACGTTGGAAAATATGGAAGGGCAGCCACGGGGAGAAAGCAAAAGCCACACCGCATCTTCCAAGGCGAAAAACTTCTGATGACCACCACCCAAAACAGCTCTATCTTGGTAGGAAGTGCGCTCAGCTTAGTTTAAGAATGGAATTGAACATGGTCAAAATGATTGTTTTCGCTTAGTAAATACCTCAAACAATTCTGGAGCCAATTACGGCAAATTACGGGATTATAATTTTTTTTTTTTTGATTGGCGGGGGGGGGGCGCAGTTACACTCTTAAACACTGTACTGCCTCATAAAACGATATAAATTAACACTGTTTTGGATATTTTCTCTTTTCTTAATACACGCCCTCGTTACGATTCTGATACACAATCATGAACCATAGAAGATGTAAAAAGAAAAACTCACGATGAGTTCAAACATGACGTCCGATTCGATTCCAGCCGGCTGCTGCATGCTACGCCAGGCAGGCACCGCTTTTTAAAAAGGGGGGCGCGCGAGGCGCGAAGGTCTCGACCGCACCAATTACAGAGCAGGACGCCGATATTCATTCATCAGGATGTTTTAATGGACCACTCGCGGGGTAGCGCGGTAGTCAAAGTGCTACTACTCGCCCATCCGGTCCCGGTGAAGAAACTCTTCTCAATTAATAACCGCAGGAGCGGGGAGGGGCGGCCGTCATCACTTTCTATGACATAGCGCGAGAGGGTCCCGTCCAGCCCGGTCCAGTCCAGTCGGGTCACCGGCCACCAGACACGGACCCCGCCTGCATAGAGCCGTCCCCGAGGGGGAGAGGGGGGGGTGTTGAATTCGAAAAATCATTGTACTGCACCCCCCACCCCACACCCCCCCCCCAAAAAAAAAAAAATAATTAAAGGACTATATAAATGAATGAAATTAAGGTAAAACTCCAAAACTCAAGAGTCTGTCAGTTTAAACTGACACACTCGAGAGTGTAGAACTCATTAGTTTTGCATTTTAAACTGACGAGCTCGTGTGAGTTTTGCAGTTGTAACATAGTATCACACTAAGATTTGCAGAGTGCAAAAATTCATAAATGGGGTAGAAGATCAAAATTTATCAATGAAATGACAGAAATTCTCCTTAAAAATTAAATGAAAAATTAAAACAATTTTTTTTTTTTTGTATTTTTTTTTTTTTTTTTTTTTTTTTTAGGAATAGTAAAGGCAAGTGCGCAGGTGCAGCCCGCTAAACTCCGCTTTGTTTGGGCGGCTTACTGCCGATTCTACTTTTCTTCGGGCAACACGCTATGGTCCGCTCATCCTCCTCCGAAACCAGGTCAATAAAAAGGTTCCGGCGTCGTCGGGGTCATTTAGTCCGCGCCACGCAGAATCATCATCGCCTCTTTGGCTCCTCTCCCGGGCCGCGCGTCAGACTGGCGCCTCGCCTCCAGATCAGCGGGCCCTGGACCGGGTCCAGGACCGGGCCGCCCTGAGCGCCCTAATGACCGCCGTGAGCAGGTCGCTTCAAACACATTACGGGAGGGCCACGCCGGCCACGCCCCGCTCGCAATGTTATTGGCGGGGCGGCCTCGAGGGGCGGGGCGGGGCGGGGCGGCCTTGAGTGTGGCCCTCTGATCCCGCCCCGCCCCGCCCCGCCCCGCCCCACCCCGCCCCGCCCCGCCCGGAACACACCCCGGCCAGGCCGCCCCGCCGCCCCGCCGCCACAGGCCATCAGGACCCATTAGGGTGCCGCGCACACCTTATAATGTGTTTACTCACGATAGCTACAAATTCATTGATGACTCCCCCCCGCGCGCAGCCGGTTTGAATGAAGCGGCGCGCGGGCGACACCATGCACCTCTTTCTCCCTCAGCTTGTGCAGTTCCAGGAACCACAAGAGGCACACGGGCGCGCGCGCCTCCCCCTCTGCAGCAGGGACGGAGGGAGGGCCGCATCAATGAATTAACGCCCTCTTCCCGGGAAGTGGAAAGGAGTAAATAGAAGGGCAATGAGAGAGAAGAGGTGAAGCATTCACCGCCCCGAGGACTTCTCGTTATCGTCCCGAAATAAAAAATTAAAATGATTGCGTCTGCACCTGCACGACATCAAATAGTTCAGTCTACCAGAAAAACCAAATTTAAAGAACAGCCAATTGATAACGCGAATTCAAAAAAGAAATAGAGAGGAGTTCTTCATCTCTCTTATTTTTGCTCTTGATCAATTGATTTTGCTGTCCCAGGCAAATCCAACCTAAAATTCGATTGTTGTCAAATTGGCATCATTTGATGTCACTTTGAAATTAAATGACATCATTTGACACCAAAATGACTAAATTTTGACGATGACATAAAATAATACCAATTTGACGACATTCTGTTGACAGGAGCACCTGCTTTAACTTGGCCTAAAGCTGCAAACAGAGTAGTGACAGTCTCGTCACATCGATATACCCATTCTCAGCCCAGGTGCCCCGGGTCCTGCCCGCTCCACCACCTGCCGCCCCGCCACCACGCGGACCACGCCCCGCCACGCCACTGCCTCTTGGACTTGGAGACACACAACTGCACAATTGCTGTTATTTTCCTCTCCAACCCCTCGGATTAAATGCGCGGCATTAGCCCCCATTGACAACGGCAGCGCTCGGGCGGCTGGTGAATGAAGTGGGGCCTGCCCCGCCCGAGCTGGGGCCCCACCCCGTACCCGCATATTAACCCTACCGCAGACGGTTCGCCAGAAATCCAGCAGCACCACCAGTCAAAATGTAAGTGGAATGCTGCAACACTAGTCCGGCGCAATTGAGTGAGACCCACACGGCCGGTTTCTTTTTCGGGAAAAACGTATTTCGTGGACCCGCCTATTAATGCTGAATTGTCGCTTGAGCTCGGGTACATCATTTCGATATATATCGTTTCGATTCGGTGGTAGCAGTGGCACTACCGCCTGGCGTTCCTCTTCGCCGCAGTGTTATTGTACCTCGCGCTTAAAATGCAAAGCCCTTGGATGACTTTCTTCTTTTTTTATTTATTTCTTCTTCCCGACTTTTCTGCTGATTCGGGCAGCGGAGAGCTAGTGGGAGGAGAAGGCGGGCCCCCAACCCCACCTCGGCTCAGCCGGGTGACATTACCGATGCGCAGAGCGAAAGTCGATCAAGTAACTGCATTGCGATATTCATGGCGTGATCCCATCACCACCGAGGCGAGGCGAGGCGAGGCTCCGCGGCTCCCATCATTCGCTCGTTACTAGCACTGCTCTCGCACTTTCAGCATCGAACGCACACCAATCATTCAAAAGACTAAAAAAATAGAAACTAGAGAAAAAATAAAAATTATGAATTAAAGATGGAGCGTGACATCACGCAGTGCAAAAATACTTAACACACTTATAGTGAATTTAGTGGTACATCGTACATCCACAGGCTAGGCTGTTATCCCCAAAATATCAGTCCTCACAATTTATTTCTTTTTACCATTTCAACCTTTTTTGTTTTGCAAACCGGAGTAATTTTTGACAATTTAGTCGCAGGCACGTGCGATCGCATTACGTATAGGGTAGAGGAATCTTCTCCCCGCCCTTCAGCATTAATTGAAGTTGGATAAAAGCTCACCTTTTGCCTTATCTACCGCACTCTCCCTCCCCTCACACACACACAAGCTCACATACACACACACGCGCGCGCACCCGACAACATTTTCTTCGTTTGTGTTGCAATTGTGGCAAATTGCTTGCGTTTAAAGGCTTTTCAGCCATTACTCACCACCATTACCGGGGCGACACTCGGGATGAAGAGCGCCGCAGCAAACAAGAGGGGCTCAGTGGACAGCCGTGCCCCGCCCCGCCCAGCAGACCGCACAGCCTGCTAATGACGGGACAAGCATCGCAGATACCTGCAAAAATATATATATTTAAAAAAGAATTACAAAAGAAAAAAGACAATAACTGACGACTCAAGAAAACATTTACATGTGTTTTGTAGTTTTCACTACGAACTGCACAGTCATTTCTACAACATCGTCAGGTGAACCAAAATATTCCACGCGATCAACGTCCTCCCTAACCCGACCGACCACACCCCTTATTGCCCCTCCTCGACAGTGCCGCGTAGCGTTACCACGCGAGCCCGAGCAGGTATACATATAATAGCCCACATGCGAGAGAGAGAGAGAGAGAGAGAGAGAGAGAGAGAGAGAGAGAGAGAGAGAGAGAGAGAGAGAGAGAGAGAGAGAGAGAGAGAGAGAGAGAGAGAGACGTCTAGCGTTACCTATAATGGCAACGACGGTAAACACATTTGAGCGCACAGGTTGCACGGCCCCGTCGGGAATCAAGATGCAGATTAGCCCCGCGGCCCCGGCCGCCCGGCCCCCTCCACTTGGAATACATGTACTTGCATAAAGAAAGCTATTGAGGCATGCAATGCGGCGCGGGGTGCACGACATCCGGACCGTACCGTCTGCCCGGCATGGGCTGGGCTGGGGCTGCCTGCTGGGCCCCAGGAGGCTCCACCACCGCAGCGCAAGAGCAGCGCGTGCCAGGAGGTCCAAAAGACGTCCACTTACCTGTCAGATTATTTTTGCGCAGAGAAAAATTAAAACACAAAGAAATATCTTAAGATATGTTTTTTAAATGAAATATCTAAAGTGGACTTGGTTGGAAAAAAACAATGTGTGACTTTAACGCAGTGGTAGGGGTGCGGTTCCTCAATTCGTGTACGTGTACACTTGTCCCTTATTCGAGTGTGTAATTTTTGAACGAAAACTCTAGTGTCTTTGCAAGTTAACGCGTCACGTATGGGGATGGCAATTCACAACACGAGTGTGAGACATTAACACTAAACGGGGTTTCAGTGCGACATGGAATAAGGGAAAGAAATTGTACTGCGGATAACGCTATACGCACGCTCACACGCTCACTTCAACCCTTCCCGTGCTGGCCAGGCCAGGCATCAGCCCCCGCCCGCGCCCGCCACGGCTGGCCCAAATGATTCTATTATCCCCCGTCGGCGTTGTTGGATTTTATGGCCATTTTCCTTTGGACAATAATTACCTGGCCCTGCTGCGTGCCGACGGCGATCCTGTTTGTTTATCGTTACCATTTGTTTCGCCGCGGGAAGGGCGGGGCGGGGCGGGGCGGGCAGCGAAAGGGGTGCGGCCAGCAGGGCTGCAAACAGCGCGCCGTGCCGCGCGGCTATCGCGGGGGCAAAAGACTTCATTCGCCACCGATTCAAGTTGTTACAGACTGAGAACTTTATACACTGAAAACACAGGTGTGAGAATATCACAAGCTTATATACTAACCATCTAATAGTCGATGAATATCGCTCTAGTATTTGAGGGTAATTTTATTACTCTCAAGAGAAAGAGATTTTTTTTCGTGATTTTTCCCCCTCGCTCTGTTTGCGAAAAAAAATTGTGGCCTTCGCTGTGCTGAAAAGTCGGTACTCCAAGAGGATTCCCGTTCATTTTTCCTAATCCAATCTTCCTAGTAGCTGTTTTCCTAATTCCGCACTTCCTAGTATCAAATTTTCGTGTACCACAGAGCGAGGCAGAAAAATATCTCAGTCAAAGACACGTTAAAGATTATCATTCTACTCAAGCATGAAAGGATGTCCTCTCCCATTTCGGATGAGAATATGGATCTACAGTGGTCACATAGCATCAATGCAAAAAAAGTCTACACCCTCAGAGGGTGTTGACGCCATACGCACCTCTAACGCATGAACTTATTCTAAATACGCCTATGCTCCGGTAAAAAAAAAAAAAAAATTACAGGCAAAGAAACAAAAATAATCTTCAGGATCTGCGGTTGATCGGTTTCCACGGCGCACAGCACACATACTCACGCGGCCGACGTCACTCAGAAACACCAGCGGATACGGTAACAACAAAAGACGTAGAGGATGTGCAGCCAGGCCCGCCACGCTCCCCGCCACGCCACGGCGGGTAGGGCGGCCACCCGCCACCGACACGCCTCGCTTCATTGGCGAGTTCAAAGTGATCAGAGCTTCCCTCTTTTGTTGCGGTTGAGCATGAGAGCAACAGGCTGGAGCAGGAGTGGCGGTCAGCGCCGCCGTGTGGCGGGGTAGGGCGCGGCGTGTCACGGGAAGTCACCTCGGAGCACCACATATAACCTCTTTTTCCAGAGCCCCCCCCCCCCCCCCCACTGTAACTCAAAAGGTGACAAATTTGTGACCTTTTGTGGCGACACATCAAAAAAGGAAACATCCCCTTTTTGTGACCCTTTTTTCGGCGACACATAAATGTGTGACCTTTTTCGGCGACAATTTTGTTTCCAAAACCTCCGTGTGTTACCGAAAAAGGTCACATGCGTGTTCGTTTCGGTAACACACGGAGGTTTTGGAAACAAAATTGTCGCCGAAAAAGGTCACACATTTATGTGTTTCCGAAAAAAGGAAACACATTTATGTGTCGCCGATTTAAGGCAACATGTGTTTCCTTTAAAATTACAGTGCCCCTTTTCCAAAGAAAAAATAAATAAATCTGAATATCGCGAAATGGACACACCTTAAATTGCACGACAAGTACATACATTTTTTTAAAAAAATTAACAACCATTAAAACAAATATTAAACGCTCCGGCACTCACAAAATTTTTCACCCGTACCAAGTAGGAAAAAAAATGAAGCAGTATTTTAAATGTGACTTCATACACATTCCCATGGCAAACAAAGGACTTCTCCCGTGACGACGCAGTGACATTCGCCGTCCAAGCTCGCCTCGCCTCGGTCTCTGTGACGCATGGCGGGGCGGGGCGGGGCGGGGCGGACGGCTGAGCCGCGGCGGCGCCACTTAGTTCTGCCAGACATTTACCAACGCAAAGCGGCGAGGCCCACAAGAGCCAACACGCAGAAAACTAGCCTAGAAAACTGGCGCTACTGTCTGAGGAAGAGAAGGGACCTGCAGGCCAGGCGTCCCGCTGCGTCCTGCTGCCCCGACAGGGAGACAGAGTACGCTAATGATAACAGCACGAGCCGCGGAAGTCACCGCATAGGGCAAGAAGGAGGGGGGCCGCGGCCGGAACCGGCAGTGACGCTCTCCCCGCGACACAGAACGCGGGGAGCCAGGCGACGCGTGGCGAGGCGTGCGCTACCAGCGCCCCGAGCGGCCCCGAGCGCCCCTCTAGCTGTACAAGCTAACTTACTCCGAAATTGAAACGTTCTCCCATTTCCTTGCCTTCCTTATTGTCTTATTCATCCCACACCTGCACCTTCTCGACCTCCTCCTGCATCTCCTCGAGGGAGGAGTCACTCAAACTAAATTTGTACATCTTTTTGACTTTTGATTATTTTATTTTTTTCACTTTTTAAGGAAAATTTCTTTCACTGAATTTTGATCTTTTCCCCATTTTTATGACATTTTCCTTCAATTTTTTGTTCATTCATTCTAGATTTTAAGGATTTTTATTCATTCATTTTACGAGTTAGACGTTTGAACAAGAACATAGATGCCACTCACTCACACCTCTCGTTTTCCGACGCGTACGAGCCTCTGCGTTTTCCTGCTGCACCGCCTTTTTCAGCTCCTCTTCTTCCTCCACCCCCTCCTCCTCCTCCTCCTCCTCCTCCTCCTCCTCCTCCTCCTCCTCCTCCTCCTCCACCCCCTCCCCTCCTCCTCCTCCTCCTCCTCGCTGACCAATCACCCGGACTGCGCGGGGGAGGCGCGCGCCCGGAGCATTCCGCGGCGTTATTACCGACAACACATTGCGGCACGTGCATTACCGATGTAACATTAAAACCTAACAATAAAATGCCTGAGGAAAAACACAATCGAGCACAATGCAGCACGCGCGCCCGATCATGTCGATTCATGGCCGTAAAGGGCGCCATGGGGAATTTGTCAGGGGCTGTTACACCGCGCGGCGCCGGGAGCAGCCGTCTGGTTCCGAAGACCGCTCTCGTCTCTCCATCCTTGTCGCACCTATAGCCGTGCCCCACGTTGGGGGTGGCAGGACCCCTTGAGTGCGACAAGGACGGAGGCGCGAGAGCTCTATGTTCGGATAATCGGACGGCAGGCGCCAGGCCAGCAGGAAAAGACAGCGACAATAGGAGGCTGCAAGGTTCACCATCGCCCATCATGTTCTCATCGTGCTCCGTGCTCAGTGCGGGCGGGGCGGGGCGGGGCGGGGCGGGGCGGGGCGGGGCGGGGCGGGGCGGGGCGGGGCGGGGCGAAGCGGGGCGGGGCGGGGCGGGGCGGGGCGGGGCGGGGCAGCGCTGCAGGAGTACCCATCGGAGCCCGACCGCTCGCGCGCCCGATGTTTCAATAGAGTTCGCCCCGCACACCGCGCGACTCAAAATAAACAAAACATCAAGAAGAGGGAAGGGGAAAAAAATGAAAGGAATTGGAGGTGGGCGGGAAACTTGAATCACCAAGTCATTGGGCGATCACGCGACCCTCTGAGTATTAAGTGACATGGTAATACACAAGGCGCGGGCGCGGGCACGGCGGGGCGGGCACGGCGGGGCGGGCGGGCCCATGCACTGCCGTGTAATTTGGAGCGATTCGTCGAGTTCGGAAATAAAAAGCCTTGGTGGGGCGGGGCAGGGCGAGGCGGGGGCCGCAGCCATCCCGTGGGGCCCCCGCTGCTCCGCCCCGCCCCGCCCCGCCCCGCCCCGCCCCGCCCCGCCCCGCCCCGCCCCGCCCCGCCCCTGCCGCGTGGTGTGTTGCTGCTGCTGCTCGTCGGTAATAACGGTCGCATCGGGGGACGAAGAGGTATCATTTGCTGCGTACAAAAAGGGCCTAGGTCCAAGGCGGGCGCTCATCAAATCATAACGAAGATGCCGTCGATTAATCAATACAGGGACTTCGATATGTCGGCAGGAACGGAAAATTATTGCAGCCAAACGAAAATTTAGCATTTTTATTAATCTGGCGTGAGTGTATTTAACATTAGCGTAACCTTGCTCTTGAACGCCAGTCTCTTCGACAATAATTCTTCGAAGTGACATTCCCTCCCCCTCCTCCTCACGACTCACTCACGAGCAGGTGTGCGCCATGAACCACTGTGAAAAATATCCTCGTAAATTTACGACATTTTTCGTAATTTTGATTTACAAAATATGTCGTAAATTTACGACAGCCAATTCTTGCTCGTCGGTCAGTTCCAAGTCGATAGGGGGTGCTTGTAAATTTACAATTTCAAATTGTAATTTTACGACTTTTATCATGGAAAATTTTCTCGTAACCCTTACGAGTATTTTTCACAGTGACACACTTATTGGTGAGCCAAGATCAAACGTTGATCCCCTCGAACGCGACCGCGCGGAGCCCGCGGCAGCAGCCCGCGAGCCGGTGACGCAATTCGGATGCACCCCGCTGCACGCCGCGCTGCGGTATACTCTGCTTGCGTCACGCGTCACGCTCGCGTTATGTCAGGGCGCAGGCGCGCGCGCGACGCGTTTCTACGCTTTCTTCACATACGACTCGCGGAGCATCACCGTCACCAGCGCGTCATCCTCCCCGCCATGGGCACACCGTTATCGTCATCCCACATCGTGGTAAACGTATCATTCGATGACCTTCGTCGTCATTAAAAGCGCCCGCGCCCGCCCTTAATCGCCCCGTTACAATTACACGACGCGGCGCTTAATAAGGGGAAGCCCGCGCGCGCCGGACTATACAACAACAGCGCGCGCTTAATGAGGGCGCGCGGCGCGGGTGCGAGGATGAAAAATCACGCGTACGCGTTATCAGGGTTCACACCGGATCCTAATTTTCATTTTCCCTGACTTCCAGACGGAAAAATCGCGTTTTTCCCTGACTTTTGGGGGCGCACGAGAAACCAATGGGGCAAGTAAAAGGTGAATAATTAAGGCAAATATTAAATGAGAATAAATAAAAAATCTTTCACCCAATCTTTGGCTTTTTCCCTGACCTCGATCGAATTTCCCTGACTTTTACCTGATTTCCAGTACGTTTTCATTTTCCCTGACTTTTCCATGACTTCCCTGATTTCCCTGACCGCGGTGTGAACCCTGGTTATTCGGGATTCCGTCGCTACCGCGGCAAGCGGACCATTAGAGAAGAGGTGCGCCGACCACTCGCCGCGGTAGCGCCGAGGGGGGCAGGCAACACGCATCACACCGCATCACACGGCCCGTAGGGAGCGCCTTGTGTAACCCATCCGCAGGCAATGTCTGCACCGAGGGGGGGGGGGGGGGGGAAATCACTTCGAAAAAAAATCATTTAAAAGATAAAACAAGTGAAAAAATTAAAAGAAAATCAAGCAGAAAAAATAAAAAAATAAAAAAAGAATCCGAAAAATCAAGGGAAAATGAACAAAATACTGAAAAAATGAAATAAGGCAGAAATTGGGAGAACATGTCAAAATTTATCAAAAAGTGGCGGAAATTTGCCGTGAAAATAAAAAGAAAAAAAAGTCAAAAAAAAATATTTTTTCCTTTTTGTATGAGTATTCCCCCCCCCCCTACTCCCTCGCACTGTAAAAAAAAATCACGGGCACCCATACGGAAATATACCGTTTATTTAGATTATGGTGTCTCCGTACATTTGGTTCCGTACCCTCTTTCCATAAGAGCCCACGTTTAAAAAATGTGGGTACGCGGTGCCAAGGTAGCCAAGTTACGGAAAAGATACCGCTAATTTATTTCCGGCAGTTTCCGTTTTGGTTACGGACTGTTACCGGCGTTCCGTACCCCTTTCCCTATGCTCCCATGTAAAAATGGTAGGTACGGTGGCCAGGTACGGTAAATTTCCGTACTATCTTTCCAAAAAGCTGGGTACGGAACGCCGTGACAAGCTCCGTTTCCAAGACTGATTTTTTACACTGTTAAAACCTTGCGAAGAAAAAGTTCGTATTACAAACAAAATAGTTTGTAAGCTGCGAAGTATTTGGCTGCTTCGCATTACAAACAAAATAGTTCGCAACTTACAAACTATTTAGTTTGTAAGGCGTGAAAAGTTTGTAAGCTTGCGAACTATTTTGTTTGTAATACGAACATTTTTTTCGCAATGCGAAGCATCCAATTTCTTTGCAACGATTGTTCGCAAGGTTTAAACAGTGTACAGTGCGGTCTGCATGGCGTTCACGCCGCGCGGGGGGCTGCAAGCTCTTGTATTTCTGTGTAACTTTGCGTGTATTTTTAAGTAAACCGCTGTATTTTACGTGCCTTTTCGAAAATTTCTGCGCACGGTAAAATCAATGTCTGATTTTTTTTTTTAAAAGCAAAATGAAACTTTGAGGAACTCTCTGATTTTGAGAACTCCTCAGATTTTGAGGAAATTCCCGCAAAATGAGGAAATTTCCCTTATTTGTGAAGGAAAAACATCCTCAAAATCTGAGGAGCTTTCATCAAAAACAGTGAGTTCCTCGAAGTTTTACCTTCCTCCTCGGAAAATCAGACAGTGCTTTTATAATCGTGTGTACGCGGTTTTTAAAAATTTACGGCTATCCAGAGGCTTAGAGCTTCCGTGTCGTGTACTTCACGTTGCGCGCGAGTTACTGGAAGTGCTGTGTAGCGTGTGTCACACGAGACACCTCCTTTATGACCGTCTCAAAGGGTGGTAGTATTCCGTCCGTTTGCTTCCGTGCCAACACTAACGCACGCACGCACGCACGAGCGAAACCTCATTCCGGCCGCTGCACACACGCGCGCGCACACACACACACACACACACACACACACACACACACACACACACACGCACACACACACACACACACACACACACGGCCGTGCACGCATGCGCCGCCGGCGCGTTCACACCCACGCATGTCGGCCCGCAATGCATATAGCTCAACATGTAAGGCGTTTGTCACAGCACACCCCGCCAGGATGGGGACGCGCAGGGCCGGACTGCATGCATAAGCAGAGAGTGCTTGGTGAGAGTATGTGTGTGTGTGTGTGTGTGTGTGTGTGTGTGTGTGTGTGTGTGTGTGTGAGTGTGTGTGTGTGTGTGTCCGGTAAGGGTTGGGCCCGCAGCGGCCGGAGCCGCAGGCGGACATTATGTCTTATTTGACGCCCGAGTGTGCTGGGAGCTTGGCTGGGAGGTACTTTGCCCATCACATGCGCACCCCATACATGTTTAATGCTCAAAACGCAGACGTGATTTTTTTTTTACCATTCTTTTTTATTGGTGTATCAATCTGTTAAGCAAGGCTGAGGTCAGGACCAATTTCGCCGTTAGCAGCAAAAGCAGTTTTGGAACATTGTTGCACGTTGCTCGTCGCAAACCAAAAATATATAAGGCTTCATTTCGTGCCTAAAGCACTGCGCCGGTGCTAAATAGTCTATTGGCAGAGTACTTCTGAACTCCGGTATTGAGAGCGGCCGACGGCAGCAGCAGAGCCCGGCCCGCGGCCCTATCAGAAGACTTTTTGAGCGGCGCGAGAGTCTCGTAATGGATTCAAATGGCATTCTCGCGTGCCCCTCTCTCCTCTGTCTCTCTCCTATCCGTCTCTCTCTCTCTCTCTCTCTCTGTCTCTTTCTCTCTCTCTCTCATTCTAGCTTTCCGCGCCCCTGGCTACGACGAGTCGAAAGGTGCCGCGCAACGTGTCTCAAAAGGGTTGGTCACGAGAGGGTGCTGCCCGGGCGGGGCGGGGCGGGGCGGGGCGGGGCGGGGCGGGGCGGGGTGGGGCGGGGCGGGGCGGTGGAGGGTGAGTACGGTCCGTGCCGCGGCAGCCCGCCCCGCCCCGCCCCGCCCGATGAAGGATCACCCACGGCCCAAGGGGCCCGGAGTGGCTAAAGGTTCCGCCACCTTACGCTGCCGCACACCCACCACTCGCCACCCCCACCTCCCCGAGGGCGAAACAACTCGGAATTTTAGTGTACAAATTTTGTGAATTTTTGTGAACTTTTATTGACTTTTTGTGAATTCAAGCCTGAATTATACCTAGATTTAAAAAAGTTAAAATAACCGGACTTTTTTTAAATTTTTACGAACTTTTCGAAACAAAGAAAATCTTAATTTCTCTTAATTCACCTGAATTATTCTGATTTTCTCTTAATTATTCTGAATTATAAGAGGTGTACAAAAATTTCAGAGTTGTTTCTCCCTCGCAACTTCTCAATGAACACCTCGGTAACACCCCTAAGTCAAATGATTTTAGCCCCACCCCGCCTCCCTTTCCCCGCCTCTCTCCTTTACTGAACGGACCATCCCTCTCACCCTATTACCGAATGCCTTCCGTCTCCTTTCAGCTCTGCCTTAACGACTAACACCCCCCCCTCCTCCTCTACCCTGCGAGTGGAGGTCCCAGACCGCCCGCCCACACCCACGCCTTTCAAGGCCCCCCCCCCCCCCCAAAAAAAAAGGAGGGCAAATGCGACTCGTTTTCATGGCCAAGGCCTGTGTCTGTACACGCATATCACACTTGCGTAGGCGTTAGAAATTCCATCCGCACTCTTCGCGTTCATCTTCGGGAAGGCACCGTGTTCAAGAATAGAATAATAATAAGGTTCTAAGCAGCTCGGTTCCGGCACCGGGTCCACGTGAAAATTTGTCAAACTACTTTAAATACCTCCATATTTCTGGAAAGGAGCGATCGACGGAAGTCTTGCGGGAGGGGCGGGGCGGGGCGGGGCGGACCGCGCTCGTGATATGCATGGGGTACCGTCCTCCCCGGCCCGGCCGCGAGTGGCCGGCGGTACGGCAGGCCCCCCGGACACCGGACCCGGACCCGCTCGCTTCCTCAAACAGTTTGTCAGCCTGTCCGCTGCCCCTTTGTCTCGCAATGGCCCGGCACGGCCCACCCCGGCCCTGTCCTGCGCGCCCGTTCGCATGACGTTTGAGCAGAGACTGATTTTTATTTACCAGCCCCACTTTGGGGTCACAGACCCATGGCGCGACCGCAAAAAAAAAGGAAAAGAAAAAGGAAGGGAAAAATTACGTTGCATTACAATAACGTCCATTTCCATTCCGACACTCAGCCAATTGTGGATCCATATCCGGTCCGCTGGCGCGCGCTGCAGAGGAGAGGTTAGGCGGCCGTCACTCAACTGTCGAAATATTGTCGGCTGGAAGAAGGGGAGAGAAAAAAAAGGATATGGACGAGGCAAAGAAGCGAAAGAGGAAGGTGGGAGTCAGGAAAAAAAGGATTTAAGTGGCCGAATGTGGTCGCGTAATAGTGATATAATAGTTCCGTAATTAAGGCGTGTGTATGCTGAGCAGCAGAGTGTTGTCTTTGGGGGCAGCGCGCGAGAGGGAGGGAGAGAGAGAGGGCGATAGAGAGGGAGGGAGAGAGAGAGAGAGAGAGAGAGAGAGAGAGAGAGAGAGAGAGAGAGAGAGAGAGGGCGATAGAGAGGGAGGGAGCGAGAGGGAGAATGACGAGCCATTCCGCTGCTATAGGCTAGGCCGCGAAGAAAACTTATTCCCACCTCCATTAGCAAAAGGAGCGAGGAGCCCCCCCATTTTCAGCGTTTCAGCGGCCGAGAGAGGAGCTAATAGCGCCTGCAGTGAGAGCCTCAGCTGATGAAATCGTTATTAAAATCCATGACACGTCGCCGCCGCGGTCCACACGACATTGTGAGTGCATATCCGCGGGTGGTACAGCCAACAGGGCACCTCCGCCGGTCAGTGCTGCGATTAAAGCAGCCAAAACTTCCTACGAATCCACTTGTAAGATGCAGACATAGGTATTTCCCTCTGCACAAGGCAAGATATCAACACATGAGACCGCCCTTTGCCTAGTAGACAGGCGGAAAATTACCCGAAGGGAGATAACTTACACAATGTGCATTGTAATTTTTTTGACTTTTGATGGCTATTTTATTTTTTGTTTTACTTTTGATTCCTTAAGGACAATTTCTGTCACTCTTGGATAAAAATTTATATCTCCCCCTCTTTTCTGACTTTTTCTTCAGTTTTTTTTCTTCAGTTTATTGTTTATTTGTTCTCGACTTTACGAATTTTTCTATATCTGTCTTCTTCATTTCATTTGTATTTTTTAAATAATATATTATGGGGGCCGTACGAATGATTTTTGGAAGTGACACCCCCTCCTTCCCCTCCCCTCGGAAATACCCGTCTGCCTTACACAGGTGTGTTCGTGGGAATAATTTTTGCCTACTTTCATCGCAACACTGCACGGCTCAATCCGTATATGCCTCGCGTTTCTTCGAGGGCCTCGTCGAGGCGGCGGTGGAGCGGAGGGGTGGCGCGGCGGCGCGGATACAAGACACATCCTCTCGCCGTAATTTATCAGTTCCTGCCGAAATTCGCGCCACGCAGTCCGGGCAGCCCTAAGGCAGCCCGGGCCGGGCCAGCGGGGTCCTGCTCGCCCACCACAAATAGGTTCCGGTTCGGCTATCGGCCGGGCAGCGCGGCGGTCCGCTCCCGCCCGCCACCCCAACGGCAACCCGGGCGGGGGACCACAGCCACCGCGGTTTCCGGTCAGCATCTCTCAAAAACAGGAAAATGGTTAAAAAAAAAAAGAACTGATGGGAAAACGATGAGTGAACCCCACCGGAAAACGCAAACCAGTGAAGACGTCACGCGCGGCACCCGCCTATGTCAATCACCTTACCACTCTCCAGAGGGCGCCCAACTCGAAAATACACGAAAAAGATAGCGAAATAACTTTGGAACAAATTCAAATACGCCCCCTAAAAATGAAAGAAAATGTCAGAATAATAGAAATACTCGCAAAGAGTAATCAGAGATAACAGAGTTGGCAGTTGGCAGCTGCTCAAAGAACACAGTGAAACCGTAAATTTGAGAAGCTAAGTTGTTTTTTCTTTCTTTTTTTTTCCTTACGACAAAGAAGTAATCCCCTGGAAAAATAACCGGGGAGTTACACACTCTAAACTTTCTACAAAGAAATTTTTCGTAGAATACAAAGAATTATGTGCAACCGTAATATACAAGAAAAATCCTTGTATTACAAAGAGTTTTCCTTTGTACTACAAGGAATTTTCTTTGTATTACAAAGAAAATTTTGCTTTGTAGTGGTTTTGTATTACGGTTGCACAGAATTCTTTGTAATACAAGGAATTTTCTTTGTAAGAAGTTAAGAGTGCACACCGGAAATATACTTTGGCAGGCTTGCTGCTGCGAATTCCTTATTTTTATTGTTCTGACACTTTCCTGACAATAACCTGACAAAACTTAAGTTTTTTTTTTTTTCCTGAAGTGACTGTCCAGCACAGTGCCAAATATCATCGTCAACCTACAAAAATTTTTGTGACTTTGATTTACGATAAGTGCGCTAAATCTACAACTGCTGCCCACTCCTACTCATCGATCAATTCCAGGTCGAGAGGAAGTGCTTGAAAAACTACAACTTCAGATTGTAATTTTACGAACTCCCATTATGGAAAATTTTCCCGTACACCTACGACAATTTTTCACGGTGAGGGTGGATCTACCACCAACTTGAGGGTCGCAACGTCGCAACCGACCCTCTTACGGCCGGCTACCATCACTAATTATTGGTCACTAAAAGCGAATTTTCCTGATACTTTTCTGTATCATGGCATAACACATTTTCCCGATTTCCCTGACAGAATTCTAAACTCCACCCATTTTCCTGGCACACGTGGCCACCCTGGTCGGTCGGGGCGCCCCTGACGGGCAGGCAGCGCGCCTCACCGGCGCGGCGGCTGGGTTGCCTACCCTCCGGGCGCCCCGCTCCACCCGATGCTGCCCGCCGCAGCGTAACGACTTCCGGCGAGGACGGCCAGACAGCAGAGGTGTACCATAGGTCGCGATTAAAAGCACATCAAGTGCTCCGTAACAGCACGACATTCCCCGCCCCGCCCCGCCCCACCCCACCCCACCCCGCCCCACCCCCGCACACACCTCTCCCCGCGCGCCACTTACACGGCTGACACCTGAGAGCGCTGTACAGTCCGGGCCGGTGACCTCACCCTTGAAACGCCTCCTTCAGAAAAAGATCAACTCACGTTTACTTCCTCGGAATTCGTGATCGCGCAAACGCAGCGCAGAGTTTCTGCACTGAGTACGCTCCAGCGCCAAAGACCCTACCCAGGCGCGGGGCACCGGGTATACAGACAGTCATGGCGGGGGGCGAGTACTTCCGGGGCGGGCTGTACCCGCGGTGCCGGGCCGGGCTGGGCCGGCGGGCACTGACGCAGCGGGGTGTTTTCCGGCCCTCAGGCTTGTCGACACTTTTTCTCCTGCGAAGCTAAATGTCCCCGACAGATGGCTTAAGTGTCGCGTTATCACGCGACTGCAAGTTGAGATACATTTAGTTTCAATTTTTTTCTCTCCCCCCAACTGTTATTATTACTACTTCTTCGTTTTGCTTGTTTTTGTTTTACTCCTCTTCCGTTTCCGACCGACTGCCGCGCTGTGCCGCCCGTCGTTGTTCCTCATCAAGACCGTGATGTCTGTGTTTGAGGTGTTGGGCCGGGCGTTTGACATTCAGGTGGTGGAGGGGTCGGCTCTGCACGAGAGAGGGAGTAAGAGAAAGAGAGAGAGAGAGAGAGAGAGAGAGAGAGAGAGAGAGAGAGAGAGAGAGAGAGAGAGAGAGAGAGAGAGAGAGAGAGAGAGAGAGAGAGGAGGACAGAAAGAGAGACGAAGGTCTATAATGGCCATTAGCGATGGCCGAGCAGCGGCTGCGCTGGTCGCTGAGTGTTAATGAGAGCCTCGGCGCTATTGGCGGTTCGATACCGTCGCGATGGGGCGTAGCAGAGTCCGGCGAAAAGGGCGGTGGGGCGGGGCGGGGCGGGGCGGGGCGGGGCGGGGCGGGGGCGGGGTGGGGCAGGGTGGGGCGGGGGTGGGGCGGGGCGGGGCGGGGTGGGGCGGGGCGGGGCGGGGTGGGGCAGGGTGGGGCGGGGTGGGGCGGGGCGGGGCGGGGCGGGGCGGGGCGGGGTGGGGCAGGGTGGGGCGGGGTGTGGCGGGGCGGGGCGGGGCGGGGCGGGGCGGGGCGGGGCGGGGCGGGGCGGGGCGGGGCGGGGCGGGGCGGGGGCGCCCAGGCGTCGGCCAATCACTGGGCGACATTGTAGGAGACCCCCGAATGACCCCAGCCAGCACGCTTGTAGACTATATTCGCTCCCCGTGCTTGTTGCCAATGATTGTGAGCGAGAACCTTTTCAGAAACGACTGCGTCGCCGCGGGTAGCAGGGAGGAGTGGCGGGAAAGATGATGCCCCTTTCGGCAAAGAGGCCACAGACGCCCGCGGGGAAGTGTACCGTGGGCACACTGCTGCTACACCACCAGGGCGGCGCCAGAGATCTGAAAAGTTAAAATCTCCATCATGAGGCGACACGACATGATACCGCGCCCCCCGCGGCCCTGCCTGCTGCGTGTCCCGACTCCCCGATGAAGTGCCAGCCATCACCCCCCAACGACCCGCCCTACCCTTCCCCGGCCCGGCCCGGCCCGTCTCGACTTTCAGATCCCATTACCCATTTTCACCCGATGATACGCTCGCGAAGTGACATCAAACGTGGCGGGGACCGTGCGCTGCGGATGCGGCGTGGCGTGGCGTGGCGTGGCGTGGCGTGGCGCCCAGGGTCGCGCACCTCGGCGGCGACGCCCCTCCCCGCCCCGCCCCGCCCAGCA
Organism: Frankliniella fusca; assembly: GCA_029379305.1. Lineage (NCBI taxonomy): Eukaryota > Metazoa > Arthropoda > Insecta > Thysanoptera > Thripidae > Frankliniella > Frankliniella fusca. The sequence goes on from JAHWGI010000282.1 coordinate 225,281, forward strand.
CCGCCCCGCCCGGCAGGCCCATTTCCATTTTGATATGTATGATCAGGCCCTTGGCGCCTACCTCACCTGGCCGCGCCCCGCCCCGCCCCGCCCCGCCCCGCCCCGCCCCGCCCCGCCCCGCCCCGCCGCCGCGCCGGTCCCAAGCACACATCTACCGTACCCCCTGGGGGCCGAGTAAGCTGGGCGACGCGTGGGTGCGGGAGTTGGAGAAGGAGAGAGCGAGAAAGACGCATAGAGGAGGGCAGACGAGGGTTATATATAAGGACAGAGAGAGAGAGAGAGAGAGAGAGAGAGAGAGACTGAGAGAGAGAGAGAGAGAGAGAGAGAGAGAGAGAGAACAACATATGCGATTAGCCCGCGCCGCTCGGTGACGGTGCCGAGCCGGCGCGCGCGTGTGTGAAGCTGGTCCGCTCTGCTCGACGGTCGCCCCGCCCCGCCCCGCCCCGCCCCGCCCCGCCCCGCCCCGCCCCGCCCCGCCCCGCCCCGCCCCGCCCCGCCCCGCCCCGCCACGCCACGCCCCGCCCCGCCCCGCCACGCCACGCCACCCCCACGCTCCAACCCGACCCGCGCCGCGCTTTCTTGCCGTCGCCTGTAAGTCAATGAATATCATTCCGACTCCTTTGACAATCCTGCAGCGCCTTCGTTTTTCGCGCGAGTCGGCAGGAATGGAAGAAAGTTTGAATTCAGCTCTCTGAGGCTGCAGCAAAGGAGACCGAGGATCAAGGAGGCGTTGGAGGGGCTGGAGGGGGCGGTGGGAAAGGGGCAGGGCGGGGCGGGGCGGGGGTGGGGCGGGGGTGGGGCGGGAGTGGGGCTGGACGGAGTTTGGCGGGGCGGGGCGGAGGGGAGTCACTTCGAAAAATTATTGTACTGCCCCAAAATATCATTTAAAAAATCAAAAACAACCAAAAACCAAAAACAATCAAAATAAAATCAAGAGGAAAGACACCACTGCTTGGGCAAAACAAAGGTAGGAATGGATATGCCTTTCTAGGGGCTTGAAATTTTAATGCCTTATTTGCAAAGGCATGAAATTGTCTTTTAAAGGCATTAAAACCCTTCGAGTCCTACCTTTGTTTTTCCAGTGACAATAACCGAAAATCAAGGAAAAATGAACAAAAAACCGGAATAAATTAGAAAAAATCAGAAATTGGCGTAAAAGACAAAAAATTTATCAAAAAAAAAAAAAACAGGTAGAAAATTTCCTTGAAAAACCAAAAGAGAAATTAAAACGAAACAGCAACAGTCTCATTGTGCACATTTTGTATGAGTGATCCGCTGCGGCGCTACTCTGCCCGCCGCACCCCGGTCAGCGACCTGGCTGCCTGCGCCGGCGCGGCGCCCCGTGTCTCGCCCCGCCCGCGCCTCCTCCAAGAGTTCCAACATTCTCTTCTGCAACGTCTTCGCGCGCGTCTCTCGCGGATCCATTCCTGCGACAGGACGTTTCACGGCCCACCCCGCCCAGCCGCGCTACAGAGAGAAAAAGGGGTAGGAGAGAGAAGGAGCACTACACCCACCAACCACCACCACCACCACCACCACCTCGGCTCCGCCTCCGAGCCAACACCGTCGCCGCCGCCACCGAGCCCATCAAAAGTGGCCATGAATACGCTAGTTACGCCGTGCACGCCGCCGCGCCCTCTGTCCAAGATGGCAGCGATGCGCCCCGCCCCGCCCCGCCCCGCCCCGCCCCGCCCCGCCCCGCCCCGCCCCGCCCCGCCCCAAGGCAGCGCGCGTGAGGCGTGCCACTTGTTATTCATGGCCTGGGATTCGTCCAGAGAGGCAATCTATCTATCACGACCGGGCGGGGCGGGGCGGGGCGGGGCGGGGCGCACCGCCGCCGCCGTCACACCACCGTCACAGAGTGGCTGCGGGGCCCCTGCAGGCCCGGGCTGGCCGGAGGTAAAGCTGAGTCACGTTCTTGTCACTCGCGGCCATCCCCGTGACGGCGCGGTGCGCGGGGGTAACAAGTATTATCGGAAGCAGAGCGACGTGGCTGGTTTCCAAATCGTGGCGGAGATTCAGAAAAAGAAAATAAAAAAAACATTGGAAAATTCACTAAAATTCACAAAAGTTTACAGAATACTAGAAAAAACTCGAGCAAAAATTCACTAAAAATTCACAAAATTTTTACACTAAAAGTACGTCACCAAAAGTGTATAGAATACGTAGCGTCTCACACTAAAGATTTTTTGAGACGTAAAAGAAATTTGTAGAATTATCCTAAATACAGCGAGCTGAGCGCGACTGCGGCGTGGTTCGGTAATCCATCACTCCACCCTTTCCCCGCGCCCTGCACGACTTTTTTATCATTAAAAATTCACAGACTCGTTCACCGTCGCTTTGAGTGTTTTTTTTTTTTCACCCCAGCAGTTTTGGAGCGCGGCGCGGCCCGGCTGAGGAGAGGAGCGACCTACATCGCGGGATATCAATTTGGGAATAATAATTACAAGTAGCGCAATTACCGGACCACTTCATGGAGAAAAACCATTAATAATACTAGCGGCGCGGCTCGGTGCGGCCGGGTGCCCTATCTCGCTATCGCTTTGCTTTTCCGCCACGATTAAACCGTATATTGCTGGAGCCTCCAGAGAGAGAGGGCTCTCCTCCGGTAGGGCGCACGGTAACCGTGGAGAGGGGGGAGGAGGAGGAGGAGGAGCAAAAGGAAGAGGACGAGGAGGAAGATGAGGGGGAGGATGAGGACGACGAGGAGGACGTCGAGGAGGAGCAAGTGGAAGAGGACGACGAGGAGGATGAGGATGATGAGGAGGACGTCGAGGAGGAGCAAGAGGATGACGAGGAGGACGTCGAGGAGGACGAGGAGGAGGGCGACAAGGAGGACGACAAGGAGGACGAGGAGGAGGGCGACAAGGAGGACGACAAGGAGGACGACAAGGAGGACGACAAGGAGGACGAGAACGAGGAGGAGGGGGGTGTTAAAGGGGACGGCGTAGAGACAAAGCGGAGAACGGGGAGGGGGCAGAGGGTAGAGTATATCCCCACCATTCCTTTCCGAAGCGCCCGCCATAGAGCGGTTGTTTGGCACGAGCAAGTTTATCGCGGAGCTCCACATCATCAGGCCAGCGGCCGAGCGGGCTGGGGCGGGGCGGGGCGGGGCGGGGCGGGGCGGGGCGGGGCGCATCACAAAGCTCGATGATATATCACTCCTCCCGCCCGCCGCACCCCGCCGCACCCCGCCACACTTGTCGCCCCGCTGGGTTAAGCAGGCATAATGCACGGCGGTTTGCCAATTCCCGCAAGTCACCTCATTTAATGGAGCCGGAACAATGTGCTTTACACAGACGTTAGGCTGTTAAAACGGGGGCGGTTGCGGAGAGGGAGGGGGAGGGGGGGGGGTCTGGGGGTTGCTGCTGTCGCATTGTTTGCATACATGAGAACGGGGCGGGCTAGGAGGTGGGGGGCGGGGAGGTGACAAGCACTCATAAGACCTCCACTGAACCGTGCCGATGCTGCCTCCCCACCCCGCCCCGCTAAAACTGCTCCCAGGAACTGTCCGCCCCCCTGCTGCAGTCGGTTACAGTACCCGCAGCCGCCACTATACTGCCCTCCTGACTTCTGACGACGCGCGGCGCGCCGGGCTATGGAACAGTGAATGGATGGGCGATGAGTGAATGAATGTGGGACTGAATGAAGTTCGCGATGTCACACTCGCACACAAATACACGAATAAACATTGTCGGGGTGTTGTCAAAGCTGGAGCCGCCTTCCGTCACCGCGCCACTGTCGCTCAATCTTGTGTACTCCACCCCCTACCCCCTGACTCGAGCCTCCCGCAAAACTGCTGATGACGAATCTATTTCCTTTTTTTCTGCTGCACATGGAGAGGAGAGGAGCATTAACAATGTGATCTAAGGCATTTTCCACGTGGATCTCACAATCTATACAAGAATGCCATGGTCTTCCACCAACCAAAAATAGTTCGCGTCTGAGCAAAAGAAAGAAAATTAGTATGTTTTCTAAATTTTTAGCTGTATAAGCACAGGTAATTTTAAAGCTCCCTTGCTTATTTTCTAGCTACCCTCTGCTATTTATTTTCCCCCTGCTCGAGTTTTTAGCCGTAGAGCTAATTTTTCACATACCTAATTTCTGCCTAACCATTTTTTTTTTACACTGGAAAAACAAAGGTAGGACTTAATGCCTTTTTAGGAGTGTGAAATTTTAATGCCTTTGCAAAGGCACAAAATTGTCCAAAGGCATTAAAATTTAACACCTTTGGGCAGTTTTAATGCCTTTGCAGGGGTGCTAATTTTTAATGCCTTGGTAAAGGCATTAAAACCCTTATCGTCCTACCTTTGTTTTTCCAGTGTATTTTTTTTTTTTTTTTAATTTTTACCGAAATACCGCACACCTTATGGTTGGCATGGTGGTAGTGGTGATGGTGGGACAAAACCGGTCACACCAATAATTATAAAGTGACGAATATGTCACATAAGTTTTTCCAGTGTTTTTGCCGTTTTAAGTTGAGCAACACACGTTGTGGGGGAGAAACGGGGACATAGTAACAACTGCCCCTGCTCTCTCTCTCTCTCTCTCTCTCTCTCTCTCTCTCTCTCTCTCTCTCTCTCTCTCTCTCTCTCTCTCTCTCTCTCTCTCTCGCACACACACACACACACTCGCACTCGCGCGCGCTGCTGAAAGGCGCCGCGGCATAAGTCGACAATCACTGCGCTAGACGGGCCTGCGGGCCTGCCGACTGATTCCGAAGACCGCTCTCGCTCCGTCCTCGTCGCACTCATGGGGCGCTGCCCTCCCCAACATGGGGCACCGCCATAGGTGCGACAAGGAAGGAGGTACGCGAGCGATCTTCGGAATCAGACGGCTGGCCGCCCCGGTGCGAGCAGCAATCAGCCGCTGGCAATCGGCGACCAAACAATAATAATGACGAATGTAAGAATCGGTCGGGGTGAGGAGGGGGGCGGCGAGGGGGTGCAGCAGAGAGAGGAGGGGAGGGGGAGGGGAGGTCACATTTTGATATCCGAGTGAGGTGATTAATGAAGCCAAGGTGCTGTACGCCGGCGCGCGCGCAATACGTACAAGCAACAACAGACGCTTCGTGGGAAGGCTAGCATTTGGTCTGCAAGACTGGTTGGTTATAGCCGCTCGCAACCCTTTTTCACTCCTTCCGCCCTTCTCTCTCCATTTCTCTCTCTCTCTCCCTCTCTCTCCCGTTTACATACCGCTAAGTCGTTCAGGCTAGTGATAAAACATGAGCGCGATAAATCAATGCATCCCAAATAAAATTAAAGTTTTTTCTTTATTAATACTAGCCGAATTCAGTAAATTTTCCATTTGAAATGTACTATGTTAAAAAAATAAAATGAGACATGTAGCTCAAGCCTCTACTGGACTCCAACCTGACTTTGATGCCCTTGCACCCTCACCTCCCCCCGCCTCCTCTCGCCTGGTAAAAGGGTTGGGCCCCTCCCTTCCACCCCCAACCCCTTCAATCAGAGCCCGAATAACCAACCACTCACACATGTCCAGTTCCCAGGCATCGCCACTTGAATTAAATCAAGCAGTGGTGCTGCGGGGGCGGGGGCGGGGGCGGCCCGGCGCAGAGGTTGTCTCTGCCCGCGACATTGTCTTGCTGACAAGTATTGATGGTAATGTTACGACTTTACGCATTGAGTGCGCCCCGCCCAGCCCCACCACGGGCGCCCGCAGACACTCCTTTTCTTCCGATCGGCTGAATCCATACACCGACCGCGCGGGGATGAAGTTGGGGGAGAGGGGGGGGGGAACTGCATGGCGCCAAAACTGCCGGAAAGGAGGGGGTGGGAGGGGGGGGGAGAGAAAGGGCGAGAGAAAGAGGGGACCGAGGCGATGATGACTGAGGCGCGCGGTTATTGCCGGCCAATCAGGCGCCAGAGCGCGGGGGCGCCACCAGGCGCCGCAGCCAACGGGGGGTCGCGACGCAGGGGGGCGGCGGGGGCGGCGAGCGGGGGCAGCGAGCGGGGGCAGCGAGCGGGGGCAGCGAGCGGGGGCGGTGAGCGGGGGTGGCGAGCGGAGCAAAGCGAGCAGCCAACGACGAAGAAACGCGGGGCACTCGTACGCAGAGCTGCGAGAGCGGTGCACAGTGCACAGCGACGGAGGGGCAGGCGAAACTCTCCTTATTTTCAAAATAATATTCAAATGCTGAAAGAGACCGTTTCGCGCACGCTAATACATTTTTTTAACGTCTTTTGTGCCGCTCTGGCCAGGTCGGTCGGGGCGATTCTTAAAAACCATAATAATAAGTGAATTCCACGCTAACGCGTGGCAGTTCCGTTCCGAGTACTTCCGCGGGTGGCGTGACTAGCTGACCTGGCGACGCCACCGCAGGACAGGGCCGGCCCGGGCCGCCCAACCGTGTTTGATCACTCCGTGATTGACCACCGGGAGCAGGGAGGGGGGGAAGGGATGGCTAGCGCCTCTGAGGTTACCGCTGGCGATATGACGGCAGAGCGGTGGGGATAGGGATGGCCTTGGAGACGGCCGCGACGCCGTCCAATAGGGTGTGTGCAAGGGGGCGTCCACGAAAAAATGCACGCAGGCGTCCACGAGGGCGTCTACGAGGGCGTCCACGCGGGTGACGACGAGGGCGTCCACGAGGGCGTCTACGAGGGCGTCCACGAGGGCGTCCACGAGGGCGTCCACGAGGGCGTCTACGAGGGCGTCCACGAGGGCGTCCACGAGGGCGTCCACGAGGGCGTCCACGAGGGCGTCCACGAGGGCGTCCACGAGGGCGACGACGAGGGCGTCCACGAGGGCGTCCACGAGGGGGTCCACGAGGGGGTCCACGAGGGCGACGACGAGGGCGTCCACGAGGGCGTCCACGAGGGCGTCCACGAGGGCGACGACGAGGGCGTCCACGAGGGCGTCCACGAGGGGGTCCACGAGGGCGTCCACGAGGGCGACGACGAGGGCGTCCACGAGGGCGTCCACGAGGGCGTCCATGAGGGCGTCCACGAGGGCGTCCAAGAGGGCGACGACGAGGGCGTCCAAGAGGGCGACGACGAGGGCGTCCATGAGGGCGTCCACGCAGGCGACGACGAGGGCGTCCACGAGGGCGTCCACGAGGGCGTCCAAGAGGGCGACGACGAGGGCGTCCACGATCACGTCCACTTGGACGTCGACACGGACACCCGCGAGAGCGTCTACGTGGGGCGTCCCCGAGGACGCCAGCAGGCAGCCGGGCCAGCAGCAGTGCGCGGCGTGCTCACCTGGAGTCCACCGCGAGGGTATCCCTTTATTGCGTCGTCTCAAAGACGCCCTTGCCTGACCTCACAGTGTGCGAGCCGCCTCCCAGGACGCGGCCGCGCGGCTGCCAAATGTCAGCGCAGATTGCCTTTCATTTTTAACGTTGATCAAAGTACAGCTGAGCGGCAGCCGGGTCGGGCCGGACCGGACCGAGCGAGCGGTCAGCACGCCCAGCCCCTTCGGCCCGCCCACCCCGCCCCGCCCCGCCCCGCCCCGCCCCGCCCCGCCCCGGCTGAATTATTACATTATTTGGGGGAGAGAGACTCGCGGTCAGACAGACGGACCGCGACGTATATTTTATGACGATGGCGCGCGGTTTGGTCGACAAATGATGAGCGTGGCGACCAGGAGACGATACAGCGCGGGGTAGAGGGAGGGGTGGGGTGCGTGCCGGTGGGGGTCGGTATCAATTATTTGCAGCAGAGAGAGAGAGAGAGAGAGAGAGAGAGAGAGAGAGAGAGAGAGAGAGAGAGAGAGAGAGAGAGAGAGAGAGAGACAGAGAGCGAGACAGAGAGAGAGAGCGAGACAGCGAGAGAGAGAGAGAGAGAGAGAGAGAGAGAGAGAGAGAGCGGAGTGAGGTTGGGGGGGGGGGGGCGGGGGGCGGGCGGCGCAGGGGTACGACAGAAAAGAAAAAAAAAAGAAACTGATGGAGAGGGTGTGTGCCGGACCCAGGGTGAGTGAGAGGCCCGTCAACGAGCACTGCAAGCCCGCGCAGGCGTGCGGATGTCACACACCTACAGGTGCGAGCACTTACACCTTACACACACACACTTGGAGGTGTGTATTATCCAAAATAATTTCACCTTTAGAGGGTAGGTTTGTGAATGAAAATTCAAATTGAGAATAAAAATTAAAAATTAAAAAAAAATATTAAAAAAGACAAAAAAAGACGATGAGTGTTTGCAGCAGTCACACACTGCTTGCGGTCCCAGTGTACGACCGCTCTGCCTGCTCGAGGTGATCAAGTACGGCAGCCAGGAGTGGGCATGTATTACGCCTATAGGCAATCGGGCCGCGCGCCTCGTCCCCGACCACATCCAAACACATTCTCCGATCAGCAGCGCACACACTAGGGGAAGAGGGAGGGAGGCACGCACTTTAGAGGTTTCCTGACCAGGCCTTGCAGCAGAGGATCATGCGGGCGCACTTGAAGTGGCGCCCCATCACGCGACACGCTGCTGTTTCTTATACATTCCGATAGAGAAACATCTCTGAATTTAGGTGTGCAAATTTTTGTGAATCATTACTTGAGGTTTTTCCTTTTTCGAATTCTGTGAACTTAAGTGAATTTCAATGAATTTTCCGTTTTTTTTCTCGAATTTTTAGAAATTCTTCTTAAGTTTTTCAATTTTTTTCTGAAATTTTTCCAACTATCTGATGTAATTTTTTTCTGAATTATGAGGTGTACAAAAACCTCAGAGTAGTTACTTCCACCTCGTTATATTCGCACAGCAAAGAACACGAGGTTCTTGTGTCAAGTCAGGGCCGCGGACAGTGCGCGGTGGGGGTGTAAAACTTCCCCGGGCTGAGTACAAAGTAGCCCCCGGTAGCGGAGAATGGACAAGAGACTGCTGCCTCGCTCGCAACGCCCTCCTCATCGTCCGGCTGGCTACCGACTGCCGCATGCTGCCGCGCCGCGCGGCCGCGTCCGGGACGGCGCTATTGCCGCGGGAGTATGCGACCCAGCGCACGCTGCGGCCCGGACACGCGCGGACGCAGCCCGCAGCCCTCGCCGCTCAACGTTAATCGAATTGGAAACCGCAAATGCTACCGACTGCCTGGCATATTTCAAGTGCATGCACACACACACACACACACACACACACGCCAGGCCTCCCCACCCCCACCCCCCGCGAGAACAAAGACACCACGCACGCACGGGACTGGGGGCCGCGGGGAGAGGGGGGGGAGGGGGGAGATTCCGTCACACTTTGAGTACTACGTACACTTTTCACCTCGTCCTTATATATAGCGTTCATGTCAAACATTCGCCAACACGTGAAATGACACTGACCACAACGACCTCGATTAGGAAACGATTCATGGCCTACGATCGCTGACGCAAATGTTCCGATGAGCTCGGGCGGGGCGGTGGGGTGAACAAAAAATACATCTATAAGGAGGGGCGCGAGGCGAGGTGAGGCAGGGGGTGAGGAGCAGCAGATGGACTCCCGTGCCAGGCGGGCACGGCCACTGGGGGGAAAAGGAGGGGGGGGGGGGGCGAGGTGTGGCCAAGAATTCGACACGACCTTACGAACCAATTTCCAAACTTAATTTGGCTGCTCTATTCATTGCGGGCGATGACAGCAGCGGGCGCTGCCGGCGCGGCGGGGCGGGGCGGGGCGGGGCGGCTCCCGTGGGGACAGCTCCACAATAGGTGAGAAATGAATGCTGCGAGAGAGGCCTATGGGGGCGTACGGGGTGCAGCGGGGTGGTGCAGGGAGCGCGGCGGAGGGGTACTTACCACCGTGTCAAAGCGCGGCATCACTGGGGTAGGCAGGGTTAGGCTTTGCCCCCTCCGTCACATGGCCTGTTTGCTCCAGTTTACCCGCACTTGTGGGAGGGAAAGGCTGGCAGGCCGGGGCGGGGTGGGGGTGGGGCGGGTAACGGGGTGTCGCGGGGCTCTGCACGGCGGCTGGGCCAGAACGAGGAGAAACAACTCTGAATTTTGATGTACACATCCTGTGAATTTTTGTTAAATTTGTAGAATTTTTGTCAATTTTTAGAGAATTTTAAAGAATTTCTACGTGATTTTCACCAGAATTTTTGGAGGTTTCCTGAATTTTAGTTAATGTTTCCTGAATTTTCCTGCATTTTTTAAAGCAATTTTTCTTTCCGAAATTTTCAGAATTTTCCTGAATGACGAGGTGAACTAATATTCAGAGTTGTTTCCCCCTCCAACCAGTCGCAGTGAGGGGAATAAAATAACAGACCCATCTGGCGGCCCGAGGACATCAAATATTACACAAGTGACATACGCGCGGATACAAAAGAAAGGGGGAAAAAAAGAGGAAAATCCAACGATGAACGTTGTCACACATGACCACGGTGCACCGAGCACATGACGTGACGAGTGGTTTGCTTGCTCGTCCGCCCCTCATCCCTCACTGGGTGCTGCCCCGGCAGAGTTGTAAAGGTGAACAGAGTCGCGCCTCATTTGTCGGCGACGGCTCAAAAGTTGGCGTTTCGTATTCACGCGCTGGTAAAAGCCGTGAACAATTCAAAGTCGATGGGCAACTTGACAACTGATCAAGTCGTCCACCCCAACCCCCGCACAAAAGCCGGTTTGCTTGCCCGCTTGCTTGCCCGGTGCCGGGCAAGTTGAAGATCCAAAATGGCGGCTCCATTCCGGCTACAGAAATTTGGCTAATTTTGCACTCACCCTCGTCGCTCGAGCTCTCTGTGACGTCGACATACTTGACACGGGGTAGAATCGACTTCAGTGTCACACAAAACGGCAAACTCGTTACGCGACACACAAAATTACAACATAACGACGATAGAAATACGCGGACGGCGCGATTCTCCACCGAGATTCCGCCCACCTGTCGCCGCTCGCCGGCTGCACTGCACTGGAAGCTTCGCCGCGCCGCCGCCAGAGCGCAGCACCGCTCACGTACTCCGCCGCCTACCGCCTTTATTTGTTGAAGAAAAATTTAAACGATTTAAACTGGGCTGGAGCATCGATACGCTTGCTCTCCCTTTCAACCTTAAAATATTTGAATAGTGCATTATAATGCATTATAGAAATTTCTTGATTATTTCCTACCGCTCGCTTCAAAATTTTATTTTTTATTTTTATTTTTATTCCACTCAGAAAGGCATTTTGTTGTTGTTGTTGTTATTGTTGTAATTAAAAAAAAATTGACAAACGGCCCGCGAACCTGATACTGTTTTAATTCACCCGTCATGACAAAGGCCGAAGAAACATGAAAATGCATGCACAGACATGTCAAAATTCGATAGTTTAAAGTTTGCGGGGGAAAGGCCTCGCGCGATAAGCCGACTCGGATCAGTGAACAACCTTGGATCATGGATCAAACGTGACCTGATTCTCTCAAGTCAATTAAAGTCCATTTCAGCGCGCGCAATTTAAATTGCCGTACGTCACGACGGCACAGCTGTAGAGCTCAGCTGTTGAGCAGCGTGAGCAGGACCCTCCTGAAGGCGGCGGGGTCGGCCTGCTCGATGAGCACCGCGTTGCCCGGCAGCGCCGTGGTGTTGGAGTGGTCCACCAGGGTGACGCCGCGGCCCGGACCCTCCCCGACGAGCACCTGCACCCGCACGGCCCTCCCGACTGCGGCCACGGTCGGGTCGATGACGAAGGCCGCCATGAGTCCGTCCCCCGACGTCCAGCCCGTCATCTTGGGCAGCGACACCGCCTCGGCGTAGTTCAGGAACTGGACGGGGAGCGACTGGAGTTTGCCCAGCACTTTTATTCGCCACATCTGGAACACGCGGGGATTTTTGAAGCTGTTTGGAAGTGAAACGAGGCGGTGCGCGACTCGTCGAGGGGTCCTTCACTTTAAGTTGAAGCGTACGCCGATTTTTCTGATTTTTCTAATTTTTGGTGATTTTTACTGATTTTTTCTGAAATTTTTTCTGTTTTCCTGATTTTCGAATTGATATTTTTTTCTGATTCTTTCTTGACTTTTTTCTGAATTTTTATTGATTATTTTTAGGGTGATTTTTTTTTTTTAATTTTGTTTTTGAGTGAAGGACTCCTTCGATATCGTTCCGTAATGTATGTCCTATCGAAACGTGAAGAGAGCGCTCCGCTCACCATTGGCAGCTCGGCGCCGAGGACCGTCTCCCAAGGCATCAGGTAGACGGGGGTCTTCACGGACCCCAGCACCGCAGCGAAGGCGCCCGGGTCACCGTGAACGTTGAACTCCGTGCCCGGCGCGGTGTTTCCGTTACCTGCGGTACGACGTGGAGATACCCCGTGTTTCATTAGCGCGTCGACGCTACCCCATCCGCGGACCTGAGTCCTCTGCGCCCGGGAGTACTCCCGCCGGGGTCGCGATGATGACCTCAAGCCTCAAGAAGGCCGCCGTCAACGTCCAGATTCGAGGTCTCTGTCAAGTTAGTGATGCGCGTAGACACGCGCGTGCGTGCGCGTGCTCGCCGCTACTGCGCGCCCCACTAGCTTGACAGACCTGAGAGGTCTCCACTCACCGCGTGCTGCTCCCCCCAGGATGAACAGCTCCCGCAGGTTGTCCAGGAAGCTGGGGTCCAGGCGGGCGGCCAGCGCGACGTTGGTGAGCGGCCCGATGCACACCAGGGACAGTTGACCTGCGCCCGCGCCCGGCTCGTCAGACGGAGAAATACTATATCAGCACGACGTCTGCCCCACGCAAGAGGCTTACGCAAAGGGGAAATTTGGTGAGTAAATTTCGCGATTTTTGTAAATTTTCTTTAAATTTTCCGCGATATCTTTCTGATTTTTTCTTGCGTTTTACTGCTATTTTATTTCCACGATTACGAATTTTGATAAAATTATTGAAAAAAAATGGAGTTTTTCACACGGCGAGGTCTTGACCTCCTTGCCGGACTTACCGGGGTTCTTCTTGGCGAGCTTCACCAGAGCGACGGCGGCGGGCTCCTCGGGGACGTACAGCAAGGGGTCGGGCACGGACACGACCGTCGCCCCCGCCAGGAAGTCGCCGAAGCCGTCACTGCCGAAGTAGGGATCGACGGCGGGCTGCGGAGGCAGCAGCGGGGCCGCGGCGCCCGTGTACACGGGGACCTGCAGGGCACGGAGCGCGGGTTCAAGTACAGGACGATTTTTTTTTTTGAACACTTTGACTTATTAAGTAAGTTAATTAGAAATATTTTTCTCCCTAGCAAAATCTGTGGCCCGAGGCCACAAAGCAAGAAAAAGAAACTCTCGTGCCTAGAGCATTTTTTAAAAAAAGAAAAAAAAATCAGTGCAGAGAGAGCAGCAACGACTCACGTCCAGCCGGTCGACTATCTTGAGCGTGGCGAGAACGTTCTTGGTGACATTCTCCACGCCGGTGTTGCCCTGAACGCAGGTGATGGCGACGGTCTTGAACTTCCTGCGGGCAGCGGTAGCGTTGTCACCGTCAAACCAAACCGATCAATTAGAAACAATGACGAGATGAACGGCAGGCAATGACCTCAGCAGATCTTGCGGTGGAAGAAAAATTCGTCTAGTCCGCTGTATTGTATGTACCGCGGGTCAACTGATACCGTAGCTCAAACCTGCTCTCCTTTGTTCTGATGTTGACCCAGACGGTTAGAAATGACAATGTCATTCTGTGCTTCCCTGCTGTCAGCGTTAGATGACTGCCCCGGTTTTGGTTCTCACTGACCTTCCTACTGATAAGTGTGCGATAGCGATGATAATAATAAATAATTAGAATTCATCGTGTTCGCGAGAGGGTTTCGGTGAGTACTATACACTCTGCGCGTAAGGTCAGGCCTGGGAGATACACGCGTACTATAACCGAGGGGGGGGGGGGGGGAGGGCACCTCGAAAACAAATTGTTCGCCCCCTCAACAAATCATGTTAGAACCCAAAAATCACGTGGAAAGTGAGCAAATGAATGAAAACTGAAAATAAAAAGGCAGAAATGATGATGAGGGAAAAAAACTTCTCAAAAATTGACAGAAATAATTTTCATTATTCTCTTCAAAAATTAAAAAAAAAATCAAAACAATTGCTTTTAAAATATCAAAGGTAAAAAAAACATCATTGTTTTCATTTTGTACGGGTGATAACGCTCGCAATACAACTCGCTCCAGAGAGATCAGGTATACGAACGGGTTTATCTTCTCCATCAAGAGCAGCTCGAGGATGGCGAGGGCGTCGTCCGCCCCGGCGTCCGTGTCCACGACGAGGGTCTTCTCGGCGGCGTCGAGGTGCGGCGCCGGCACCTCCACGACGACGGAGGCCAGGGCGGCCCCGGCCAGCAGCGCCAGCGCCAGGAGCACCAGCGCCAGCGCACCGGTGACCACCTGCAACAGGGTGCAGCCCGTGCAACCCGACGGGGAAACTTTTAATAAACATCTCGTATTTCAGAAAAATGCAGAGAAATTTCGGGGGGGAAATAACAGAAAAATAAAGATTTTTTTTTTTTGGAAAATTCACAAAAATTTACAAGAAAAATTAGGAAAAATTCAAGGAAACATTGCATACAAAAATAAATATATTAAAACAAAAGTCTGCACACCACAAGTCAGAGTTGTTTGGTGCTGCCCAGCCTGATCCACACTCAGATTAAGGCAATGTTTTGCCTATTGGCCACTCTGTCAGGCTGAAGTCTTCAAGTAGGCGATGTCTCGCCGACTTGGCGAAATCAAGACTCCACGCGTCGCGGGGCTCCACAGCTCCACAGCAACAGCGCGTCACACACTATTATTAGCGGGAGAATTGACCACTGCACCAATCTCGCAAAAGGCTTCATGTCCATCAATCATCAGTCCTCCACTCACGTGACGCAATCCATGTCTTTTTTTCTTTTTGTTTTTCTTCTTTTTTTTCTTCCTACACTTTACTTATTTTTCAATACCACTCAAGATGAAGTGTTTTCTGTACTGTAGTACACTGAACTCCGCTCTCCTCCACATACATGGTTCGATTGTACACTCTGCTCCAAGCTGGGTTCCCTGAGAGCAGGACACGCGCGGTCCTGGAGGCGCGGCTCACCTGAGAGCAGGGCATGGTGCTGGAGGCGTGCGCACCGCCCTCCTCCTCCTCCCGCCCCGGAGGGGCCCGGCGGACAAACTCCCCGGCGATCGTGCGAGCTGAAAGGAGTCGATGCGGCGAGGCCCAGGCCCAGGCCCCTCTGCAGACGGCGGCACCTGCAACACTCGTTAATCCTTCTAGAGGGCGCACCGCACCACCGCTGCGCTGCGGTCCGAGACGACTCAGCCCGCCCCGCCCCGCCCCGCCCCGCCCCGCCCCGCCCCGCCCCGCCCGGCCCGGCCCGGCCCCGCCCTGCACTCGGTGCACACCGGTATAATTGCGCGACGATTAGACAAGCCCTCTCTGCGATTTGAATCACAAGGACCGCGCGAGACACCTTGCGCGGAAGCTGATAAGAAATAAGGCACCGCGGTCACCACACACCGTGATGGTGATCTCATGCCACCGCCAGAATGCGAAATACGAGACTTTTGATGTCGAGTGCGAGCGAACGCTGTACGGGGTGCGGGGCGGGGAGGGTCGAGGAGGGGAGGGGGAGGGGAGGGGCGGGGTGAAGCTGCACCAAGGGGTCCTTCCCTCAAGAGAATTAGAGTACACCCTAAAACTAAGTCAATAAAAAAAAATATCAGAGTAAAACTCAACAGAAAAGAAATCAAGAAAAAAATGAGTGAATATCAAGGAAAATCGCAAAATCAGAAAAATCGGTGTACTTTTGAATTTTTAGTGAAGGACCCTTGCGCGGGTCCGCGGAGCTCTGCAAACTCAAGTGTGAGACAGTATCACACTTTTTACTGCAGTACCACTGCATCTCACACTTTCAAAAAACTATTTTCTGTCGTTGGATGGCAATCACGTTTTGGAGAATAGCATCAGCTTTGGCTCAAAATCTCGGTTAAAACGAGCTACCATGTGATGGGGTTCTGATCGCAAACAACAACGTTCCTATAAATTTTCAAAACCATTAATTTACGATTATTTAATGTATTGTTGTTCCAAACCCCAGCACATGGTAGCTCGTTTTAACCGAGATTTTCAACCAAAACTGATGCTGTTCTCTAAAACGTGATTGCTATTCAACAACAGAAAATAGTTTGTGAACGAGTGAGACGCAGTGGTACTGCAGTAAAAAGTGTGAGACTGTCTCACACTTGAGTTTGCAGAGAGGGCAGATAAGCTCCCCGGGAAGCATGACACTGCGATTAATTGTCAAGTGGCACCGGCCAGGTTAAATCTTGTATTTATTTCTTTGACGGTATAGCTCGCATCGACTCGCGCGGCTTTTGAAAAGAAATTGTCTGGCGCATCGCAGCGTTCACTGCCGCGGCGGGCCTTGCATGCTCCACGTGCTCTCCGCGGGGCGGGGCGGGGCGGGGCGGGGTCGCGACTGTTTTGATACCGGCACAGCGTGACTGAGCGTTCGGGCCGCCCCGCCCCGCCCCGCCCCGCCCCGCCCCGCCCCGCCCGCCCCGCGCCCCGCCCCGCCGCTACGCGGCTCCGGTCCAGCCTCTACTCCCCGGCCCCGGCCCCGGCCCCGGCCCCGGCTACTGATGATGATGATCCGTCTTCATGTCTCTCTGTTTACGTCGTTATGTCACGCAGCCGTCGGATTCCGAAAGTCGGTTTCGTCCGAGTTTCGTCTCTCTGTCCCTGTCGCACTCATGGGGTGAATCCATAAGTAGCAAGAGAGAGGAGACTACGAACCGCTTTCCGGAATCAGACAGCAGACTCAGAACGGCGGGGCAGCGCAGAGAGGAGCGGTGACCCCTTCCTTCTACTCACGCTCCACCACGCAAACAGTGTGGTGAGGTGGTGGGCCCCTGTGGAGCACCCGTCGCGTGCCTCGCCCCGCCCCACACCGTGACCCTCCAGCGACCTTGCTGACCTGCTTAAATTATCGGAAAAATTATCGCACAGCTGTGGAGGGGGAAAATTGGTATCTCATTACTTCGACATCAGTTCTTCTCAATCGTTGAACATTTACTGACATCATGAAGAGATACTGAAATCAGTCTTCCGACCCTCCTGACCAGTTTTAAAACCGTCACTGACAGGTTATCAAGCGTTGGGTGCATTGGCTATGTTTTGTGTTTTTTTTTCTTTCGATTTTTGGTTTTTCTTTTTCTTTTAATTTTTCAAGGAAATTTCTTTTTTGGATAAATTTTGATTATTTTCTCCTACATTTGACTTTTTCCACTTTTATTTCAGTTTCTTGTTCATTTTGTTGTCGAATTTTCGTATTTTTCTGTATCTTCTAGATTTTATTTTGATTTTTCGACATCTTTTGAATTATTTTTACATGATGCGGAATTAATGTTTGAAGTGAGGCCCCCCTCCCCCTCCCCCTCGGATGGGTGCGTCACGACTGACCTGGCGCTCGAGCTAGTTTGTCTAGCGTCAACATCGTGTCCATACCCTCATCGCCCCGCTGGAACACTTCCAGAAGTTGTACGTCAAGTACGCAGCGCGCCAAGCAGCAGCGATGTACTTCACCTGCCCACAGATTCATAAGATCGTTTCGTTGCCGAGTTCCCTCTCACTCCAAAGGGCTGAGACTCATGCGTGTGACAAGGACGGAGATACGAGAGCGCTCTTATTTGAATCTGACGGCTGCCCGCGCGCGGGGCTGCTCGCCTCGCCCAGAGGCCAGGGAGACAAGCCTGGACGCGTTTTTGACAATTTCGCAAAATCATGGTGAGCGGAGGCAAAACGCGACTTATCGCGGGGGCGAGGCGGGGGCGCGGGCGGGGCGGGGCACCCCCAACTGGCCAGCGGGGTTCTCCCGGCCGCAGCAACCCTCCCGACGACGCGGAGCAGCGCCTGTAGCGCCTCCCTCCGCGCTCGCGGTGTCGGGTCGAAACAACTACACCGTGGGTCCCAGCTGGTCAGCACTCCCCGCCCCGCGCGCGGCCGCCGGGCCGGCAACTCGTCTTTAAGAAGCTCGCGAGATGGCGCCGGGGCCAGTGGCTGACCAGGCGGCGTAGAGGCAGCGCGACAACACCAGCCTATCGAGTGAGAGGAGAGCGCGACCGCACCCCGCGACAACAAAATGTTCGCCGTGATCCTGGCGGCGGTGGCGGCCGTCCTGGCCGCGGCCGCGTACCTGTTCCTGCAGCGCCGCTACTCCACGTGGAAGCGCAAGGGCGTCCCGGGGCCGCCGGCGTCCTTCCTCTCCCTCAGCGTGCCCAAGGTGAGCAGCAGCGCGACGTAGCCGACGCTGACCCTGCCGGTTGCCGGTGCCGCTGCGGTGCAGTGGGCGCGATCACGGTGGTCTTCTTCACGTCCTCGGCGGCGCGTCCGTCTCCGTCGTGTTCCAGGTGTGGCTGGGCCAGGAGAGCATGGGTGACGTGACCGACCGCATCTACCAGGAGTACCGCGACTGCCCCGTGGCCGGCACTTACATGTTCGGCAACCCTCTGCTGCACCTGCACGACCCGGAGATCATCAAGCAGGTCCTCATCAAAGAGTTCCAGGTAGGTTCGCCGTCGTCTCCGGGGCAGGTTGCCGCTGCCGCTCCCGTCTCGTCTCCGGGACGCCACCGGGCTCACACTGACTGGGCATGCTCAGCCTCAAGCCGCTCCTTCCAAATACTGTCTTGTTTTATTCTTTCGTCGTCGTGTTGGCCTTGCCGGTTTGGGTCGAGGACAATCAATCACAATTATTATTCCGGCGCGGTGGTGGTGAGACCGCGTGTGTGTGTGTGTGACGCGAGGGGTCCTTCACTCAAACAAAATCAGTGTACACCCTAAAACAAAATCAGAAAAAAAATCAAGAAATAATCAGAAAAAAATCAAGGAAAAATCAGGACGAATAATAATACATCAGAAACAAAATCAAGAAAAAAAAATCAGTAAAAATCAGAAAAAAACATTGAAAATCAAGAAAAATATTTTTAAATTTTTAAAGAAAAATACCAGAAAAATCAGAAAAAAATGGTATGTGCTTGAACATATAGTGGAGGACCCCTCGGTATGACGCTAATTTGGTGTGTGTGTGTGTGGCGCAGGACTTCAGCGGGCGCGGCGTTTCCACCATCGGCAAGGATGCGGACCCGCTCGCCTCGCACCTCTTCTTCCTGGGCGGCACAGCCTGGAAGAACCTCCGCGTCAAGCTCGCGCCCACCTTCACCTCCGGCAAGATCAAGTACATGTTCGAGACTATCCGCCAGAGCTCCTACCAGCTGTCGGTGAGTCGAGCAGCGCAGCGGCAATGAAGCGAGGGGGAAACAACTCTGAAATTTGGTGGAGAAATGCAGTGATGTTCACCCCCCCCCCCTTATATTCTTTGGGGGAAGGGTGAATCTTTGGGGAAGTTTTAGTGATCTTTTTAATTATTACTCGAATTTTTCCTAAAATTTTATTAGAATTTTTTTGATTTTTTTCTAAATTTTTCTGAATTGTTCTGCATTACGAGGTGTAAAAAACTTTCAAATATATTTCCCCTCGCCATGTCAAGTGTGCGCTGGAGCCACAGGAACGGGGAATGGCTGGGACGTCGGCCGGCACATGAGCGACGTTCAACCACACACTAACACACCCGCGGGTACATATTTGTCCTCTTCCCGCCCACCAGGACTACCTGGACGAGCGCATAGCGGCCGGCGGCGGCGCGCACTGCGAGGACGCGCGCCCGCTCATGATGCGCCTGTTCGTCGACACCATCTCGTCGGTGGCGTTCGGCATCGAGTCCAACGTGGTCAAGAACCCCCAGTCCGAGTTCTACACCGCGGCCAAGAAGGCCGTCGAGCCGAGCGTCAGCAACGCGCTGCGCAGCCTGCTCGCCATGTTCGGCCGCGAGATCCAGCAGGTGTTTCAGGTCCGCTCCACCAACAGGGAGACCACCAAATTCTTCACCGAGGTGGTGCGCGAGAGCATCGAGTACCGCGAGAACAAAAAGATCGACCGCCCGGACATGCTCAACCTGCTGATCCAACTCAAGAACAGGGGCTTCGTGGACGCGGACAAGGCCGACAAGGACTCCACCGCCACCCGCCAAGGTGAGCTGAGCTACGCGCGATGTAGTATTTGACGTTGACCGTAAGGCTCGCCGTAAGGGCGATAAGATATGTGCTCAACTCTCAACTTATTTGTTGCAGAGCCCGCCGGGAACAGCATCAAGCTGACCACGAACGACATTGCGGCCCAGGTGTTCGTCTTCTTCATCGCGGGCTTCGAGAGCTCGTCCGGCAGCACCTCCTTCACCCTGTACGAGCTCGCCAAGCAGCCCAAGCTGCTCGAGCGCGTGCACCAGGAGGTGGACCAGGTCCTGGCCGACCACGACGGCAAGATCACCTACGAAGCCATCATGAGCATGCCCTACTTGGAGATGTGCATCAACGGTGAGTGTGGAGGAACGGATGGAGAGGGGGGGGGGGGGGGGAAATCACTCATGCAAAATGTGTACAATTATAGTGTTTGTTTTCTTTTGCATTTTTAATTTTGATGATCTTTTGTTTTGATTTTTCTTTTCACTTTTCAAGAAATTAACGAAAGTCCTGTCACTTTTCAATAAAGTTTTATCTTTTTCTCCTTAGTTCTGCCTCTTTTTTTTTCTTGATTTTTTTTTCGGATTTTTCTATAACTTTTTTCTTGAATTTATTTTGTATTTTTTTTTCATGTTTTTTGACTTTTTAAATGAATTTTTGGGGACCGTGCAATAGGGGGTGGGGTTGCCTAGAAGCGAAATAAGTTGCTGACTACTTTTCTCCCTGCTGCTGCAGAGACCCTCCGCATGTACGCGCCGCTGCCCTTCATCTCCCGGGAGGCGATGGTGACGCGCAAGGTGCCCCTGACGGAGCTGACGGTGGAGAAGGGCACGAGGCTGCTGATCCCGGTGCGCGCGCTGCACTACGACCCCGTGTACTGGCCCGACCCGTACAAGTACGACCCGGAGAGGCACACTCCCGACAAGAAGGCCACGAGGCCCACCGCCGCCTACCTGCCCTTCGGCGACGGTCCCCGCATCTGCATCGGTGAGTGAGCGAGCAGGACGCTTACGGTGTCCGAGAGATCATGTCGCTTCAGGGGGGGGGGTCATTGCGGTAAATCCCGAGGGGGACTTTGGTGTTCAGATGTTGTGAATTATCGCGATTTTTTACGGCTTTTTGTGTTGTCTTTGCAAATTTTACTTAAATTTTTCCAAAATTTTGGTGATTTTTTTTTGTAAATTTTCCTACATTTTTCTGAAGTTTTCCAAATTTTCTGCGTTTTTCTGGATTTTTTTCTGAATTAAGAGGTAAACAAAAATTCAGCGTCGTTTCCCCGCCTCGATGAATATTCCCATTATTTCCGCTAACCCGTCATCCTCGCGTGTGTTCTTGTTTTCAGCGGGCCGGCTCGGCATGGTGCAGGTGAAGACGGCCCTGGTCCGGCTGTTGTCCAAGTACACCGTGTCGGTGGGCGACAACGAGCCCGACAAGGTACCCATCAACCCACGGAGCTTCGCGACCACGCCCGACATCCCCCTCAACGTGACCTTCCGGCCGCGGAGGCCCGCCGACGGCATCCAGAAGCGCCACCAGAGCGTGGCGTCCGGCTGAGGAGAGGATCCAGAAGTCCGGCCGGAATCCAATATGCTATGCGAGGCCAAAGACATAGGGGTGGCGGGCGAGGATGGCAGAAATCCCAGGCCATATTCATAATCTTTGTCATCGCGGCCTCAAACTCCCCACAAACTACATCCAAGGGTAAAATTGGCCCCCTCCCCCTCCTCCCCACCAATCCATTGTACATACTTTGTGAATAGACTGTTAACACACGCGCTTTTTTTTTTGTATGTTAAAAGTAAATTTTGTTGTTATTTATTATGTAACGTCTATTTTCTGACTTTGCACCCAGTGCAACGACGAGAAAGTACCCTCGCCATCTTATCTGCGCCGAATCTTATCTCAACACGACGAATGCGTGCGGGAAAAAACCGCGCGAGCGCGCAGCAGGCCCTTCCGCGCCGAAAGGGCAGGGAGGGGAATGTCTCAGAAAACTACTTGCCCCATTCCCTCCGAGAGGTGCGAATGCGCCGAAGGAGACACAACTCTGGAATTTTTGTTCACCTCGTCATTCAGAAAAGTTCAGAAAAATTCTGAACAATTTTGGAAAATTCACAAAAAATTATGGTAAAATTCAAGTGAAAATTCACAAAATTCGCGAAAATTTGAAAAAATTTACAAAATGCGTACACCAAAATTCAGAGTTGTGTTCCCTCGAGATGCGTGCTTGGTCGTAAGCAGCGCAGCACCGGCCCGGCGAAAAGCCCTATACTACACACCTGATAAACCCGATAATCCGATAAACCGGGATGAAACCGATAATAAAAACGAGGACAAGCGCGCTCCACAACACTCTGCGCCACCACGCCAGCCACGGCGCGGCAGTCGCGGGCGCACCGGCCCGAGGGGGAGGCGACCGCGAGGACCTGCTCCGCGAAGCGAGCACCACTCCTTGAGTGCGAGAGAGACAGAGCACTCCCGCATCCCCGGCGGTCTCCTTGAGAACGAGAGAGAGAGACAGAGCGAGGAGTGTGTGTGCGCTCGGCCAGACCGGACCGGACCACACACTCACCTATACGCGACACATGGAGACGCGTGCGGACGCGCGGGTGCCGCCCTGGGCGCGCGCCTGGCTCGGCTACGCGCTCGGCGTCCTCTACTGCCTCCTGCTGGCGACCGTCGGCCGCCTCCAGGACCACGACGTGCACCCGCAGCACAGCGCGCTCACGGCGCGCGGCCTCTGGCAGGACGTCCCACTGGCGGGCACGTGCTCGCCGGGGAAGTACTGGCCGCCGCCCCGGGTCTCATGACCTCATCCTGGTGCACGCCCTCCTCGCTCAGTCTCTCTCGCACCTCTACGGCGTGCCCCATGGGTGCGAGAGAGGCAGAGCGAGGAGGGCGTGCACCGGAATCACTCTGCTGCCCGGCCCGGGGCGACGGCCGCGGGAGCGAGGCGAGAAAGGCAGGCAGGCAGTCTGCCTCCAAGTTTATCTTGGCTATCGTACGTGGACCACGATGACAACGCTCCTCGAAACAACCTGCAGCACGTCCAGCTCAGTCGCACACAGCCCAGCTGCACCGCCTAGGCTCACGACGAGGAGGAGTCAGTCGTTATACTCCGACAAAACTAGGAGGAGCTTTCGTGTTGCGGCGGTGGTAGCCGTACTACCTGCTGGTGTGGGTCGAGGCGACCCTCAGTGGGGGTGTCGCGCAGGAGGAGGAGTCGCCTGCACGCGTCCTTTTAAATACACTCCGAGAGTTAACTGGTTAGCAAATTTTTGTGTGGTCTAAACATTCAATAGTTTCACCTTGTATCGAGCAGTTTTAACTGACATAATTACCCCCAACCCCCGATCCCCTCCCCCACCCCGCAAAAAAAAATAAAAATCCAACATTTTTAGCAGTTTGAGTTTTTTTTGGACAACGTACACAAATTGTTGTCAGTGAATTAACAATTTAATAAGGGAAGGGCAGACGGAGAAAAATGAATTGTGATAGAGCGAAAGTAACAAAGCGAGAGAAATAGACAGATTAGCAGATGAAGCAGACAGCCCACTGTCATCGACCCTTGTAAGTCGCAATATTTTGTAAAATCTTAAAATTGTCGGATCGAGGTGCCGTTTGCACACAAGGTCTTCTTTTTCTAATATCATTAACGCTATGTAAAAATAATGCGGGATTTCTAAATTTCGTCAAAATTTTACTATTGAATTCGAAAGGACCAGTCCGTTTGGGTTCCGGCATAGTGTTTCCGCATTCAGCGACGACGCTTCGAGAGGAGGGTCCGGGGAGGGTCTGCGGAAAGACGAGACGGTCGGGACCCGAGCAGGTCAGAATGTTGCGGCGGTATCGGAGGAGGCAATAGTTAAGAGAGCTCCCATAAGCCAAGGCTCCTCCTGGTTTTGCTCGAGTAGTAACGAGCGACCATGCTTGCATGAGCGTCCTCGAGATGTCTGTTTCATCCACGCGGACAGCCACATCTGATAAAAATAATCGGCACTGAGGCACCTGATTAATAAAACGCCAACAGATAGAACCTTGACTTGTTATCGAGGCTGTCGCGATATGGAGAGGCCGAGCAGCGGTGTGTACCTCTAGGCGGCCGCACTCAACCGTGTTGTTGCGAGAGGATCGAAGGCGACAGGCGACCACGGAAAAGAGGGGAGGGGGCAGTGTGTGCGGGTGCTGCAAAAGTACATATTGCCTACACATCAGGCTGTTTATCGGAGGCTGCTTTATCCTCCAGAGAGCAATAGGCAACACCCCACCGTGGGTGCACGCACATTGCCTAGCAGGCCGGCGCACTGGTACAGAGCGGCGGAGCAGAGCAGAGAACCGAGGCCGAGGGGGGAGGGGAATCACTCATACAAAATGTGTACTTTTACCCCTGTTTCTGATTTTTTTGCAATTTTATTTCAACTTTTTGATCATTTTCCTCGATTTTTCGTAATTTTCTTTATCTTTCATCTTAATTTTTTTAGTTAATTCTTATTTATTTTATTTTTGGTCTCTTAAAATGATTTTTTGGAGCTGTACAATGATTTTTTTCGAACGGACTACTCACCCCCCCCCCCTCCCCCTCCGACCGAACCGACACCAACTTCCGCCCCCAATTGCCTTCTTCACCGCCCCGCCCCGCGCCGATAAAGCAGATAAAGATTGTCTGATCAAATCCGCAGCACTGATTTGCATCGCATGTCAGCCAGTCTCAGAGATGGGGATCGTGCGAGCAGCGGTGTGCCTGGCGCTACTCGCGGTCGGTATACACAGGGTGCCTTCAGAAGAGTGCTCTTCTCGCTCTGTCTCTCTCGCACTCGCTGGTGCAAGAGAGAAAAATTCAGAATTTTTTTTAAAAAAGAAAAGTCAGCTTTTTTGCTGTCTCTCTCTCACTCATTGGGTGCGCCACAATTCAGAAATTCAGAAAGACTCTAGAAAATTCAAAAACATTCACGAGAATTGACGAAAAATTCTAACAAAAATTCTCAAAATTTGCACACCAAAATTCAGAGTGACTTTCCCCCCGCCCGTTTCCGATGAGTGCGACAAGGACAGAGAGACGAAACCATACCGTGCGTAATCACCCCTCCCCTCCCATCCCCTCCAGGTGCAGCAGGGTGCGCTGGCGCGCCCGGGCCCGGGGCCGCGCGGTCTACGCGTCGCTGGAGGCGGCGATGCCAACCCCCTCACCTTCTTCTGGCAGGCTGCCCTGCTCACCGAGGAGGGCCGCTTCTTCTGCGGCGGCTCCATCATCGACGAGGAGTGGATACTCACGTCCGGACAGTGCCTCGACCCGTGAGCCATCCTCTCGAGAGGGGACAACTCTGTATTTTGTTGTGCAAAATGTGTTGGGGCATTTTTTCTTGAATTTCACCTTCATTTTTCTGAATTTTAGAAAATTTTAAATTTTTATGATTTTCTTTGGAATTTTTCAAATTTTGTATTGGATTAATCTGAATTTTTATGATTACGAGGTGTACCAAAAAAAAAAAAAAAAAAAACCAGAGTTGTTTACTTGTCGCGTACGTCCGAAGTGTGTTTAATTTCCGTTTCATCTAAAATTCTTCGCATATGTCGCAGGTTTCCGGTGTTCCGAGTGGAAGTGGGCTCCCCGAAAATGTCAGAAGGGCGAGCCGATTCACACAAACAGATGTTTCTCACGCGGGAAAAGTACACGCACCCCAAGTACGATATGGTGTACCTTGACAATGATGTTGGGTTGCTTAAGCTTCCCAGCAAAATCAAATTCAACGTGTGTGAGTGAAGGCGCGGGCGGAAGGCAGATAACTTATTGGCCCGCACCGTATTTTTTCTCTCATTATTATGGTTTCTTTCAGTTATCTCGGCAGTCCAGCTGCCCACTTATTCAATGGCCATGGAGGACCTGTCTGGAAGTGTGGCAACAGTTAGTGGTTGGGGGAAGACCAGTGATGGTGAGTGATATCTAATGTACTTTCAATTCTTCTTCGGACTTAATACATATCTGTGTTTTACATTCTGTTTTACTTCGCAGACTCTACCATCAGCCAAATCTTGAAATACACAGATTTGACAATACTGTCCAACAAACAATGTGAAGCTGTTTATGGAAACACTGTGACCAGCACCAAACTCTGTCTGTCAAGTGAAAACGGGAACAGCATTTGTCAGGTTTGCATGAATTCACTTTTAGTTATGCAAAAAATATTACAAATGAGTCACTAGGCGTTTTCTTGCTTTGCACAGGGTGATTCTGGAGGTGCATTGGTAATAGAGAAGAAAGGTGGGCTACCAGGAGAGGTAGTTCAAATTGGAATTTCATCTTTTGTGTCAGAAGAGGGCTGTACTGTCATGATGCCACAAGGTTTCACCAGAGTTTCATCTTATCTTGAGTATATTGAGAAAATAACAGGGATCACCATTGAAGATTAAATACTGCAATAAGTTTGACATTTGAAGTTAAAAAGTGCATGATGAAAAGATTTTAAAAGATGTGATTGATTGTTTTGTAAATAAATAATTTTATGCCTTTTGAAGTAACTCTTTAAAATAAAACAAATGGAAAGAAACACTGAGAGGCAATCTAATCTGAATCAGATGTATTCTTAGTCCTTTTCTTCTTATGTTTACTTTTATGCTTCTTAGATTTCTTGGAATGTTTTTTTCTTTTATCACTACGTAAATCACTGTCTTCATGCTTCCTTTTCTTTGATCTTCTGTCGTGGCTGCTTGAGTCACTTGAGTCATCCTCACTGTCCGATGAATCTGAAGAATCTGAGGAGCTTGATCTTGACCTGTCCTTTTTCTTCTTGACTTTCTTTAACTTCTTGGACTTTTTCTTTTTCTTTTTTTCCTTAATTTTGGCGAGAGCTGCTTTGAGCTCTTCTTCACGCAATTTCGTTAAAGGGGTCTCATAGTCTAACTCACTCTCACTGCTGGTACTGCTGACATCGAGAACTACTTCCTTACTGGGGTCAATCTAAAACATAGATGCGAAAAACTATATTGTCAGTAAAAAGTAAAAAAAAAAACAAAAAAAAAAACATAAATTAAAGGTTGACAAAAAAATTGCTTACCTTGATAAAATTTCTGCATTGAAAAGTCAAGTGGCCTGCATACCCACATTTTTTGCAGGCAGGACGAAGTGTTTCTTTTCCAGCGGGAACAATACGTGCTAGCATGTCAGGGTCCATTTCTAAGCTTCGATGAATGACAGTACACCTTCGAAAACACCATCAACAACTTTAAATATTAGAGGTTAGTTGAAAGCACTGAGGTCGATTTCACTATGAACAATGTTTACCAGAAATTGGAGTTTCCTTAAAAATTCTGCTAATTAAACATTTTTCTCAATTTTCAGCCAAAATACAACTACACAGATGGCAGTTCGTAGAACTTGATTGATTGAACTGAACGCACAGCACGGCCAATAATGGTCTCGGTCTTGGTCTCGCTCTCATTTTATTTCTCATTTTCCCGGCCCGACCGTCGACTGGACGGACCGGAAGTACGCTGACACGCGCCTCCGGCTCGAACCGGGTCGGATATTCGGATGGGGGAACTCGCGCGTGCTAATGCTAGTCTACAGAGCGCTACAGGGACTACACGACAAGAAACCCAAGAAACAAGAAAATTTGGATGTATGTAGTGCGTATTTGAGCCGTTTGAGCGCGGGCACACATTCGGGACTTTGCACCCTCACAATAAACTCGGCGTTATTACATTTTTCAATGCAACTCAGGAATTGTAGATTGTTTCCCTAACTGATTATGTTTTTATGAGGTGTGTGTTTTTACTATTAAGTGAACATTGTACTATCCTTGCCTTAATAGGAAAATCATTACTCCCGTAAGAAAAGCTCTGGCAGTTTGAACATTTTTATTAATCATTCATCCTACATAAGTTTGAACCATCAGGTACAATAAAACCATCACATTCTTCATAACATTTTGTTTTTAAGCAAAAAAGAAAATTGTGACAAAACTGGCAAACGCTGAGTCAAGATAAAATTTGTGTTTAAGATTATGGTACAGCTTTTAGAAAACTGTAAAAAGTTTGGCAGACAGTTTGAGATTAGTTGCTTCCCAAATGCTCTCGGAGTAAGTACACACTCCTATCCCATGTCATCATTACAAATATCCAAGGGATGAGAATAAAGCTTTCTTGAAAAAGATTTTCAAATAAATTTTGGTACTGACAAAGATACTGGGGCAAGTTGTGTACTTTTTGCCTAACATACTATAATACGTTCTCAAGAATTCACCTAATACTCACTTAAGTCTTAGCAAGATTGAGTTGCTACGTCTTGGAATTCTTCCACAGCATAATCATTACATGCAGTGTTTTTCTCAGATCCTGGTGTGCATTTGTTCCCTCTTAATCACTTGTCGTACTATCGCTGATGTCGTGAAGTCTCGCAACTTTAGACGATCTGGAAGGTAAAAGGCTGGAATAAACTGTTACCGCTAACTCAAACTAGTAAAGGTTTGGGCAAACCAGGGAACCGTCTTGGCCTCGCAAAGCTGACCATGTTCATTTCACTGAAATACAAAACTATGAGAAGAGATATTGGTATCTACTTAGTTTTTAAAGGAAACTCAAAAAGCATAGGCCTCATTGGAAGTTTCTAGTTTATTTTTCAGCTAATTTAGCAAGAAGTTGAAATTACTTCTTAGATCTTGTTTTTTCACACCAATTCATTGAACATGGAACACAAAAGTGTATGAATACAGTTAATGTTTAAATAACAGAGCTAGGAACAGAACGGTAGAGATAGAAGCAACCAGAGGATATGAGTGTATCATGTTCATTTGCAATGCACACATGCCGCAAAGAAAACAAAAATCAAAAGGATGTAGCCTGGACCAAAATGATGGCACTGAAAATATGAAAAGTAAGATGAAGTTAGGGTTTTAATTAACAAGTTATGGCCAAAAATTATGGATTACATTACCCATAAGAAAAAGAAACAAAAAACATCTGTTCTGTAGGTGAACAAGCCAAAATATTCAATACATTAAAAATTTAAAAATGAGGATCACTTTGGATATGTAAGAAATAGTGTTAAAAAAGGGGGGAAATCATTATGAGTATAAATCATGCAATGTTTGTATCCCTTTAAATGGAGAAATTCTACAAGTGCCCTTCTTAGATGTACCCCCTGCAATATTTTATATTAAAGATGATAAAAGACTTCACTTATAATATTTTAGAAAAAAAAATTATGAAAAACAAAATATAGATTTAAAAAAAAAGGAGGCAATCAAAAAAATTCTAATAAATGGGGTTCAACCGTCAAACACCTGCAAGTGAAGGGAAGCACTTTTAAGTTTTCAATGCAGTACTTCATCTATGCATTAAAAAGTGATCAACTCAACAGCAAAAGTAATCAACCATGAGCCATGGTCCAGTGGCCACCTTCTCAAAAAAAATATGTGGTCCCTCGAGGGGGAGATCAGCCTTGGGCCATGTGCCAACCATTGCTCTTTGGGTCTAATGCTTTCCACTCACAATCAACTATTTACAACTAAACAGTTCCACATGAAACTAGGGGAATGATTCTAGACTCATGGCTGACTGTTTCTCCTTCATTGTGAGGTCACCCACGTGTCAATAACTCCTTAGTTACACATTTCCTTTGGCTGAGGAGCACCCAACTGAGGATGTGAGCAACCATAGCGTTAAACACTTAAAAAGCAGTACTGTTGCTTGATTGCTTTAAAAAGCTTAACTCTCAGTTGAACACTTGCAAGTGCTGACGGAATAGGCCCCATGAATTTTTCTGCATTTTTCCTATAAAAATATATTGTTTTAGAATTGTTTAGTTTGTTTCTTGTAAAATTATTGTCTTAAATTCTCTTTTAGAATGCCTTTTCCTTTATTTTTGCACTTTTTTCCCCCCTTTTATAAAATGAAATATTAAAAGTGGTAACTCTGAGTGGAGTGACTCTAATCCCTACCCCTTTTAGACCTATGAGGCAAACGATATAGTTTCAGGGGAGGGATTTTAAGAAGTTCACATTTCACTCAACATTGTTAACTTTCATAAGATGGAAAAAAACTCTTTAACAAAAAGGAAAAAAAAAGAAGAAGAAAAAACATGAAAAATAGAACTAGCAATTACAGCTATGCCCCAAAAAATAAAATGTAGACTTATCAAAAAAGTTTACAGAATCGTACTTTTCAGCTTTGAGCAAGGAGATATGGCTGAAAGATTACATCAACCATGTACTGCAAGTACTGAGACAAGCCTTCAGTGACACCATTCAAAAACATATTCCAGATGTATAGGCTTCAGAAATTTTCAGAGGGTAGTAAGTATTTTTAAGTGTCATCATTTTGGTGCTTAATCCACCTGTCCAACTGGGAACAAATAAATGGGATGCCTGACACCATACATGCCATTTAAAAAACAGAAATTTATAAAAAAATGAAAGAAATCAATTTAAAAAGTTAACTTTGAATCACAGAACTTTGATCCCTTTTAAACCTTTCGAAACATACATATTTATCCAAAAAGCAAATGGTTCCTGCAAAAGAATAATTAATTACAAATCCATTGGAACTCCCCTATATAAAATTCTGGTGAAAAGTGCGAATGCCTGTAAAACACAAGGGAAAAGTGAAGATACTGATGACTGCTTTACACCAAAGATAGTTAAAATGTACTTTTGAGCACTTTTTCTCATTCTTTTTTTGATTCACCCATCCTTCATGATACAAAGCAATTAATTGGAAAATTGACACACTTTCTATGGATACACTTTTATTTTCTTAAAACTGAACTGCTTTCTTGACTGAAGTAGCCATTCCCAAATATTCAGGAGAAAAAGATTCAAAAAATTCATACTATAAATAAAAAGAGCAAAGAAACTGCAAATAGAGAGGTATTTCTTGCTCCTCCTCAGGAGATAAAACAGAACAAAAGAATTTCTCGATTGTAAAGAATGTAAATTCAAAACTTTGAAAAAGAGAGACATCTCCTTGAATTGACATTAATTTAACAGAAAATCTGATGATTCCTGGAGGGAAATTAATACATACTTAGCAAGAATGTGTTCAGAATGACGAATTGACTGCAGGCTCAGGGTTGGGGGAGACTGTAAAAGTTCTCCTTCTTGCACTAAGGTATTGGAATTAATGATGAAGAGACAATCTGGAGGACACCAGATGTTTGCACATTCACCACATGGGCAGCAGTTATTTATCAGAATTCAGTATTGGAGAGAAACTAAAGACAATTATTGCATGACAATGCAGTCTACAATACAACAAAAAGTATCAGGAGCACCACCTAGGATTTTAAGAACCATTGCTTTTAGTATCCTACAGATGAAACCAATATATTAAGCATAACCAGAGATGAGCTTTGATCCTTTCATGCAAAAAATATACATCTACTGCATCCGTAACCATGATGTGGATGTGTCATTGTTGTGAGAACGGGAAATCACATAGGCTACTCTATGAAACATAAATGATGGAACTTGAGATATTAATTGCTATAAAAATATATATATTTATATATGAATAGACTAAGTATCTACTAGTGATGGCACTCTAAAATAAACCAGCCAAAAAGACAGCAAAGAGGAGACAGGCAAAGGAGACAAACAACATACATTTGGAGAAATGCTTGGACCCAGTGCAGGATAGTTAAGGCTATACCTGAAAGAGGTATAGCGAATCATTTTGTAAGGATTGGGTAGATAACACTGGAGGTAAATTCATTAATTCAGGGTGATTGAAATAAACTGATTGAGTTGATTAAAATAAGCTAAAAACCTGCAAAGGTTTTTAGCAGGAAATCTCAGTTGGGTATTGTGGGCTAAAACATGAAGAGTAAAAAATGGGAATGATAGATCTAATTTGATAAGGCAGATCACAGAAGTCCAGTTCAGAGCACTAAAGTAAACACAAAAAAAAAACAAAAAAAAAGATAAAAAAAGAATTGGTCCGGGAATGCATGGTTCAACAAGTGAATAAAGCAACAAAGAAAAATTAAAGAGGGGAGAAAGCAAAGAAAACTCTTCCAAAGCAAAAAGAGTTTATCATTTATAAGTGACCACATAAATAAGGATGGTACAGGGATGAGGCACCTGCTCCATAGCTTCTACCCAATACCTATGCTCTTAAGAACGACTGGCATAATAAGAATAAACCAACGCCCCTCCCCCCAAGACCAAAAGAGCGAGGCCAATATTCATTGGCTGGAATATAGACCTCTTCAATTGCTGCCAGTCATCTGCCTGTTTCTGCTTCCGTTTCATGCCCTGAAGCCTCTCCTGCATTTTCTCTTTTTGTTCAGCTCGGCGCTTTCGGCGCTCCCGCAAACCATCGTCACTGTTAGAGAAAGAAAAACAAAACAAATTAATGAAAAGGTCGAAAGATACCAGGTTATGATCCAACTTGCAAGAAGGCTACGAGTAGACAGTACCTTTCACTTCTTTCGCTAAGAACAGGGCTGTCTGGGCTTGAATTGACTTCCAAAGAACCTTCATCTGAGGAGCTCATGTGGTCAGGCAATTCAGGAAGGGGCCTACTAGGAGGCTCAGAGGAAACTGAGTCTGTTTGCATACTCTCACTGCATGGTTCTGTTGGTAGAGGTCTTGTTGGGGCATCAGAGGAAGAATCTGAATCTTCACTGCTAGAATAAAAAGGCAAAATTTATGGACGATGAAAGCAATTACAAAGCAATTTAAAAATGCACAAATCCAACCAATACCTGTCTGCCTCTGAAACAGAATCACCATCTGGGGAAGATGGTAGAGAGTCTATGCTTGGTGCAGTTGGTCTGGTAATCAGAGAATCTACTCTAGCAGGTGGCAATGGAGGTGGCTCATCTGTGTGATTATCTTGAATCTCTAGCTCCACATCTTTGTCTTCAGATTCCTAAAAGTAAACAATACAAATTATTCTAGATAAGAGTACATAGAACAATTATAGAACAGAAACATAAAATTGGAGACATGACTTGCTTACCACATCATCTACCTCAAGACCATCATTATGGCCCTTAATTATAGCGAGGTACGAGAACCGTAACTGATCTGCTGTTTGAGCTAAGCCCATACGGTAACGACGCATTTCTAATAAAACATCTCTAACATTAACAGCTTCTGCCCCATACTCTTCCATCTGTAATGACAGAAGAACAATAATTAGACAAAAGGCTGATTTTAACTGTTCTTTACAGTTTTGAACATTGACTAAGCAAAAACTATACCAAGACTAGGCATGAGTCCACCAAGCAAAACGTTCCAGAACGACCTATTCCTGCTGAACAATGAACAATAGCAGGCCCTACGTCAGGATCTAGAGCTCCACTTTTGCGGACAATTGAGAGAAAACGTAAAAACACAGTAGGACTTTGAGGAACCCCAAAGTCTGGCCATGTCATGTAATGGAACTGTAGAACTTCTCTGCTCTCTCCACTTGCAACATCTGTCAGCCTAGAACCACACAAAGCATACAGAAATAAGAGAAATGAGATAGAACTTCAGGTATGGTAAAATATGTTGGCAATGGATACAGTGTTCTGTACCTGAAGACTCTGGTAATGTAATAGGAAGCTTCAGTTTCTGAGAGGTGCTGCACTTTCAAGCCTACATCTGGCAGATCTAACATATCATCAATTCCAGGATGTTTCCCATCAGGCCAATATTGATGACATTTTATCTAAAGTGAAAATTTTCAACTTTAAAATTTGGTTTCTTCTGTGACAATTTTATTTAAAAATTGTTGACGCTATTGACATACCTGCTTTTTTTCTATGATCCTATTCAACATGACAATAGCTTTGCATTTCTGCTCCCATACCATGAGCCAGAAGTGACCAGTAGTTGTAGGCAGTGGACCCTGAGTAAGAATGTACTGTCGTCGGGCTTTTTCCATCTGTAAGATATGAAAAATTACTTACATAGCAAAACCTTAAAAAATTTTTTTTCAAAAAGTTAAAGGAATAAAGAAAAAACACAACAATACCTTCACAAGATTTGCATTTATGTATTCACAAGGCCCTCTATTCAGAGTAATTCGGCTGTGATCATATGGTATTACATCTCTATATCGGTTTAAGCACATATTATTTTTCTTCTTAGCCTCATATGTGGTAAAATCATGATTTAAACATTCTGTTCGAATGTGCTAAAAAATAATACAGAGTTAGTTAGAGATTTTAAACCCACAAGTGATCATACCACTAGCACATTCGGTCAAGAACAATATCTGCTAGATTGAAGTTGAGGTACAAGCACATAACTGAAAACGAATTGTGGTGCTAGAAAAAACAAGTTTTGCCCTGTGGCATATGAAAGTGCAAAACAAAAATATCCACAGTCAGATTTCTGGCAGTTAGTAAATGTATCTGAGTGAGGATGTAATACCAGTTAAATGGTACATCCCAGTTCTTCCAATAGACTGGGTTAGGCTTCAAAAGTCGATTATACAAAAATTGGTGGCCTGATAAGTACACGAACTACAGCATGCCTGATTTTTGTCTAGGCGTAAATTTCTGTTCTTCATGTCCCCAAACAAACGCAAGTGATTGGTAGGCTAAGAGGTAAACATAGCCTTAACATCATTACGCAGTGTCGTGACATGAGGCCGGCTGTACCAAAAACTGGTCACTGTTATTCATATTGAATGCGGTATAGCAGGCAAATCGCGTGCTAAATGGTCAATTTGAATACATTAGTGAACAAAGAACAGGTAAATAATGTGAACATAGCGGCTACCTGAAAGATGAGCGGCCAAGCTTCCTTGGCGTCTATGTCTGAGAATTCCTTCTCGAGCACACTTTTCGGTGGTTCTGATTCCATAATTATCAGATTGTTGTAAACTTTATATTTTAGAGCATAATTTGACAGAATGTGGCGAAAAATAACACTAAGTCGAAAAGTTCACTCGACACTCCGGTCTTCGACGGCACAACCACCACCACCACACCACCACCAAACATTCAGCGTATCACCGCCTTCCCAGAAAGAATGCTATTTCCGGAGACGCGCTTTTCTCGTTCACTGCAGCGGTCTTTTCAAAATTTCGTCTTTTGAGGGTGGAACTTCATTAACTTTCTTCACACACACAATCCCTGTCAATTGTTTACGATTTTTGATGAACAGTTTCAACTGTCAATTTCTTTTCAATCGAGCATGCGGAAAAACGAATATGAAAATATAGAGCTATTGGTATTTTTATTTATTTAGTGTGCTGGGACCAGATAATAAAATTCATACACATTTGGAAGCATGATTTCATAAAATCTTTCGCTACGAAGCGTGAGGTTGCATACAATTCGCAGTAAAGGCAAGTAAATGAAGATCTTGCTGTAGTTCAGAAAGCCGTCGTAAATGTCGATCTGTGTACGGTAAAAGACCCTCTAAAATACTGCGTAGACCTTCCAGGCGCAATTTTCCTGATGATATCTCTTCCAATAGGACAGAAAGCAAAGCCTGCAAATATGAGTGTGTTTCAGTCATTAAGAACAAAAACTTCTACAAAAAAGATTTAAGAGGTAGACAAATTATTTTTAACTATGTTAGCAAAAAAGTCAAGCCCAATTTACCTGAGCTGTATAACAATGTTTCCCATTAGAATTCCAAAGAACTGCATATTTTAGCAAATCTTCCTGTTGACCAGGGCCAAGCTGACAGACAGTTTCACTCAATCCTTGAATATCCCCCTTTTTCAAAATCCCTGAAATGAAAATACAAACATGTTTGTTTTATGGTAGAGTAAAATGCAACATAAGGATTATTTGTTAGGATTTTACCTTGAATTAATGTTAGACACTGATGTGGTCTTTGAAGCCTTAAAGCTAACTTCAGTGCTTTAAGAAGTTCATTGTTATTTATTAAATTCAAAAGTTGCTGCTCTTGGATGGTCAACTTTTCTTTTTCCTCAAGAGCTGCTTGTCTCTTTTCTGCTGTAACATCCTTCCACTTTACCATCAATGAATCTGCTCCACCAGTAACAATATAATTCTCATTCAATGAAACTGTAACAAAATAAGGAAAATGAAACTTTTAGGGTAGTAATCAGCACACAAAAATCACATTTATAATTGTGAGATGTATTAAGCTGTAATATTGGGAAGTACACACTAGCTAAAGCCCAAATACGTCCGTTGTGTTGATCAAGAGTAGAAACACACTCTCCAGATTTAACCGTCCAAAGTTTCAGTAAGCCATCAGCACCACCAGAAACTAACTGTGTACCCGATGTCAAAAATTCACCTCGAACCACTGACGATTCATGGCCTTCAAAACTCTGTGACAGACAAATACAGCATAGGAAATCTCAATTAAAAAATCCAAAACAAAAAGTAGATTGCTGTACCTTGATGCAACTTAAATCTTGCAGTGACCAAAGTCGCATAGTGCAGTCAGCAGATGTTGTTAACAACATCTGATCTGCAGGAGAGAACCTAACACACCATACACCTCTTCGATGACCTCTAAGCACACCTATGAGGGATAGATCCTCTGTACTCCAAATCTAAGCAAGAGAAAAAAAATAGGAAGATTAGATAAAATGGGACAAGAAACAAGAAGGGGAACTTTTAAAAATGTAACAACTTTTGCTGTTTTATCTTGGGATCCAGTAGCTATTAATTTATCATTGGGTGAAAAGCAAACACTATTTATATCTTTTTGATGTGCAATTTGGGTAAAAGTGGCGTTTAAAACGGTTGGCTGAAGATCTGGAATCAAAACGGTTGGTTTGAAAAAAAAAAAGATGATACAAGGGAAAACAGTGGGCAACTAATTACAAACATACCCTCCGAAAATTTAGAGGGAAGGTTCCATAACTTAAGACAGTTGTCTTGCCCAGCTGACGCAAATATTTCAGAAGATAACTGTCCAAACTGAACAGTGCCTACTGCAGCAGTGTGACGTTGACCGTGACCTATACACTTGGCAGTGTTACCATCATCTGTTAGATACCAGACTCTTACGCTGTAATCCTAGAAGTATTAAAAGGTATCGTACATATTTTACATTTGAGCAATAGTAAAGTAAAAATGATTGAGCTGAAGTCCATACTGTACCTTAGCACAAGAGACAAGGAGTTTGGGATTAACCCTTGATGTTGCAAGAGCCAAAACGAGATCGGTGTGGCCTTGCAATAAGGAACAGCTCATATCAGACACACGATACAGAGCCACATTAGTACTGTTGGTTGCAACAGCTAGATGAGAATCCTCAGCACCAAGGTACGCAATGTCAAGAATTTCATCACTAAATCCAATAAACTGCAATGAAAAGACATTAAAAATTTGGTACAGCACAGAGATTGCCCTAGAAGACTTTTGGGATTAGATAAGATTGGATTAGATTTGATTGTGGTAGTACCTGTTTAATACATTGAAAAGTATCTATTTTATGAAGTATGATATTGTGATCAACAGATACAACTCCCAGAGTATAACTGTCTGAGTTCCAAAGGAGCTGTGTAACTGCTAAGCTACCCTCTTCTTTAGCCTTAGACACCAATGAATTTGTCTGGACATAGACTTCTTTTGAAGCAGACAAATCCCAGACTCTGATAACACCTATGAATTGAAGACAAAGTTTGAGCAAACATTGTAACTTAGAGTCAAGAATCACAAATTTTCAGGGATCCGTAACTTGCCATACCTTTGATATAACAAATATGTATTACCTTGTCACATATAAAGTTGTTATCATTTTAGGATTTTTTATTTATTGCACAAAAACAAAGGGACATTTAAATTTAAGTTCTTAAAAATTCTCTGGGTGGGCCACCTGCCCTAAACAGCTAATTTGAGGGTCAGAAACATTTAAAATTAAAATTTAACATTTAATGTATATGATGTTGAAGTTTAACTTTTAACATGAGTGGCTGATTGGCTGAGCGTTAGTTATTAAGAGTTAAATGTACAACTACAGCATTTACAGTAATCCTAAAATATTTGACAAGTTACGGACCCTCCTGGTTTTTGGAAATTTTGTTAGCAATTCACCTCTTTCCCCTGCAACAGCCACACACATATTATTCTCTACTTTCCTATTTCCTGGAAGTGAAATGCCTTTAGGGAGCAAAGCTAAACCCTCCAGGCCTTCATATAAAGGAATGGTGCTGACTGCACATTGCTTATTTAGATCCCACAAAATGACAACTTTGTCACGTCCACAGCTGTAGAGAAATAAATTAAGATAATCAAAAAGAAATGACACATTCAATGGTTTCAGTAACGATTGCTACCTTATTATATGATTGTTGTCAGAATGGATTGATAAGGCAGACACCCTGCTGAAATGGCCTTTCAAGGTGAGGGTTGGTTTCCCTGTTTCAACATTCCATCCGACAATAGTAGCATCATCAGCAGCACCCAGAAGTAGCTTCCGGGATTTGTCCGGATGAAATGTGAGCACACTGAATGATGAGAAAACTGTATAGAAGTTGTTCAAGCAATACAAACACTAAAATCTTACATTATTTACCTGATAACACCCTGAACACCCAGCAAGTTATGTGTGCATGACTGATGGACTAAATCCCAAAGACGTACACTCGAGTCGGAACCTCCACTAGCCATCAGTGTACCGCCAAAAGTCAGCGCAAGTTTGGCAACAGGACCTTTGTGAACACTTTTCCATAATTTAACTACTTTTAGTTCTAGAAAAGTTGAGAAAGGAATATTGGCCATTGACAGTGCTGCCAGAGTTACAAAGTAGAGAGGAAGTTTGACAAATATATAAACCTGGAATATGCCACAGCCGGAAAAGACCACTTTTGTGACTGGAGACAACATGCTGGTCATCAGCACTCAATGCAAATGATATCACAGTATCATCTGACACTGAATTCTCTTCATCATCAGTATTGCCAAGTGACCCAGTGAGTTGGCCAGAATCAACATCCAATAAATTAATAACTGGTCCACACTGACAGATCAGAATTTTCCCATCAGAGGTCCACTAAAATTTAAGATAAACAATACATTGTGAGACACTGAAAGTACCAAAAAATTAAGTAGGACATAAAGGATAAGAAAAAAGAAAATATTCACCTCGACAGAACCACCAGTGAAAATAGCACCAAATTTACTTTCCACTTCAAAACTGTAACGTCAAGTGAAAAGAGTGAGATTTCAGGGAATGTAACAAATAAGGTTATGGGGTATGTATTTTGGCCAAGCGACAACTATGTGAGTAAAAAGTCACTTTCGGAAAACACAAAATACTTACATTTCTTTAAGCTTTGATTTAGTGCCCATTTTAGCTTTTGTCGAGAACAGTGACGGTGAAATTTTCCTAAAACTTCAGCTCAGGATCGAGGCACATGGTCCGGCGATCCACGATTTGTTGATGTTCAATGCTCCCCTCCCCTCCCCTCCCGATTGCTCCCCCCCCCCTCCATCCATCCCCCCCCCCCTCTCCATGTCTCCGCTTGTTTCTGCTTCTGCTTGTTTCTTTACATCAGTTTTTGAGAAAAATAATGGAACTCTTTTCCCTTTTAGCGCTATATCCTTCTCTGTCGCAGTCTTTTTGTAATTATGGACTTGCGATAATGTACGTGAACCTTGACGTCGGGGCCAGTGCGTCGGTATAGCAGCAAAAAGCGAGATAACAAGATCTTCTTCCATATAAACAGCACTCCCCGGGTTAGAATGTTGAAGAGGCTGCCCCTTCATAACTTTTTCATGTCAAGCAGCGGTTCTGTTTTCAGTCGCAAAAGAATACATCTCACTAACTACCATGTTACTTGGCGTGGTGTTCAGACTGGGGGCTCTTGCTTTGAGCCTTCTAATATCTGTATCTACATGGAGTAACTATATTTATGAACGATTTTCCACTAAAAGTGCTGAAAATGATCTCTTATATGATTTTATTGTTGGTAAGTATTTTTGCAATTTATGCACCTACACAATATTTTCATTGTCTTGGAACTATCATAATTTCACCATCCAATTTCAGTTGGGGGAGGCTCAGCAGGGTCTACGGTTGCTGGTAGATTAGCGCAAAATGGTTTCAATATCCTTTTACTAGAAGCGGGGGGTCCTCCACCGTGGTGGGCCACCTTGGGAACTATTGATATTCCTATTTTTGGACCACTTTGGCAAAGAACACATCTTGATTGGTCCTATACGACTGTGCCACAGACACATTCATGTGGAGTGTTTAAAGACAGGGTAAAGTACTATTTTTATTCTTATCCATTTTAAATAGGGAGAAGAGATATAAGTTTTAATAAATATAATTTTTGCAGGCAAGTTTGTGGCCCCGAGGACGAGTATTGGGTGGCTCCGGACGCCTTAACAACATGGTATATCTAAGGGGACATGAAAAAGACTGGGAGAAATGGGGATTCTCTCAATCAAGTATGTTACATTATTTTAAAAAATCAGAGCTTCATATGGGTTGCTACAAATATGATTGTAAGTTTACTTTTAAAATCATCAAGTAAAAACTTAAAAATTGTATTTTTATAAAGTTTTTCTTAATATTTACAGCCCAGCACCATAATTCTGATGGGTGGTTGCCTGTGTCTGATATGTCAATGACATCAGGCTTGTCTGATGCTGTTCTTTCAGCTGCAAAAGAATTAGGATACTTTGTAGGAGACCTCAATACTATGTCCCATACTGGCTTTATGGAAGTGCAGACAACTACTTTTAATGGGGCCCGTTTTTCTGCTGATGCTGCTTTTCTTTATTCTGGAAAATTGCCTAATCTCCATGTGAGGACCAATTCTCATGTCAGTCAGGTAAGGTTCTTATTGTAACATGTTTGACTTTGTTCTTTGCAGTTGAAGAGTCTTGCATCTATCTCGTTTAAATTTCTTCCTTTTTTTAAAACCAGGTTATTTTAAATAAAAACAATAAGGCCAAAGGAGTAGAATTTTATAATCTTGATGGCCAGCAACACTACTCTAAATGCAGGCATGGTGTGATTCTCTCTGCAGGTGCCATTGGATCTCCTATGATTCTACTGCATTCTGGTATTGGACCAGCAGAGCACTTATCAGAAATTGGAGTGAGTCGCATTTTTAGTGATAAATATTCTATCTAACAATAACAAACATCTACAATATTACATGCTTATTTCTAGATCCCCGTGAAAGTTCCATCACCTCTTGTTGGTAAAAACCTACAAGATCATGCTTCTACAGGGAGTGATCTCGTTTTATTGAATTCCTCACTCTCCTTAAGTCTTCCAAATTTAGTGCAACTGTCATCATTTTGGGACTACTTTTTCATGGGAAAAGGTGGGCATATCAATAATTTTTTTCCTCTTGGTCCAGTAAACCCCTTCTAGAAGTATGTTGTGCCCAAAATTCTCTACCAGTCATGTGCATTTTCTATTCACTTAATAAGGTCCATTAGCACATGGAGGTTGTGAAGCAACAGGATTGCTCCACACTCGCTTTGCCAATCCAAGAGAAGATCCACCAGATATTCAGCTTCTGGTCCTACCAGCTGGCCAGTCTTTTGATGAAGGTTCCCTATTACGCCATAACATGGGTTTACAAGATGAGGTCCTGCTTTGCACAAATTTATTTATAGAAAATTCTGTTTTGTGTTTAATTTCTAATGTCAAAACCCACACCTTACAATTTATTGTCAAATGATTACAGGTATGGGACAACTATTTTTCTTTGAAGACTGACACAGATGTAGGCGTAACTATTTTAGTGATATTACTCCATCCGTGGAGTCATGGGGAACTTAAACTGAAGTCTGCAAATCCCCTCGAATCCCCTTTAATTAACCCAAAGTACCTGACAGACCCTCGAGATGTTGAGACATTGATTGAGGGTAAGTTT
The DNA here is from genome assembly GCA_029379305.1 of Frankliniella fusca. NCBI lineage: Eukaryota > Metazoa > Arthropoda > Insecta > Thysanoptera > Thripidae > Frankliniella > Frankliniella fusca. Next base: position 266,959 of record JAHWGI010000282.1, read on the forward strand.
GAGTGTTAAGCTGGTACACAATTATTTTTTAAAGTTTTAAAACAAGAAAACTGTTAACATATTATTCCTTTTGTTTTCTAAAGGAATCTATGCAGTCAAAAAGTTCATACAAACGAAGGCAATGGCAAAGCTGGGTGCTCGTCTAAATCCGAAGCATATGCCTGGATGTGAAATGCATGAATTTGATAGTCACGACTACTGGGTTTGCTATGTTAAAATGCTCACATACACAGTTTATCACCCAGCTGGAACCTGTCAAATGGGACCTGAGAGGAAAGCTGTTGTGGATAGGTCTTTCAGGTAGGTACTATATAACCCGCATTTGATGAATTTCAGGGGACCGGTGGAGAGGTTCGATATGTACGGGAATTCTCCAAAAATGAAAATGAGTCAATGCATTGTAATTTCAGAGAGGCTGTCCAAAAAAGTTTGTGATATGCGGGTCCGATATATTTTGAGTTTACAAATGTGATTGCATGTATTCTGGAAGAGATAAGAACTCTTTCATGAGACAAATTTCCTGTTCTCATTTTTCAGGGTCCATGGAACACAAAACTTGTATGTTGTTGATGCCTCAGTGATGCCAACTTTACCTAGTGCAAATATAAATGCAGCTGTAATATCATTAGCAGAGAGAGCTGCTGATATTCTGACTAATATAGGATTACAAATGAGGAATCAGAAACAATCACCTCAGCAGACGTATAAATCAATTATGCAGATTTTTCAACAGGGCAGATTTTGCTATCATTCAGCAAACAAGACAAAACTGTGATCAAAATGTTAATAAAATATTTTAGAAAATTATAATTATTCATTGCATTTATTAAGTTGAAATCTTACCTACAAAGGAATAATTTGGAAATGATTTCCACTTATCTCAGGTTTCAGTAATGCCTACAAATACGGTGAGTTACTGATGAATGAATAACACTAATGCACAGTTGATTCAGTGTTCAAATCGAAGAGATCTAAGAATGACTCAATTTTTCTGAACTGCAATGAATCAGTTATCCAAGTTAAATAAATAAAGTCACACAGAACTGAATAAGATTACAAAAGTTTGTAACAGCAACATGAAATAAGAAAACAAAACAAAAGGACAAAAAAGAATCTGAATAAAATTAACACTTGCTGAAACATTGAGATGAAAGGTTTTTGCTATTGCAGTAGGAAAACATTGCTTCTTGATCTTTCACACTTACTTAAGCTCTGCTCTTGCATACAACGCAAGCCCAGATTGAAGGGAACATACTCTCAAAAAATCACAGATGAACATGAAAGCTGCTCTAGGAGATCTACCGGCGGCCCATTCCTCTGCCTCGACCTCTGGGCCCTCTGCCTCGTCCACCTCGCCCACGACCTCTTCCACGTGTTGCACCACCAGCTGAAACAAGCATCGAAGTCAATAAAAAAGGTCCACTACACTTCAATGAAATATACAAGGATTATGATTAAACTTACTGCGAGCAGCTTCCTTCTTCCTAGCTTTTCCTTTCGGGGTATCATCAATCAATAGTGTTTCAAGAGGCAGAGAGTCCGGTAAAATATAATAGCGGATGTTGTTACCACGAATACTTAAAGTTTCCAATTGAACTGGATCACGGTTTTTTATGGTCATCTTGACAGCCTTCAGATGTGTGTTCATAGCTACATCAACTCCTGCAAATAAATAAAGATTAGTGGAGGGTACAGTAAGAAATATTCACAGATGAAACTTAAGCGGTGGATACCTGTAATGGTTCCATGAACCTGTGTTCCATTTTTGAGCTCAATAGTTACAGTTTCATGACTAAGTTTCATCAAAAACCTGAAAGCAAAAGATTTTCAAAATTAATACTTTGTTGCTCAGCTACAATAGTAGGACAAACACATAATATCTCAACGGACCAACAGTAAGACGAAGATCGGATTACTAAACAACAAGGCGTTATGATATTGTAATTTTAGTAATTTGTTTGTATAAAAAATTTAGCGTTGAAGGAGGACCTAACCTACAACAACCAACATTCTTAAAACACTTCGACACTCGATTTGAGACAAATGAGAAATAGAAGGATTACGCTAAATAGTTTTAAGGCACCGATTAACTGAAAACATTTACGTTGATAATTCAAATCGCAAATGTGATGGTTAAGATCATAGAACCGGTAAAGAGAGAGAGGTTCGAAAGCCGGCTATAACACAACACTCAGCGAAAACTAACAGCCACAAAATTGTAACAATCAAAACGAGAAGATAGAACAAATATTGGCTAATGTAATAAAGGCAATTATGTAATTATTTACCTTACGAGTTTCATGATGCAAAAGGATAAATTACACGATTACAAGACGCTTCAGAAATTAGTAAACAATACACCCTTGGCGCTTGTTTCGTATTTTTCTTTGGAAAACTTTGATGCAAGGCGTTGAATCAATGTCACCAACAGTTGGGAGCGGGCGCCAGTTTCGAATTTGTAGAACATTTTACATAAGCTCATAAGATGAATTGAATGGTGGCGTCATCTCTCATTTAATGGCTTGTTTAATGGCTTGCATTTTATTTTCCTAGTAGACCGTCATTGTCATATTTGACTCTTCATTTTAAGTACTCATACATCCAGAGCAAAGTACTAAGCTGGACCAGCACAGAACAACACTGACTGACACCTAACCTGCTAATTAATGTGGGGCCCCTTTAAATGTCTTTTCTAAATAGCATCAAGTCGTGAACAAGTGCCAGAAGAAATAAGAGTGTCAGATAGTTGACGTGCTTTGCAAAAATACCTCTCAGTCTTTTGAACCTTTCTACGCCGGTAAGCTTTGGTGCAGTGCTAAACATATTTCTTTTGAAGCAAATGCCTCAGGTATTGTGGAAGTTTTATAACAAATATTTCAAAACATTATTGTAGCATTATTTCCTTGAAGAAGACTCATAATGGCTACCAGGGTTAAACAAGAACCAGTCTCTCCTAAATCAAGTACAAGTCGTGAAAATTCTAGTTCTCGAAGAGCAGAAAACTCTACCAATGCAACTTCAGATTTTGAGCAACGGTTGGTGATTTTTTTCTCCTCTTTCTTTTTCTCTCTTCAGTACTAGTGATAATGTTGGTTGGTTTATTATTCATGGAAATTCTGTAGGATACTTCTGCTGTTGCAAGGAAGTTCCAAACCAATTTCAGATAAAGAAATCCAAACCGAAATTCCAAATCTGTTACCTCAAGAACGGGCGGAAGCCATTAACAATCTCTTGAAGCAGGTAAGCAACTGAAACCAACTCCTCTTTACTTTATTTTCTGAAATCTGCAATTTTGTTTAATTTTTCTTGCTTCTTTTTCAGGGTTCCCTAGAAATATTTAAGCAAGGGGACAAGTTAGTTTATAAATATAAAGAGCCATCAAGTTCATCAAATATTAAAGGTGCAGATAATGAAGAGAAGATAGTATATAGTATAATAGAAAAAGCTGGCAACAAAGGAATTTGGATAAGGGATCTTAGATATGAATCTAATCTAATTGTTGTTACTCTTCAAAAAATTTTGAAGAACCTTGAAAATAAGAAAATTATTAAGGCTGTAAAATCTGTCTCGGTTAGTTATTTTCCATTACCCTATTTCTTGCCAATGTTGAAAGGTAGATAACACTGTTGCTTTCTTTCCTGAGCAGGCTTCTAAAAAGAAGGTTTACATGCTGTACAGCTTGGAACCAGATAGCTCTGTAACTGGGGGAGCATGGTATAATGACCAAGACTTTGAATCAGAATTTGTTGATGTTCTGAATCAGCAGTGTTATCGTTTTCTTCATCAAAAAAAGGAAGCTGTAAAAAATTGTAAGGAGGGTCCAATTGCTGCCCAAAATATGGCTAGTGCATCATCAAAAGATGTTTGGAAATACATTTCAGAGCTGGGAATCAGCAAGGTAACAATCATTGTACAACTATTTAACAAAAAAATAAATATATATATATGTGACAGTCAAAACTATGTGCCTGGCCAAAACGCGTTTCAACCAGGCATTTGGTCAAAACCGATATTAGGAATTAAAAAGCTATTTTTTCAAAAGCTTAAATTTTTCTTTGTCTGAGGACGTTTTTGCCGAAAGCTGATTGCCAAAAAGAGAACCATTTCACTTGAAAATTTTGCCTGCTCCTATCAGCTACTACTGCCGGTCCTGGGTGAGGCCACAACTATGCTACTGTGGTGTACGCGCAAGTACTTCTAATTGTGATAAAGAAACTTGCCCTGATGGAGAGTTCTGAATCATGGTCCTTCTAAATCACCATCAAAAAATTCAGTTTCGACCAATCCTGCGCGTTTAATTCGCGTTTGGTCCACCAGCATCCGGACAAAACCCGAATCTTCCCTTTCAATTCCTATTATCAGTTATGACCAGCCATTCCCTGCCCTACCCGGTTAATTCGTGTTTTGTCCGCCAGCACCCAGACAAAATCCGAATATTCTTTTAATTTTAATATTATCGGTTTTGACGAGGCCTGTTCAGTCCTGTCTGGTTACTTCGCGTTTTGTCCACCAGCACCTGGACAAATCCCGAATATTCTGTTAATAATTTTAAAATTATTGGTTTTGACCAAATCTGACTGGGAACCTAGTTTTGACTGTAACATATACATATAAATATTTATTGTTGTGTTGAGACACTTTTGTGTGTGTTGTCTTTTTAGGTTCAGTTGTCTGTCCAAGATATTGAGACAATTCTCAATACTTTGGTTTATGATGGAAAAGCAGAAAGAACTGTGCTTGCTGATGGAAATCATATGTATCGTGCTGTTGAATCCTTGTTGCCACCACCAGGGATTGTTCGAACACCTTGCGGTGTTTGTCCGGTAAGGTGGCATTCCTCTCAATTATAGTTGAGAGATTTGAAACTTTTCTCTAGAGTTTCCAATAATTTTGCAGGTTTTCAACCAGTGCAGTGACATAGGGTCAATAAATCCCAAAAAGTGTGTCTACATGACAGAATGGCTTGAATGAATATTTCTGAATGGAAAGTTGTACAGTTTAATGTAAGATATTAAATATTCAAAAATAAAATAAGATAATTCATTGAAAAATCTTTGATCTGTTTTATAAAACTACCATGCATTAACACAACAAGTATGAAGGTAAACCAAACACTGCCTGTATAAGTTTTGGCATCAAAGCAATAAAATTTCATAGACCTTAAATCTTGCCACTCCTTGTTCTTGGGGATGGTGTTTCAACCGTTGACCGAAGGGAACGACGGGGAGGAATGGGGGATTCTTTACCTTGGGCCTTTGTCCTACTTTTCTTCTGTGGTTGAGTAGGTGTGGTGTTACTTGAGGTAACTGCTATACTTTTGGTCTGTCCTTGATTCACTTTACGCGCAGATGAAGAGGTTTCCGATTCAAAACCATCAGAACTAGCAGAATTCAATGGCCTCTTTTTTGAAGCGCCTGTCATGGCCACAGTAACAGCTTGGCCTCTAGATGATCTTCTTGCTGGAGAAGGTGCTGAATTATTTTCTTCAGACTTCTCATCTGAAATACCTCGGGCAGAGGTTTTAGTCTTGTGATGATTCTTTTTCAGTAATGCATTTTTCAACTGAGCAGCCGAGGAAGGAGAATCAACTGACAGTTCATTTTCTTCATTTGGAAGGGAACTTTGCCTTGACTTGCGAAGAGCAGGAGATTGATCAGAGCTGGAAGTATCCAAAGGCTGAGAAGTTCCTTCAGAACCTGACTGGGAAGTAATGCTATTACGAGTGATTCTTGTGGACCTCTCTGGAAGTTTATTGATGCCCTTCACCTTCTGAAGTTTATTTTGCATGGTTGACACTTTATCAGGAGATACATCAGATTCAACTTCTGTGCTTGACAGCCTTGTTACTTTAGTACTTTGTTGCCCACTCTTACTTCTGAGTGGCTTTCGTTTTGCAGGGGACAAAGAAGATTCAGAATCTGATGCACTACTTTGTCCATTAGCCCTGCTCAACTGCACTGAGCAGCTGAGCGGCTTCTGGGGAGAAGCCCTATTTTTATTTATTCGCCCAGATCTTGTATGAGGCAATGGAGATTCATCTGATCCTGTTTTCGATCGAGTAGTTCTTGGCTCTGTAATCGTTTTCTTTGCTAATTGTTTGGGAGTACCACGATTTGCAGGGTGGTCCCTTGGAGGGAGAGGGGAGGAAGAGTCTGTTGCAATATCAGATCCAGAAACAGGTGTCAATGAATCAGCAGATGACAAAGTCTTTTCCTTTCCAGTTGAATCCTTGACCTGGGGTTTATCAGAACTTTTAGATGCAGATAATGAAGTAGAAGTAGGCATTTCAGACTTATTGAGCATCTTTCCCATCTTTGCACGTAATGAGGCAGCTGATACAGGGGGTGACTCTTCAGAATCTCTGTCTACTCGATTAGCTAAACTTCTCCTTGTGTTTGGTCGGGCAGGTGAATCATTTTTAGAGGAAATAGAGCTGGCCTCAGAAACTTCGGGTTCTGCACTGCTGGCAGCTGTCCTTGAAACTTCACCTAGCAATGACTTACTCATCCTTTTGGCTGGTGGAGTTCCACGGGGTGAAGCAATAGATTTAGCATTAGATTCTCCAGATTTTGGGGGAGAAATGTTTTGGAAAGTTTTTAAAGTCAATCCCTTTTCAGTCGGGCTAATTTGCCTTTTACCAGTTTGAATATTATTTTCATTCCTGATGCCTGTGCCATTAGTTTTCTTCAAATCCGTAGTATTTTTAGCAACAGTCACCAGGGTTATTTTTTGAGACTGCTTCTGAGCAGGTGACTTGCCACTAGATTGGTCCTTTGTAACTTTACCTCTAACATTCCTGACAGATCTGTTTCCCCTAATACCACTTGCATCTTGGGTTTCATCAGTCTTCTTCTTTTTCGCCACAGGAGAGAGACTACTCTCACCATCTGAAGCTAGCCTATCTTGACGCTGAGTCTTGTTCCTCACAGACTTCACTTGGACAACTGGTTTCTTGAAAACATCTTCAGTGTCCTTTCTACCAGTTTTACCTTCATTTTTGTTAGCTTTTGCATGACGCTCATAATTTTCAACTTCTTCATCATCGCTAGTCCTGAAATCCATGAAAGTCAGGTGAGTTAAGGGGACACTGAATGGATTAAGAAAATGAAGAGTGCAAAACTGTAGATAGTAGAGCTTACTCATCACGTGGTGGACTCGGTGGAATGACAATGTTTGAAGTGGTTGTGTTTCTTTCCTCATCCTCAGAATCACTGCCACTATCACACTGTAAATTAATTTTAAAATTGTAAAAAACAAGAGAGTTTTCATTACAACAGAGCTTGTACAAGAGTAGTTCAGACCAGCTTACATTCTTATTGTTTTTTTCCTCAACACACGCAGTTAAATCTCTGACACTATTTGTGCCTTCAAGCTGACTGAAAGCAGCTGTATTATCTACTTCTGTTGTCCTCATGGAAGCACTATTAGCAGCAAGATCTATAAGTTGACTGATTTTGTTTACATAGCGAATGTATAACTTCTCTTTAGTCATAACAAAAACCTGAAACAAATACAAATGAATGAACTAAGTAAGGCAGGAGCTACTGTACTTTGAGATTTAATCATGTTAATTTATGAAGTTATTTGTAGTTTTTTATTTATGTTAATTACTGTTGATTACCTTTTTAACACTGTCAACAAGAGTCTTTAATTCTTCCCTGAACACAGGATCATCTAATGATAGATCCAAGGCAACCAATGCTTTCAGGAGAACAGCGATGAATGTACTGTCATCACAATCTAAAATGGCATTGCAAATTGTTAAGGCAAGATTATTATGAATGTGACTCATCTGCAAAAGAAATTAACACATAAATATTGAAATAAATTTCAACATACCGTAATTAGGAAAAATAGCACAAATTGGTACATTTCACTCACCTTGGAATGGAACTTATTACAGCCTGGTCGAGTCAGATTTAAGAAGAGACGAGCTACGCTGTCTTTATCTATTGATGTAAGAGGACTAGAAGCTGGTGCCTGCATTAAAGTACGCAAGGTTGGCAAGAAGGCTTGTTCCAAGGTTTCTTGACTGCGAGGACACTGACTGGCATACACAGTTAAAAAAACTCCAAGTGGCTGACGAAGTTCCTCATCTCCCTCTAATAAAAGAGATTACAAAAAAATTTCAAATAACAAGAAAAATACTGGTTGAAGCCATTTACCTCTAGTCAAAACAATAGGAATTACCTGTTACAGGACTGTACCACAGAAGAATAAGGCGAGATAAAAGAGCTGAGGATGTGATTCGGCATGCCATGAGTAACTTGTACAATCCTTCAATTGCCACATTCCGCATGGATGTTGACTGAAATAAAATTTTTAAACAAATTAAAAATTACACACATAAAAACACTTTATCAACTGTTGGAAATCGAGTACCTACACATGAAACTTACAGTGCTGTCAATAAGAGAAGTCAACATCGAGATCAAATTCGAAGCATTTCCACTGGATCCACTCGAAAAAGTTGACTGAGTCTCTGTGATTTCATCCTCCTCAGTATCAAATTCATCATCAATTATGTCAGTTGCAAATAAATTCTTCTTCTTTTTTGACTTCTTGGTAGATTCCTCTCCTACAGTATTGATTGAATATTAAGTGAAATGCTTCTAGAAAAGGTACACACAGAAGTACATTCAAAACATACCATTTCCTTCTTGAACTCGGAAGGTCTCTAGACCATATAGTAGCAGGAGGTCAAAAGTCACTTTCAGGGCAACTTCACAGACTTCATCATTGGCTATCTGTAGAGAAAATGGAAAAACAATAGAAATTTTCAATTAATAAGTAAGTGAATAAATAATGACAGACATCCAGAAAAAAAAAATAATCCAAATTTGCTTTAAAAAGGGCACCTGAAAACAGAACATGAAGAAATTTTCTTGGGCCATTTTTTTATCTAGAAGACAGAAAATTCCCAATACTTCAAGACCTTTCTTTCTGATTAGAGGAGTGTTTTCTTCCTGCATAATTTATTTAAAATAATAAAATATTAGGAAAAAGAGTAGCAAGAAGGTAAAACAGCACAAACAGAGAATATGAGTGTCTCACAAACCGATAAACATGATAGAATGAAATTCTGCATCAATGAACGAAGAGTAGCAGAAAGGCATTTTACAGAATCTGACTGAGTCATTTCTCTAACAATTCGCAGGCATTTGCGAAGAGCTAATTCATCTTTAATAGCATCTCGAACCTAAAATTAAATAAATATAAATCTGATTAATCAAAAGGATGATACAATTAAGGCTTCAAGAGGAAAACTATGATATGACACCTCTACTCGAGATGAAGGGGGTGGTGGTGGTGGTGGAGGAGCTGTGACTTCAGTCAAAGCTTTCAATTCACTTTGTAGTTTCTGACACTCATCTCGGAGTGTTTGAGCACGCGCAAAGTCTTCCTCTCTGACAGCGTCTCCTTGCTCTTCTTGCAACTCATTAATTTTGACACGAATTGAAGCTTGCTGAGGGAGAAAGATGAATAAATGTCATGTTACTATCCCATGGAATTTTGATGAGATCTAAGCTTGCAAATATCCTGAGTGGGAGAAGTACCTTGAGCTCTTTTTGCCTAAGTTCTTCAGACGACAAAGGAGGTGCTTGTGGGGCATTCTCAGGCTGGGCTTCTTGTTCAGTCATTGGCTCTCTTACTTCAGATATAGCCTCCGCAAGTACTTGGAGACGGTCCTCCACTTGAGGAACAATTCCAACCATGAGTTGAATTATGACTGGGACCACATCTTCATGCACAGAGCTATTTGTTAATAAATACACACACAAGTTCTTCAAGTTGGTTCTGGAAAAGTATTTTTGTTGTGAAAATTTCTTTAGCATCATTGTGAAGAACTTCATACACCATATTATCATTTATCAATGACAAACCTCCCCATTTCATCAGCCAAATCAAAACCTTTGCATAGTTCCAATAATTGAATTAACATGTATTGATGTTGTAATATTACCCAATGCTCTGCTTCATCAAGCGATTTTGTTTCATGATACCTACAGAGAGAACAATGAAATGTGATATACAATTATTAGAAAACTAAAAATCATACCATGTACTAACGTACTGTTTGATGTAATTGCAGAAAGTAGATAGCTCTGGTAACAGTTCTGGAAGAGGTTCATCAATTGGACAGTTATCTGCGATTTCTGGATGAGCTTCAAGATACTCTGAGAGCAATCTCCAGTACAGTACATTCTCCGGGCTGAGTTCCTCCACTGGAATAACTTTGTCTTCATTTAACAATTTGGTGAGCTCTTCTAATACTGCCTTGATAGGTTCAGATCTGTAAATACAGTATACCTCCAGTAAAATGTCACACTTCCCAAAATGAACTGTAGAATCTGGCCAGCTAAGTCACCTACTTGAAAAGAGATTTCAGTGCAATGGATGATATTTCAGTAGCATTTTCAGAGTCAAGAGCATGAAGCAGAGACAGGAAACTACCCTTGTAATATTGAAGCCAAGCTGGTAGCATAACTTTTGAAACAGCATCACGCACAATAGCTGCAATCAAGGACAGAAATTTTAGATCTGAAAGAAATATCACAAAAAATCATTGAATAAAGCAGAAAAGCAAATTGTTCATACCTGATTGATCTTTCAGGCCATCAGTAAGAATTTGGACTCTTTGAGTTATGGGAAACCTCTGCACACTTAGCTTGGAAATGGTAATAAATGCAGTGCGACGTACTGTATCTTTGACATCATGAGTGCGATCAATAATACAACGTACTGATGCAGTTGTGATTGCAATGTTAGTGACTATAGCTCGCCTTACTTCAGCACTAGGATCAGATGACATGTGGAACATGAAAGCTGAAAAACATGACAAAATAAAGGCCCATTAGATACAGCAGCTCGCCCCCAATTTTCTTAAAGCGGCAGGATATGAGGTAGACCTTTCATTACGGGGCATTTAGGATCAGATGGATCTTGTAACCGATGGAGAGCCAAGACTGCTTGCATTCGAACAGCAGGAGCCTTATCCTGGGAACAAAACAAACCAAATGATGGCGTGGGAGAGGAATAACATGTTGCAGTTGGACAACTGTTGGATTATAAGCTTTATTTAGTTAGGAGAGCGAATCGCCGAAAGCAAAGCGCGAGAGCCCAAAGCGAAGCCGAGCGCGAAGAATTTGAGAGGTTCCTGAAGGTTCGGGTGTGCTGGAGCGCGCCGAGCACACCCGAACGTCCACATTATCTCCCAGATTCTTAGCTCTCGGCCTCGCTTTGGGCTCTTGCGTTTCGCTTTCGCAATTCGCTTTTTTAACTGAATAAAGCTGTACTACCTGCAATCTCTCCATCATGCATTCACTAATTTCGTCGCACAGATTGTCATCAATACAAGCTTCATTTCCCAGACCATTCAGAATTCTGTTAATGAATTGACACACTCTGAAGCGAATCGCTTGGTAATCAGAATTATGATTCTGGAAAATAGGAACATACTCATTTAAGTCATGGAGCCATCAGAAGAATAAATTGCGTTACTGTTAATGACATAATACAAACCTCAAAAAGAAATTTCAAAACATTCAAAGCGAATGGAGATATCTCTTCATCTTCCACATCGTCACAGACAGGTACGGTCTTAAGATGTGAAGCAATAAATTTCGAAGCGAAAATGAAACAATTTTCCACAGGACGGAGCTTTTCTCCTTGAATCAGAATGACTTGCAAACATTTTATAAATTCTTCAGAAAAATCTTTGAGTGGATTCTGTAACACCAAATAAGATTTGCTACTATCAAGAAGAAAAAGATTAAGAGATATAAGAATATGACAGGTAAACAACTTTTTTTGACATTAAAATAATTCTGAACATTTGATCAACATCAACTAGAACAATACATAAACCTACTCGGGCAGAGCCCTTTGATAGGGCCACAGCCCTTGAGATAATAAATAGATTAAAAAATTCACTCAATGACGTACAGAATTGAAATAATGATATTTAAAATAAAAAATTGAAAGCAAAAGGTTTGAAAGGAAAACAAACAACAGCAAAGGTTACCCTCTCATATAACAGCTTTAGTTGCTTGCAAAGCTGTTCGTGTGACGTTAAACTGGACTGGGACTGACGAAATATTTCCCGTATGCGTTTGGCGTCTGATGAGCTCATCTTCCCAATTACAGCTTCAGCTCTACAACTAAAGTACAAGAAATGCGAGCGGGAGCGGGATGTGACGCGAAACGCAAACTCAATGAACGGTTTGTGGTGATTTTGAGAAGTAGTTTCCCGCCAACCAATCCAAACAACTAATCAAAAGTCAGCAAGGCGGTGTGGACTGCAAAGCTCAACCTAGCTAGCAGAAGGCACAAGAAAACTTGTAGAAGGCGTCCGGCATTCAATCAGCAATACACGGAGCTCAAAGTTGTGTGTCATTCTCAACGAATTGTTTGACAGTTAAATCAAATTTCAGAATGGCTATGATTGAACCATTTGCCGGTCACACTCCAGTGCAGGCTCAGCGCTTCTCTCCTTACTCTGATAACGGAGGGTAGGTGTAAAGTTAGCGTCCAGCATTCAATTCTTTATTTACCACTATGTCATCACTTCCCAGTCAACAACGCGATATTAACTTGGCCGTCATTCTGTCTGAAAATACTCTACCAGTATTAATTTTACCTCCTCTATTTATTTTGTTGTCTACTCAAAATACACCTTTATACCTTTTATTTTTGTCTAGAATTTTATCGTTGATGTATCAGTTGAGGTTATGATGATCTATGTTTCTGTCCTTTTTTAAATTGTGCTTATGTCTTGTGTCTTCACAGTACTATTGTTGCTATCGCTGGGGAGGACTTTGCTGTGATTGGCTCAGACACTCGCCTGACTGTTGGCTATTCAATCAACACACGAGAACAAAGCAAGCTCTTTCGTCTTTCCGACAAGACAGTTCTTGGCTCTTGTGGATGCTGGTGTGATGTTTTGACTCTGACCCGCGTTCTCAATGCTCGTTTGCAGGTTTGTGTAATGGAAATCAATCCATTAGATCTTATTAGTTTCGTAAATAACAGTTGTGATTGGGGTTTTTAGATGTACAATCACGAGCATCAAAAAGAAATGAACACTCCTGCTGTAGCACAGCTTCTTTCCACTATGCTGTACTACAAAAGGTTCTTCCCTTACTATGTCTCCAACCTACTTGCTGGGCTGGATGCCGACGGAAAGGGTGCTGTCTACCATTACGACCCTGTTGGTCATTATGAAAGGAATCAGTATTATGCTGGTGGATCTTCCAGTGCTTTGCTTCAGCCGTTCCTTGATAATCAGGTAACTGTTAATAATGCTTATTACTTCAAATTTAGATGAGAGAACTCTTCACATGTCATTTTGGTTTGCAGGTGGGAATGAAGAATATGAATGGAGCTGTTCCAGAGGCCATCACCAGGGAGAGAGCTGTTGCAATCGTAAAAGATGCTTTTATCTCTGCTGCTGAGCGAGAAATTCATACTGGAGATGCTATTATCATCAATATCATTGACAAGACTGGTGTGAAGGAGGAGAGATTCTCTTTGCGTAAAGATTAATTGAAAAATTTTCTTATCAAATGGTTCCAATAAAATTTTACCTAGGTAATGTGTTATTATTTGGTGACTGGTTTAATTTACTGAAGTCAAATTTGCAATAATTTGAAGAGTATATTATTTCATAGCAAAGTAACAGTGACAAGTGTATATCTACAGACATTAGAATAGTACAGGCATTAAATGAGACCAAATGACTTGCAATTTAAACAGAAACAGCACAAGCCATCAATTATGGTCCCCATAGCTCAACTCTCTTGCCGTCAATTATACCAGTGAAGATCTTGAAACTTTCAGAAAATCTTTCCAAAATTGAATTATGCTTAACACCAAACTGTACAGTATTTTTAACAATGGGGTGTGGAAATCAGTCCATTATTGTGAGGTGGAATATTGGACGGCGAGGCTTCTTCAAGGCCCCCAGGGACTTCTACTTCTTAGTCCCAGGGGGCGGGAGGGGTTGGCCCAGGTCCTTGCCACGCAATTTTATACCTGTTGGGACAGAAAAGAAGGCTCATGAAATTTTACATAACATTAAATTGTGCTATGAGCAAAAGTGGTCTCACCAATGGCTCTTTCAATTTTCCCCAGAACAACCTGGTTGGGAATTCCTCGCCCTGCCTCATAATCATTGACAATCTGAGGCTTCTCACAGATTTTCTGAAAAAACAATTTACAACTGATGTAAATTTCAAATGTGATTTCCTCCCTCAATTTTCATCCCCTCACCTTCCATTACCCCTCAAAGCACAGTAAAGTTTATATTTTAATAAGACTTACAGTCGCTAGGTCTTTCTGACTCCAACCTTTGGCCTGTCGTCCCTGCATGATAAGTTTCCCAATATCGAGAGGGACTTTATCATGTTTCAACTCTTCTGTCTCTCGATCAAGTTTAGCAGTATTTTTCGTGGTAACAGTATGTTTATTTTGACCTCCTCCCCCTAAAAGAAGAAGAAGAAGAAATAACATTGGCTTACTTTTGTCTTAATACAATACTCAGAAAAAACCAAAAGAACACCATTATACTTACATTTCTGTTGTGTATCAACTGCCACACCCTGTCGCCGAGCAGCATTAACAGCCTGCAGGTGAAAAAATTGCACTCATGTAGAAAAAATTGTTAATAATTACGTTTAGAACGAGAAAATATATTTTACGCAATTTTCATACAAAATATCAACAAAGAAAATACAAAAATTACAAATTTCTGGTTCACAACATGGCGTCCTTACCACATTGCACATTAAACATGATAAGAGAGAAAATGCTTCTAAAGTAGTAATTAGAGGCACTAAAATAAGTATCTTAAAAAGTTAAATCTAAGTCGCAAAGAAAATTCTCGAACCCATAGGAAGTGTCCATGGGCACGACATAGGGCTTGAATGGGAACAACCTCACTCTCAAATTTCTTACTTGTTCACTTTTTGCTGCAGAAGCCTTCTGGGGCCTCTTTTTCAAAATGGTAACAGTATCCCAGTCTGACATGGTTACAGATTAAGAAATCCGACTTGCAGGAATAGAACGAAACGATTACAGAAACGCCTACGCTTTAACCTGCGCCCTGCGCCACGAATTTCATGTGTACTAGAATGTGTATGCGAATGCGACTGCTGTTGTGGTTGTGACGGGGTGCATGGTGCTGGCCGCAAGACATTCGAATGTGGGGCCAGGGTTTTTCACCCCTGCAAACAGTCACGCAAAGCCCTCGAACAAAGAAACTGAAAGTATATAGAAGGAGGGAAGGGACGAGATTGAAACTTGAAACTCTTGAAAGAGCACGGCCACTCACACTAATCGTTGCTTGAAGGTTTTAAAATTAAGAGACTAGACCAGAAAAGTTTTAAAGATATTTTATTGAGAATGTGATGTGTTGAAGAGCTCATGCTGACATAAATAGATATTTATTGAATGGTACTAATATCCAATACCTGTAATACCCATAAGTAGAAAAAAGTTAGTATAATAGGACAAATACTCTAACAAATAGAAAATAAAAAGCAGAAAAGCAAATAATTAATGATAAGATTTTAAAAAACACGGCAAGGTCACAAAACAGGTACTTGAGACATCAAAATTCAAAGTTTTTGAGCTGCGCATAATACATCAATGGCATTAAAAACAAACATAAATTGAACCTGCCCTCTTGACCAAAATTTCAACAAAAAAATTAATTTGGGAATGAACAAATACGATTGCCAATCCCATCGAACACAATAAAACAAATGATAATTTAGGACAGAAAACACATGTATGCACACAAAGAGAGAAGATCAAAATAAGTCTTATCTTAATCTGTGCTTTCTCTCTCTTTTTTTTTTTCCTCTCCTTGAAATCGTAAGGAGTTGGCAGTTTTTAGACTATTGGGGGCCACCTTTTCCACTAATGATTAATATTGCATAATTGTGTGTCAAAATACTTTGCCCTCTCTCTGGAATAACTTCTGTTACTGGCATTCTATTAAACTTTGATTAAGAACAATCCAAAGAGAAAGAAAAAAAAAAACACTCTTTTACTCTGAACACAAGGAAGTTCTGACAGGCACAAACTTTGGTCTCTAGTCCTGCTTCAAACTAAATATGTGGTTACCACACATTCTGAGATGCTCATAAGAAAATCATCTCATGTCATTCTGTTACTCTTCTAAAGGCTATAATTCTTAAAGAAAATCACAAATTTAAGTCAGTCATGTTTTGTTATGCAACCAATAATCATCATATACATAGTAACAATTCAGTAAAAATAAAACAAAATAACAAATTTGAATAAAAGAAAGTTTTCTGTAAGAATCTTACAGGAATAAAATGTTTTTTGATTGTTTGCATTACTTTTGGTATCCATAAGTGTCACAAAATGAAATAAATAAATAAATACATAGATAAGTAAATAAATAAATAAATAAAAAAGGAAATTGGAAAGAAAGAAACACACACACACACATACAACTGACTACAGAAAAACTGTCTGCAAAACAAACACTTTCAAATAGACTCAAATACAGTCTACAGTGGATACAACTGTATAGACAAACACAACTATAATACCCATATGAACAAATGGAAGAGAGAACTTCCTTTGGCATAAAACACAAAAGCAACACTAATGCTATGGCATTTTTTAGATGGATGGCAAATGGTTTTAAAAAAAATATATATATGTACATAAATATATAAAAAAGACAGTAGGAATGTGGCACTTGAAATTGTAAAAGTACAATCTTGGTTAAGATGCATAATAGCCACAAATGTTTGGAGCTTTTGGTGCATCAACAACACTGCGCTACAATTATTGCCACAATACAAAGAGAAAAAAAAATAATACAGGGAGGTACAAAGTTTTAGGTTTTCGAACCACTAACAGGCCCACAACTGTAATAATAAATGTAAGATTTAATATGTATCTTATGTAGCCATTCTGCAATTTTAAGCTAATTTCATCAACTATCATGAAGATTGTAGACGTCGATATGTTTCAAGAATTTCTGGTGAACATAAATAAGTAGTTCCATTGGCTGAGGACTGGAGCTGAATTACAGCTGAAGATGATGTTGGAACTATTTGCTGGATGATATGTGGGAGAAGATTACTCACAGCATTGTTGGTAGGAAGAGAAGTTTGTATAGTTAAAGGCACTATACTATTTCTTTCCAGTATTTGTCCTAGCTCTTGACACTGCTGCATATCAGAATGATGAGTTTCACCTTCAGATTGTGGGTGACCATTTACATGAATCTGACTTAAAGGATCTGCTCCTTCCTCCTCTTTAACACATCGGTTTTGGTTATTCTCATCCCTCTCATCAATATTTGCATCACTAGAGTCACTTTTGTCATCCTGGAACAGAATTGACTGAAAAATACAAGGGCAAGTAAGGTTTATCATTTCCAAATGCTCAAATGCTATACCTTATCGCTTCGACTTCTTCTGATAATTTTTCGATGTCTGAGCCTATGTGAATCACAGAAAGCCTTCGTTGGAAAGCCTTTACCACACACATCACATTTGAACGGGAATTCTGAAGGATCCATAGCTATTCCTCCACTCTCACCCTCAACAGCAATGCCATGGCACGCCTACATGTAAAGTGTTTGAATGGTAAAATTGGTGAGAACATATTTAATAATAGCAATAAATCAGAATTAACAAAAAAAAAAAAAAGAGAAAGAAAGAAAAAAAAAGAAACATACCATATGCATTGTGTAGTAGTGCTTTACAATAAAAGCCTTATTACAAGTCTGACATATATATGGTCCTTCAGTTGCATGTGTTTTGCGATGCTTATGCAAGTTATCTTTCCGGCTGAAGTTTTTTCCACACTGCTCACAAGGAAACTGTTTTTCTCCTGAATGGCTTACTGAGTGTCGTAAGAGATGTTCTTTCCGAACAAAAGTCTTTTCACAGAACTGACATATATACGGCCTTTCACCTAAGATAATAGGAAGTCCATGGGTAGATAACAAAAATCAAAAGAAATGTAAGAAAACATCATATTTTACAATTACCTGAATGTAATCTCTGATGTTGAAACAAGTGTTCCTTTCGCTTGAAGAGTTTCGGACATTCATCACAGGAATAGAGACTCTTTGTATCCAAATCTTGGCCACCAGCACCACTTACAACAGCCTCTATTGACGAGCACATTGTGTCATGCCTATCTTTATCACTTTGAGATGAAACATCATCTCTTACATCATCATGTAAATCATCTTCTGTTTCATTTTCATTACTATACTGTAAAATAGGAGCTGTGAACCCTTGATGAAGTTCATGAATTTTATGGTCAATTTGAAGCTGCGGTTGTCTGTGCTGTTGTTGTAGTTGCTGCTGCTGCTGCTGCTGCTGCTGCTGCTGCTGCTGCTGCTGCTGTTGGAGTTGTTGCTGCTGCTCTTGCTGCTGTTGTTGCTGTTGTTGCTGCTGTTGCATTTGTTCATGCTGCTGTCGAATTTGTTGCTGTTGCAGTTGAAGTTGTTGAATTTGTTGTTGCTCATTTTGTTCTTGCTGGTGTTGTTGTCGTTGCTGTGGTGCTTCATTTTTAGCCGTTTCTCGCTTCTTTTTTTTCTTTTGAGGCGACTGAATTTGGTCATGCTTATGTTGTAGTTGGATTTGTTGAAGCTGTTGTTGTTGTTGTTGTTGTTGTTGTTGATGGTGGTGCTCTTGTTGCTGCTGTTGTTTAAGCTGCTGCTCAATTTCTTGCTGTTGAAGGGATTGAGTTTGCAAAAACTGTTGGATTTGTTGCTGTTGTAATTGTTGATGCTGCTCTTGTTCGTGATGTCTATTGTCTTGCAGTTGTTGGGTAGTCAGTATGTTTTGGGGCAAGCCAACGATGCGTAATCCGCCAGGAACAGTAGGATCTTTGACCACAGTTGCACCGTCAACTAGATTCATTTTCAGAATTTCTCCAAGCTGAGCAATTAAATCCCTGCAATTGAGAGAAAAAACAATAAAAAAGAGTAAGTACCTCTCAAAAAAAGGTTAAAAGGACCTTCCAATTCGTTGCAAAAAGAAAGAAAAAAAAATGAAGGGTAAAAAAAAGAAAAGAGGAAAGTAGTCCTACCTCTGAAGTTGTGGGTTTGTTTGATCAGTATCTTTTATATTAAAGTGAACCATTAATTCTTGTCCAGCAAAAGTAATGGTTTGTGGTTGCAACTGAGGAGTATGTTGAGGTAGCTGGGGTCCCTCACTGCTTCTGTCTGCTGCTATCTAAAACAAAAATACATATAC
This sequence comes from Frankliniella fusca, assembly GCA_029379305.1. Classification (NCBI taxonomy): domain Eukaryota; kingdom Metazoa; phylum Arthropoda; class Insecta; order Thysanoptera; family Thripidae; genus Frankliniella; species Frankliniella fusca. The sequence goes on from JAHWGI010000282.1 coordinate 286,218, forward strand.
AGAATTAAAAACAACTAAAAAAAAAAAAAATCCAGGCTTCAAAAAAAGAAAAAGGTAGTGATGCAGGGTGCAAAAGCTTATGAAAAATTTAACAACATCTTACAATTTCAGGTTTTCTTTCAACCTTTTGTAATGATACTTCGGGAGCAGGCATCCCATTGTTTAGATAGGCATATCTAGCACCATCACCAGGCTCCAAGATAGGTGCATTAGATGTGCTCAGTATCTGTTAAATGAGGTAAGTGTAGACATTAAAATTAGGTCTTGAGTACTGTGCAACATTCTTCAGAACGACAAGGAAAACAAAACCTACTGGTTGCAGACGAGCAGATTCTGCATCTGAAAGGATTTGTATTCCTGCTGCCTGAATAAGATTAGACAAACCATCAGCACCAACAGGCAAGACAAAAGTAGGTCCTGACACTTTTCCTGATGGTGAGACCACTTCAATTTTGTTTGGTGATGTTTCTTTGGTAGGATAATTTTCTCGCACATACACCTGAGCATAGAGGGAAATAGGAGTAAAAATCTCAAACTGAAAAGTCCATGAGAGAATTGAATTGGAAAATTACCATTGCAGCCTGCCCCTCCTTGTGGTCCTCCGCCCGAATAGTAGAGAAATAACTTTCTAGCATAGCCTCAGCATTAACACAGGCTTCTCGAAACTCATAAACACTTTCCAGTTTCTCAACACAGGTGGAGCACACTATCTTTGGCAAGGAGTCATCCTCCACCACCTGTAGGGAGAGAAGACATAATCAGCATTGAAGCAAAATATTTGTGACAGTACAAATATTTTAATCAGGACAATACAAAACATTGCTTTCAGAAAAAAAAGGTTACTTGATCTGGTTGTGTCCTCAAAACATGTGAAAACCCCAGACCACACAGATTGTTAACTTTCAAAGCTAATCTAACCACACCACATATTTAACACTGAAAACTGAATACCAGATTGGTGCCATTCAATGTACAAAGAGAGACGTAGTGGCATAACATTCATTTGACATATGAAGGTAGGTCACATAGGTTATGTATTTTCATCAATATAGAAGTTTCATAGAATTCAAACAGGTTCATAAAATTCGAGGATGTAACTTATAAAATGCACCATATCATTGAGAACGGTTCTGTTTCTTATGATTTCATCGAAAAAACAATGTTGACACACAATTTAATCCGAAATACCTGAAGAGGGAGACATAGAGGAATTTTGCTAGCAAGCTGACGTCTGCGCCCCTCTTCACGAAAGATATGCATTTTCGTGCCCTCTGTAGCTGTGCACAATCGGCATAATTCGTAGTAATTCACCCTTTTATAGCCCGACATGGTCAGCTACCATAAATCAAAACAATAACAAATCCAGTTCAAACTGTTCCACAGAGGGCTCTCATGACGACATATCCCTTCCGTCCCTTCCCCCTCTTCTCTCACTGAAGACCTGCACTCTGCACTTGAGAGCTTCACCCACCCTTGAAATGTGAGGCCAGTGCCGCAGGTCCACACACCTAAAAAACAGCACATCAAAGCAATAGTGCACGAAACCCAGAAAAAATACTTTCCTAATATATTTTCGTTTTCAGTTTTTTATTATTTTGGAATAAAAATTCTTGTTTTAATTTTAAAGTAAACGGACGAAGATGACTGTGTTGGGTTGACAGAAGTTGACAGATTCTGTGAGGGTGTTCACAGCGTGAATCGCGAGGGCAGTGCGTTTGTCATCACGTAATGGACGATGAGGGATATGTTTGTTTTCCCCAATCTCTTAGGCTTAAGCGCTGTTTGATATGATTTTAAGGCCCAGAGCGCTGCGCGATTCAAGTTCCAAGTGTTGTTGTGTGTGCAATTGCTTCGAAACGGACGGGTTGACCGACGAATGCCGCTCGCAGCCGTACGGAAGCGCACTGCAAGGTGGTCGACAGACATGCTCCGCTGATTGCTGACCCCAAATGAGTGTATTTTGAAGAGCTATGAGTAGAAGCGATAGCCGGGCGGACAGCTTTCACAGCTTGTGCCGCCTCTGCGCGTCGTACGATGCCGTCAAACTCGAGATCTTCGGGGAGGAGGGCAAGGAGAGGAGTCTGGTGGAGAAGATACAGACCTGCCTCCCATTCCAGGTATGTCTACGTCCTGCCCTGCCTGGCCTGCGGTCTTGCACCTGCCCGACGTCCTGGTCTGTCCTTCGCCAAGCCCCTTTCGTAACGTCCGCCCCGACCGACCGCCCACTCCACCACCTGGACAAGAGTGCGGCAGCCGTTCTGCCCAACAGAACGCCGAAATGACTACGTTTTTTCAATAAAGTGAAGGGTTCTGTCTAATTAATATCCTGCTGGCGAGGAGAGTCCGGTCCGGTCCGGTCGGGTCCGGTGCGGTGCCGCGGCCCGCAGCCGCTCGTCCCACCCCCACCTCGCCGTCGGCTTTCTCGATGTCCGAGTGGGACAAGCCGTTGTCGCCCACGGACTCTCTCGCAAAGCTAATGATTTATCCCCCGAGCACTCTAAGCACTCTAAACTGTAAAGAAGTCTGTAATCAGAATCTTAAAACTGAAACTCTGCTTAGTCTTCTTTTATTAATTGTCTTAAATGAAGACTAGATAATGTCTCCGGATTTTGTTAATATTTACCAAATTTTTATGTTTATCCGAGAATTGCAGTAAAATTTGGTAGTGTGACATTAAAGTTAATTGTTTCTGTGTATTTCAGGTTTCCAAAAATGACCCCCTTCCAAAATCCCTATGCTACCGATGTATGTACAATTTGGAAAATTTCTATGACTTTCGAATGGGTTGTGTAAATGCGGTAGCTCTTTTAGAGAGCTGCCTGAAAGCAGATGGTGGGGTATGTGTTTCTGTACTGTAGCAACAAATAAATTTAATCAATGAAATTATTCAGTTTTCTGTTGCGTCCAATTCAATCAATCTTTGATCAACTCTGTTTTCCAGAAAAATTTGGACAAGGCTTCAGCTGAGAAAAGAGCCAAAATAATGAAACATATGTCAAAATCAGCTCTGCAAAGTTCAGATGCTGTAATGCCACAACTTGAACCAGAGGTAGTTTTGTTAGTCTAAAGTCTCCCCCCTTCTAGAGCTCATGCTCAAATTTGTCTTGTAACTGTAACATTTTCTTAAATTTTGTTTATTATTTTTGTTTGGTCTTTTGAATTTTTCACTTTAAAAGCTTAATGCATTTCAGATTCCAATCACAAATTCTGTGAAAGAAGAGCCTTTAGATACTGATCTTATCAAGGATGATGGGAGCTCACACTCCAAGATCAAATCATCTGACTCGAATATGCCTAAACTCCCATCTGCAATTGAAGATGATCAGGAAGGTGGCAATACTGATGATGATATGGAGGAAATTGATGAGGATGAGGAGGATGAGAAAGTTATTGATATTGATCCTGCAGACTACTTGGAGTCTAGTGTGGTAAGCTTCAGTGTTTTGTACAGCTCCTGATTCTTTCCCTTGAAATTTATGTGACTCATTCTGTTAACTGTTTTAGGCTGTAGAAATGGATGAATCCTTAAACTCATCAGCAAAGTAGGTGCCATTAATGCATTGTCTGATTTTCCTTTACTGTGCTATCAATGAAATACATGTATTTTTTTTCCTTAGGAGAAGTGTTTCTCCTCAAAAATCCAGTGAACCATGTGAATTGTTCACATGTAAAATTTGTGGCAAAACACTTTCCAGCAAAGGCCATTTATCTCTTCACATAAGAATTCACCGCGATGATGGCACCGAGGGTAATTGCAACACCAGCTCCTCCTTGTCAACTAGCAATTCTACACAAGGATTATCATTCTGCAGACCATACCGATGTGACCTGTGCAACAAAAGCTACTCATCTTCAAAACATTTGTGGGGTCATGTTAGTTCTAATCACAGAGGGGACCCAGCTGTAACATGTCCCGAATGTCATCGCCTGTTTTCCTCTGTAAACAATTTGGAGGAGCACAAGAGGTCAAAACATGGTGATCACACGAGTGAGACAGGAGATGAGGTGAGACTCATTCATTGTCCGTTTTAATTGCTCTGTTTTACTGTTATTCATGTGTGGAAACCAAGATTTCATACTATAAATTCTTTTATCTTTAGTTGTCAAAGAAATTAATAATTGATGAGGATTCATATAATAAAATGGATTCTGATGGTGACACAAATCAGAATGGAAAGAGACCCAGAGATTTAGATGATGCTAATGCAAGCAGAAGGAAACGCTCCAAACCTAGGAAAATAGCTCGTACTCATAGCTCTGAGTCTCAAGGAGGTAATTTGAGGTATATTAAGATGTGAAAAGTAACACACTCCAATACTTACTTCTATATTTGTTTGTTTTTAGAAGAAGGTGATGGAGAGCCATTGGAGTGTGTTTTGTGTCGTGAAACGTTCCCTGATGTAGCTCAGCTCATGGAACATACCAAAAAGCATGAGGAAGAACATGAAGAGACACAAGCTATGGTACAAGCTCAAACTATGATGAACTCACAGAGCCATAGTTGCTTACTTTGTGAGAAAACCTTCCCTCTTAGGTTTGTCCACTAAAACCCCCCTATGTTGAATATTGTCTGACTCCTGTTTTTTCCTCTGTATATATATATATTTTTTTGGTCTTTTTCCAGGGATTTACTTCACGACCATCTTCAGAGCCAACATGGTATAGATCCCTCTGATTTAATGGAGCATCAAAAGCTTTCTCAAGATGCCAGACTAGAAATGGCCATCAAGTCAGAAATGGATGATCAGGATCACCACATGCTAGCTGAAAGCATGTTAGAGTCAGAAACTGTATGTAGCATTTGTTACTTATTGTGGTGTATTTTTCAGAGCTTTGTTCCTCCTTTTTCACAGTCAAAGTGTTAATGTGTGTTGTAGGTGTTTTGCTGTGAGGCATGCATACGTGAATTCACTGATCGCTCTAGTTTGTGGTTACACATGTTGTACACCCACAAAGAGGCAGCTGCTACTGCTTGTGGTCTTTGCCTGAAGGTGTGTGGTGATCTGCCAAGCCTCACTGCACACATTCAAACTTGCCACACTACCAGCCATCTACTAAATGAGAAGCGACGTTATAGGTATAAATTAAGCCATGTTGGCTGGATATATTTTTTTATTGGTTCATTTCTGTTCTAATCTTTTCCTCATTTGTGCCCCTTACAGCTGTTCTGTCTGCATGAGGCAGCATGATTCTCGGAAAAAACTGTTGCAACATGTTCTCATCCATGACATTGGACTAGCCAAGCCTGATGATCTTATCATCCTTAATTCTGACTTGTATCAAGCAGAGAATCAAAATGAAAATGATTTTGATGAGCAAGACAGTCATGATACTTCGTTTACAAATACTCCCGCTAATTTAAACACAGCATCTTCCAACTCTGCTGTTTCTGCAGCTGCTGCAAATGCAGCCAACTCTCCCTTTGCTTGTCAGATTTGCTTAAAAATATTCCCTAATGAGGAAAAAATGGTTAAGCACAAGCAAAATGCACACCGACAGGATGCTCTAGTAAGACATGGTGTTTCGAATGGTCTTAGTAGGGTAGATGCTACAGGGATTGTCCTGTGTACAGTAACTGCCCTCTCATGCCACCTGCATATTACGGGAAAGTGGCGTGCAGCAGGGAAACTGATTATGTTTTATGTAAGGGTTTCAAGAGCCAGTCAAACCGAAATTAGGCTTTTTGATGTGCTTTTTTTGGAGGAAAAAGCTTTGGGGCAATGACTGTCACAGTTCACTCTTTAAAGTTGAAATGTTCGTAGCATAAACCCTATTGTGAAGGCAAGCAGAACTTTAATTTTTGTGTGTGTGTTTTAGGTTCATGCTGCTACTGGAGTGGGCACATACCACCTCTTTTTCAGATGTGAAATATGTGGAGTGTCCCATCAAAGCAAATCGGACAGATGGAAACATGTCTATGAAGTACACAGGGGTGATCCAAGTGTTACCTGTAGCAGAAGTAATTGTGGTAAAGTGTTTCCCTCAGCAGAGCTCAATCAAGAGCATGTCAATCATCATAAAGTGCAGGGAACAACTCCCAATACTTGTGAGGTTTGTGTCTTCCTTTTTAAAATAAAACAAGCATTAGAATTTTCTTTAACTTATATTATTTTTGAAATTTTTGATTACAGATTTGTGGAAAACTGTGGAATTCTCGGGTTGACTATTGGAAGCATATGATGGGGGTGCATGCAGAAGTTGTACCTTTTACATGTGGTGTTTGTCTCAAAATTCTACCTGACTTGCCACAGTTGATGGAACATGTTAAGTCATGGCATTATCCTTTGACCGGGGGTGATTATTGTTGTGACATTTGTGGGCGACCTTATTCAAACAGGTCTAAAATGTCTCGTCACCGAAGGATACATTTTTCTCTTCCGGGGGAGGATGTGGAAATTCCAGCAGAAGATGAATCTCCAACTAAATCGGGTTCTGACAAGAAAGGAGTGGCTGTTAAAAATGAGACATCAGACAATGCTGTGAAATCCAAAGTGACAAGTATTCACTGCGATGGCTGTCCCAATCGAACATTCTCTTCTCGTGAAGAATTAATACACCATAGGCGAGCTGATCATGGCATGCTCACATGTGATCTATGTGACAAGTTCTATGGTCGCACCTCTCATCTGTGGAAACATGTTAACAAGATGCACAGAGGACATCCATCTGTTACATGTACTCACTGTGGCAAGCTATCAGCGTCAAAGTCACATCTTCGCAGCCATGTTCTAAAAATGCACCGACCAGGTGTTCTTGTTGGGCATACTGAAAATGTACAGTTACCTACACTAACAGCGCCTGAAAAGAAGGTAAAATGTTTTAAGAATTGCAATACATTCTTATTTCCCTTGGGCTTTTTTTCCATTGCTGTGTTTATGTTTTTTTCTCTTTTTTCCCAAGACTGAGAGGGTGCTGGGACCACAGGCTTGCCCTCAATGTTCAAAAGTATTCTGTAATAGATACAGAATGTTACGGCATTTAAAAAGCTGTAGAATGTCTCCAGCCATGTTCAATTCTGGTCATCAAATATTTGATGAGAAACCTAAAGGACCAGCTACATGTCAGCATTGTTCCAAGGTCTTCTCATCCAGGAAGGCGATGAGGGAACATGAGCATAAATACCATGTAATGTATGATTGTGAACTGTGTGGTGAAGGAGCCATACCCAGTAAGACAGATCTGATGGACCATATCAAAATCGCCCATCGAGGTATGGACAATACCTTCGGAAAGGTTGATTGTATATTTTTTCCTTCCTTTAATATTTGTGCTCACCAACAAAATTATTTGTAGGTTCAGAACAGCTGACATGTTCCATTGAAGGGTGTGGCGTAGTTTTGAGGTGTTCTGCAGATCGGGAAAAACATGAAAAAGAGCATAAAACGCAACGCGTACCAGCAACTTGTGTGAAGTGTGGTGAGCTTTGTGGCAGCAAATCTCGGTTGAGACAGCATATGGTAAGTGTGAGAACACCACTGTTTCAAGGTGTTCTATGATCCTTCTCCTCCTCCAACCTCTCCAATGACATAGCATTGTCTGAGACTTTGTATTTTATTTCTTTGCAGAAGATACAGCACAAACTCAGTCCCAGCATACTTTGCAGCATTTGTGTTGCTATTCATCCTAACATTGATGATCTACAGGCTCATGTCCAAGCTGAGCATGCTGCTATAATAAATCGTGCAAATACCTGTAAAATCTGTGCTAAATCAGTGAACTCACGGAGACGTCTCATTCATCATATCAACAACAATCATGATGGCGCTTCACGTCTGTGCACTGTTTGCTTGGAATTCTTCTCTAATCCAGAAGAGTTGGCAAAGCACATAGAGGACAAACACTCCAAAGAAGAGGAAGATGCTGAAGAAGATAGTGACTCATCATCAGAAGATGAGAATGGGAAAGAGGATAAAAACCAAGTCGAAGAAGATGATGATGAAGAGGATGAAGACGAGGATGATGACGACGACGAGGATGATGATGAAGAGGGTCAAGGAGATGGTGAAGATGAAGATGAGTCTCAGGAGTCCCACTCGGAGGAAAAGTCAGTGGAGGAAAATTCAAAAGCAGATAGTGATGTTAGTGAACTTACTTTGAATGGGATTGATGAGGCAAAACAGCATGGTAGCTCACTTGTTTCTGATGACATTTCCTCTAGCTCAGAAAACAGTGAAAGAAGCGAAGAAAAGCAAGTTGCCTCTGAGGGGAGGCCTCGTAGGTCCTATAAGTGCAACATTTGTAAAGAGACGTTTAAAATGCCATCCCTCCTCATGCAACATCAGAAGCAAAGACATCGTTCAGGTTCAGTTCCCTTGCAGTGTCCATCCTGTGATAAGAAATTCTCCAACAAACTTATTTTTACAAACCATGTTAATCTTTGTAAGCGTGAAAGGAGTTCAATTTTACAACAAACTTTAGAAACAGGAAAAGGGGGCTTCAAGGACAACACAAATAGAGTGGTTCAACTTGCTGAAATAGCGGGATTTAATGGTCACTTCCTTGAAGGAGGTGACGATGGGAAGGATGGCAGTGCAGGGAGCTCAGCACGTGCAAGAATTCAGCGTAAAGTTTATGGCGAAAATGAAGGTCCCATTCATTGCCCCTTGTGTAACAAAGTGTGGCCCTCTTTGAGGCAACAATGGCAGCATCTTATTCGCACCCACAGAGAAGCTGCAGCTACAACATGTGGTGTTTGCCTTGAAATATGTACTGACTATTCAACATTGAAGACACACTTGCATGAAATGCATCCTGACACATGGGAGGGAGAAGGTAAAAATTTCACATGCCGAGTATGTGGCCGCTACCATAATGCCAGATCAAAACTTGAGCTTCACAATACCATTCATCTTGGTTTGGAAGGTGAGCTGGGTGAGGCAATGGGTCAGCGTTCAAAGGAGGAACTTGAAGAGAGTAAAGAAACCAAGGGAATCGCTTCTAAGTTGCACTTAAAATCCCCTAAAAAGGAATCTGAAGACAGTGAAGACTCTTCTTCAGCTGAATCTGATGATTTAAATGATGATATGCAGTTATTTGTGTGCCCAGAGTGTTCTATGGTTTTTCAAACGGAAGATGCCCTTGATTTGCATATTACTTCAAAATGTGCTCAACCAGAAGATGATTCAACTTCCAGAGAAGACTCTAAACCTAGAAGTTACTCTTGCCAACGATGCAATAATGCCACCTTTTCAAATTACATTAGCTTGAGCAAGCACTACAAACAGTGTCCAAAATCAAATGAATGTGGACCTGAGTCTAAATTAAAAGAAGGGTCAGATGTGTCAAATGGGCTGGAGGGAAATCAAAATGAGGACAGTTCAGACAGCAGCTCTAGTAGTAAATCAGATCAAGATGGCAGCAGCAGTAGTTCAAGCAGCTCAAGTAGTAGTTCTAGCAGTGACGATGATTCTCAAGATGAAGCTGACCATGATGATGATGTCGAGGAGGATTCAGAAGCTGAAGACGGTGGAGGAGGAGAAGGTGAGAAAAGTATTTCTTACATTTCTTGTAAATCTTCTGAAAATTTTATGAGGGAGGTCAAAAAATTAGAAGCAGCAGTCCTATGAACGAAAAGGGAAAGGAAAAAAAGTTACATTCCCAAAGAAATTTCTCTTTCAGTTTGAAGTATATTTAAACATTTACTGGAGACTGAAAGTCAAATTTAACCCTTCACTAATGTAACACTGCATGCCTCATATCATTACTAACTGACTACTAGTTAGGCTCTTTTTAACATTCTCATCACAAACATCCTATCTGTTCTTTCAGGTTCTCTCACCTCTTAATAGATAGGAATTTCTTCAAGTGGTAAGTGAGCATAGTGTGCATGTCTTAAGCCTTGCCATGAGAGTTGGGTCTTTTTTAATACAAGAGTAATAGTAGTTCTGCGTGTAGCATCTTTCCTGCACCCATCTGATAGCAACTCTTGGAAAGTCTCTAAATCAATTGTATCATAATCATTTATCCATTTTTACCAAAACTTTTCATTGTGTTCTAATTGCTGGTATATGTATTATAAGAATGGGAGACTAATTACTGGAGCGTTACACCTCAACTACTCACTCCTTTTTTTTAAATTAGAAGGAATTTACATTTCCACATTTTACGAATGTCTTCCATCAAAAAATATTCATTTCTGAAGTAATATCTATCTATGATTGTAATGGTGAGTTTGTGATCAAACATGGGTACAGAGCTCAAATTTGTGACTTATTTTAGAAATGTGACCTCTATGACACACATGGAGACCTGTATCTCTTATTGTAATTTCGGTAGTAGAAATAGGGTCAACTGAGTTAGCAAAAACTTAGTCAGAATCTGTTTCTTTAATTATTTTTTTCTTAATTTTATTCTGTGTTTCAATTTAATTGTATTCAGTGAATGCACAAGCAGAGACCCTGTCATTCAGCTTTGAAGAAACCATACTATATTATTAATCAATCGTTTTGTTAAAATTATACCAGTCAGTACTAGTGTTAGCACATGTCTCTCTGTTGAACGGGAGTTAAAGCTTAGTAAATGGTGAATCTCTTATACCTGTCAATGAAGACTGCCTCTCTTAGATTATCATGTCCACCTTATTGACTAATTTTGAATCAACCGAAGCTGGTGGCAAATGGCACGTATTTTTTTCAAAATAATTTGTTTTTGTTATATTTTTTGCTTGTAATCTTCTTAATTAATTTTGGACTACAACCTTTCCATCCTCCTTGTAGAAATTGAAATAAAATTAGTCCACCTTTCCATGTCATTGTTTAATAGGATTAACATCTGTCAAGTCCTTTGTTTTAGATGCAAGTGCAGTCATTCCAATTGTCTAACCTCTTAATCACTAACCAAATCCTAGTCAGTAGAGAGCTTTTTACTGTTGAAAAACAAAATTCATTCATTCCATTATAGCACTTAAAGTTCAAGAGACTTAATTTTATCTCCTTATTGTGAGGATGTGTGCAATCCTCATATTTTAAGCTAGAGTTTTTGTGTGTGTGCAGCAAAAGTCTTTTTGTAAATTTGCTCCCTTTAAGTGTGTCTGTCTCTGATCCAACTAATCTTGTGTATATGGACTATCATCTATCATGTTCTGTTTTTTTGTTGACATGTTGAGCATGAAACAAGATGCCAGTTTCAATATAACAAGTGTTAATTTGTCATATATTTATCCAAGAAATGTATGTCTTGAGTTTTGCCATATTAAAAGTAATAAAATTAACTAGTATAAACTGGATAGGCACTTCACTTCTGCTTATTTCTTTATTGTCCCGGTGTAAAGGTTCATTTAATACTATTGTTGTTATGTATATTGTTTGTTTAATCCTGGAGTTGGACTTTAAATTAAACAAAGACACTTTTAGTTTCTGTACTTTAAGTTACCAAGCATGTACTAGCAAAAAGCTACTGGCTTTTTGTAAACAATCTGTGATTATAAACAGATGTTTTATGATCTGTACAACATGTCGTGCTCTCAAGGATCCAGTTCCAAACTATTGAGCTGGTCAAGCTGTGAAATGAATGAATCTGATTCTTGCTGGCATGAATGATTTGACGATATGTCTGCTGTGATGAGACAAAAGCAAAGCTACATGTAACACAGTATGTTTTGTTTATATCTCCATTTTGCTTTCCTTTTTTTACTTTTTTATTTATAGATTTTATGTGTAACTTTAATGTGTGGGAGGGAATACTGCCGTCCATGTAAGCTCAGAATCCAAGCTCTGTCCGTGATTGCTACGTTGTTGTTTTCTTTGTTCTATAGTAGTGATTATAGAAATTCACAAATTTGTGAATGGACTGCTGATTATTATGAGCTCTTCTCAGCCAACTTATTATGTCCTCACCTCAACTTGTTTCCTCTTAATAACCATTCATTTCACACGTTATACATTGGTGTTCTTTTTCAAATGTCATATTTTCTTGTGTGTTAACCTGTCTTTCCATAAGCTTGCTGTCTGTACAGTCACTTTATTTTTTGCCCATTCCATGTCTGCCTTTCTTCATCCTGCATGAATTTTTCTTTTCAATTTTCCACCATTTTCATATTATCTAACAACCAGATTAATTAAAATTTCCATAGTGGCATATAGAAGTTTTAAAAGAGTTAAATATTTCTTTCTTAATTACAAATTTTGTTTCACGGAAAAATTTTATGCAGCCTTCAAATTAATTGGCTGATTGTTGTGTGATGTTGAGAAAACCTTCCAGTGGGAACCTTTCAGAGGGAGCAAACTCATTTGTATTCTCTCTCTCTTTTTTTCTTTTTTAAATTATTGAAATGGGATGTTTATGTTATGAGTATTAAGTAATGTTAGATGCTGCTTGCCCTAAATCAGAATTTCATTGCACTCGTTGCTATGAACACTACCTTCAATATGGACTTGAGCTCATGCTTGGTATCTGTTCTTCTAATGAAATAAGTTTAGAAAAACTTAACTCTATTTTGTAATAAATGTATGGTAAGTGCTGTACATCTTTGTAAATACATAGAATTAATGGCCTGGTATAGTATTATATTCACAGATCATGTAGCAGAGATACATGAATCTGGAGCTTTCATCTTAACTTTTGTTCTCTCTTAAAATGTAGTATTTATGGTACTTCCTTCATGCATATTTTCTCCTTGTTTTGTTGTGACAGTACAATTTGTTTTGATTGTAGGAGAAAATGTTAAGGCTCTGCAATGGACTATTTTAAATTTGATATGAAAAAATGGTATTACTATATTTGTGCTTTGAAGTATGAAAGGCACGTGACTTAAAATACAATGTACAGACATGTAATTGTATCTTGTACTTAGCAACAATTATTCTCTTATCAATAAATGATAGTCAATCTTTTTTTCCAGAATATGGCTAATTCTCTCTTTCTTGTTGTCCTTATCAAACCCATTCCGCTACCTCTCGCGACGGCCGAGATGCTGACGTTTCGCAACAGGTTGTAATAAAAATACTAGAATAGATGCGGAAAGCATACCCCTTCACCCTTACGGACACTCGAGAAACACCGCGCCGGTGACACCTGCCGTCTGATTCCGAAGATGGCTGTCGTACCTCCGTCCTTGTCGCACCCATGGCGGTGCCCCATGAGTGCGCAAGGATGGAGGCACGAGAGCGATCTTCGGAATCAGAGGTGGCGGACGTCGCGGAGCACGCGGAGCACCCCCGCCCAGCGGAGCTCCACCTCCACCTTCAGGCGACTTGTAGGGTGATTCCACACGGTGGTTCCGTCTCTCTGTACTTGTCGCACTCACGGGGCTCGGCCGTAAGGAGAGAGAGAGAGAGAGAGAGAGAGAGAGAGAGAGAGGGAGAGAGAGAGCACACAACTGAACGCAAACTGGCTCCAGGACCCCCCCGTGCGCCCGTGCCCCAAGGTGCGGCGTGGCATGGCGTGGCCTGCCCTGCGACTAGCCGACCGATTCCGCACACGCTGCCGGCACTCGTCGCTCGGTCTCTCTCGCTCTCAAGGAGAGTACCGAGGGGTGCGAGAATGCTGTCTCCCTTGCACTCGAGGAGAGCGCGGTCTGCTGACGTCCGATTCGGAAGATCGCTGTCGCCGCGCTCCCGTCCTTGCCGGCCTCAAAGGTGCGACAAAGACGGGGGCACGGGCACGACGAGAGCGATCTTCCGAATCGGTCGTCTGGCCGCCCCCGCCGCCCCTCCCCTCCCCTCCCCTCCCCTCCCCTCCCCTCCCCTCCCCGTCGGGGCGCAGCGCGGCGCCCCCACGAGGCACGAGCACGAGGCGCTCTTGCCAGGCCACGCCTCCACAGACCTCGCGGCCCCCGCGCCAGCCAATGAGAGCGAGGCCGGGCCAGAGGCCGGGCCCTGCCGGGCCGGGCGAGAGGGGCTTCCCTCTGCCGTCTCCGTCTGATTCAGAAGATCGCTCTCGCGCCGCGCCTCCGTCCTCGTCGCACCCATGGCGGTGCCCTATGTCGGGGATCGCGGGGCCCCATGAGTGCGACAAGGACGGGGGCGCCTGCGAGCGTCGCACTCCTCGCCCGCCCCAACCGGAGTAGCGGCATGATGTACGCCGCACGGCCCGGGGCTGTCGCCGCGCGCCGCGCCGCTCATGTAGTACACGCCGGCGGATGACGGCAAAAGCATCCGCATGGAAAAGGACGCCGTCGCGTCGTCGCGTCGTGGCGTCGGCTGACAGCCAACTTATTCCGAAGTGCGCTGTCCTCGCTCTGTCTCGCTCGCGCACCTGTGCGGTGAAGCTCACGAGTGCGAGAGAGACAGGCGGGCGAGGAAAGCGCTCTTCGGAATAAGTCGGCAGGTCGGGGTCGCCCGGCGCCCAGCGCCCCGGCCCGGCCGCCAGAGGGGAGGCACTACGCACTACCGAGGAGGGGAATCACTTATGCAAAAATGTGTACAATGATTTTTTAAAATTTTGATTATTTTCATTTTCTATTTTGATTATTCAAGGAAAATTTATGTCATTGTTTGATAAATTTTGATAGTTAACGCCCGTTACAGAATTTTGTCAATTTTATTTCGGCTTTTTGTTCATTTTTTCCCGATTTTTCGGATTTTTCTGTATCTTTCTTCTTGATTTTTTGTTATTTTTTTTTAAATTTTTTATATGAGTATTTTCGGGCCCTACATTGATTTTCGAAGTGACCTCCCGACCGCCCCCTCGGGCACTGCGGGCCCTAAGTACTGCCGTCTGATTCCGAAGATCGCTGTCGCACCTCCTTCCGCCGTTGTCGCACTCACGAGCCCTCCGCCGCCCCCGCCATTCCCAACATAGGGCACCACCGTCGGTGCGAGAAAGGGCCGAGGGTAGATACATTAGAGCGATCTTCTGAGTCTGACGGCGCGGGAGCCGAGCGCTCTGGAGGCGTGCGCGCGCGTACATATGCACCGTACAGGCGCCCCTCGCCTCGCATCGCAACTGTCCTTCCATATCCCCGTTGCAACCCTCTTGAACGGTGCAGTAACTGCAGGATGAAGATCAAAGCTGCGTGACCCGTGCCGAGCAAGGCCTTATTCCCCGCCCCGCCCCACCTCGCTCCAACCCACCGCGCCCCACCCGCCGCGCTCGGACCCTGCAGCAACCCTACCCTTCTGCCTCGCACTGCCGACTGATTCCGAAGATCGCTCTCGTGCCTCCGTCCTTGTCGCACCTGTGGCGGCGCCCTATGTCAGAGTGGTAGAGCCCCATGAGTGCGACAAGGACGGAGGTGCGAGAGCGATCTTCGGAATCAGACGGCTGCCCTAAAGCCCCTGCGCCCCCTGCCTGCATGCAGATTGCGCACGGGTCGGGGTCGGGGAGAGTTGGTGCGGTGCGGGACGATTGTAGCTGCTTACCCTAAATCTTGGAGAGGTGGAGGGCTGAGCCGGGCCGGGCTGAGTCGAGGAGAGGAGATTCTCTGAGGGGACCCGTCCCTGCTCCCGCCCTCTCGTGTAGTAGTTGGCTGAGGTTTGGTTCCAGATGACGGCCTTCTCCTGCAGGAGAGTCGCGAACCGAAGATCGCCGCCATATCCACCAGGACCGAGCACAGGAAGTGAGACGATACGGCTACAGCAGGAGCAGGAGTCTGCGGGGAGCGGGCTGGGCTGGGCTGGGCTGACGCTGTACTCCGTTGCTCCATCTCCGTCTCCACAACGACCCTTTTTCCTTTTTAGGCTCCTGTAGGGGGCCTTCTTCCCTTCGCCCGAAAGTTTTATTTTTCTCGACAATGGATTATTAAGACCACAGCAATTTCTGTCGTACAGATTCTAACGAAATTGCAATAGAAAATAGTTTGTAAAAATTAGAAAATTTTGAAACTGTGTCTGATTGCTAACTGTCTGACCAGATCCGAGTAATTTCAATTTCAATGTGCAAAATCAGTTGCTAAGGCAACAATGCCCATGCCGCGTGGGCGGAGGGGCGGAGTTAGCAGCAGCGGCCATGCTCCCCGCTTCATCACTGCAAGAGTGAGATGTCTCATCAAAAAGGAGCGAGATTTTTCCTCTTGCCCCATTTAAGTGAGAGTTTAGGAACCTCGCTCTTATTGAGAAAGAATTTACAACATCACTAAAATTAAGTGAGAAAAAGGAAAATAAATTTCACTCAAAAAGAGCGAGGTTTCCCAATCCTTGCTCAGTTAGGGTGAGATTTTTTAGACTATTCCTTTAATTGAGCGAGGAAACGAAACCTCGCTCTCAAAGAGTGAGAGAAAATTTCTCGCCCTCCTGAGGGCGAGAATCCTCGCTCTGGTATTTAAAGTTACACATCCAGTATTATTTTTTATTTTCATTTTGTTCGAAGTACTCTGTATTTTGATTTTTTCCCCCCTTCGGCTACACGCTCTCCATCTCTCTCTCCGGTTAGAAAAACTTTTTTGTCGCAGATTCTCCACGACGGTCGTCTACTTCCACTCGATGAATGGGCTCGATCCTGCTCGGTGCCGTCAGCAGGCGGGGCGGGGCGGGGCGGGGCACCTGCGGACCAAGCGAGGTGGGGCGGCGGCACATATGAATGATAAAAGGAGGAGGGGGCGTGCGTGCATGTGCATGTGTGTGCAACTCTGCTGAATGAAGACCCCACCCAGAGGTGTAAAAGGATGTTGCGCGGCGGGGCGGGGCGGGGTGGGGCGGGGTGGGGCGATCGGCCTCTTTCCCGGTCCCGCCGGCGCGGTGCGTGGCGGCCGTTTTGACGCGCCCGTTTGATTTACCGCGGCCATGCAGCCTCGCGCCGCGCCTCTCCGTCCTGCCGTCTGATTCCGAAAATCGCTTCTCGCGCCTCCTCCATCCTTGTTCCTCTTACGGCGCCCAGCCATCCTCAATATAGGGCGCCGCCTTGGGTGCGACAAGAGCGAGAGCGATATCCTCGGAATCAAAAGGCAGGGGGCAGGTCCGACACGGAAAAAATGAAAATCGGACCGGAGCTAAGTCGCTTTTAGCAGACCCAATCTAGCACCAGGGCCATTTATTTAGCCACACTGCAGGACACTCCGTAGGACTCATTGCAGAACGCCCAGCAGGAAACTCTGCTGGACACCTAGCAGGACACTCAGCAGGACACCCTGCAGGACACCCTGCAGCACACCCAGCAGGACTTTCAGCAGAACACCTAGCGGGACACTCAGCAGGACACCCTGCAGGACACCCAGTCCTCCACACAGCCGCCGACACAGCCTCGCCGTTTTCCACACATTACTGTGTGTCCTGCCGGAGATTAACGTGTCGGCTGCTCACGCGCTTGGGGCTGGGGCCAGGGGTCCTTCACTCAAAAAAGGAAACAAGTGCACCCAAGAACAAAATCAGTCGAAATAAGAAAAAAATCAAATAAGAAAACAAAATAAGGAAAAATTCAGAAAAAATCAGTAAAAATCAAGGAAGATCACGAAAAACCAGAAAAACCAGAAAAAATGGTGTACGCTTGATTTTACCGTGTAAGACCCCTCGGGATCGGGCTCACGAATGCATACGTCCCATTTTTCTTCCTTCCCCGCTGGGCTGCACGACTGGTCTGTCTCCCTCAGGACCGCCGTACCCGCGGCCGCGCGCGCCACGGTTTCGAGTACCCACTACCAGCCACTACCCACTCTCACATACTTTATACGCCCTCCTTTTTCCTTCCCGCTCCCCCGGTCCTTCCCCCGGATACCGCACGCTCCCCATAGGCTCGTATGAGATGAGATGTAAATCTACTTGGCTAGAGCGGCAGCAGCAAACGGACGCTCTGCCCCAAATCTATGTTACGCGAGGAGGGAAATACACACACACACACACACACACACACACACACACACACAAAAAAAAAAGCGCCCCAATTGACTAAACACACTACGAATAATTACGATCAATGACCGACAGGCATGCTCTACTAATCACCATCAGCAGCGGCGGCGGAGGGAATTCAGGTAGTTAATTTGTAGCGTATCGGTGCAGAGTAAATACCACTGGCCGCGGCGGCGGCGGCAGCGGCAGGGGTCCCGGTCTCGTGTACACGCGGGCTGACGGACGGGGCGCCGACGGGCAAATTCGAAAAGAGAAACCGATTAATAATCAACTGTGCCTGGGCGGGGCGGGGCGGGGCGGGGCGGGGCGGGGCGGGGCGGGGCGGGGCGGCGATTCCGTCCGCGGAGCAGCAGCAGGGCAGCAGGGGAGATAAAGCCTCATCAGCGTGGAGTCGACTCGGACTCAGAGGGTGTTTGAAGCAGAGCGGGCCGCCCCGCCCCGCCCCGCCCCGCCCCGCCCCGCCCCTCGGCGTGCCGCTCCCCACACCGGTGAGCTGGTGACCCAGCCGACCGGGCCGGAGCATGAGCAGCAACCGGAGCTGACAGTATCCTGGACGTGGACGTCGATGATGGCGATCACCATGCCGTTCCGTGCCGTGCCGTCTGATTCCGCGGAGATCGCTCTCGCGCGCCTCCGTCCTTGTCGCACTCACGGGGCCCTGCCACCCCTCGATATAGGGCACCGCCATAGGTGTGACAAGGACGGCGATCTTCGGAATCAGACGGCTGTTCCGCCCCGCTGCGATACGCCACGCTGCGGTGCACGGCACGCAGTTTAATATAATGACTTTCGCCCCGTCACGCCGGTGCCGGGAGGTCGGTCCCAGGGCATTCCCATGCGTCCCGGTCGCGAGGCTAAGGCCCTGCCGAAGAGCGCTCTCCTCGCTCTGTCTCCCTCGCACCTTTACGGCGAAGCCCATCAGAGCGAGTGAGACAGGGCGAGGAAAGCGCACCTCGGAATAAGGCGGCTGCCCGCTGCATGGGTGCGGCATTCCTCCCTGTCCCAGTCAGAAGCGTCTCCTCGTCGATTCGATATGTGAAGTCGAGATCGATATTTTGCTTCGATACGTCACGGTTTTAGGGCTAAAAATCGAAGATTTTCTCCGAATCTTACTCGAATCAATATCTACTAGAGTATTTATGTGACTTTCATTCTGACGTCGATGGAATACCAGAGTAGACGACGTCGACTGGACAGGACATTGAATGGATGAATCATTTTCGGCTGGGATGCCACCCTGACCTCTCTCGTAGTGCCCTCAGCGCAGGATGCGAGGTGTGTCACTTGTTACCCCCCGCCCGCGCCCCGCAGAGACCACCGGGGCAAAATGTTCTCATTTGATCAAACATCGTGTCAAAACGGATCCCCCCCCCCCCCTTCTATAGGTTCTTTTTCAACTGACGACCACCGAAAATTTGTGTTTGCCCGCTCTCAGGCTGTCAAACCAAACGCAGCCTTCGGAGTGATGGGAGCGGGATGACCCCGTCGATGTCGAAACTGTAAAACATCGCTGTATCATTATCAGAAGTAAGTATTTCTTTTTTTATCTCCTTGGTTTTGCGCTACGCGATTTTTTACATCGTTATCGTTATACTTATTGCTGATTGCAGCAGAGGGTGGTTTGGTGCTTCGAGGCTGGCAGCACTGCTGTCGCAACAGTACCAGTAGCTCGTGCGAACCTGAACGTAACGTATGCACAGCGCCGTACGCGTACTCATACTTGTCCATTTTGATACTTCGCGTGGAATTTGCGGCGGTCCGAGCCAAGCAGATGTTTGCGGGTGTTTGCGGACTGCCTGGACGCCCCGTCAGTCACAGCCATCTCGGAGCCATGATGGCAGCAAGGCGGAGCTGGGAGCGGCGACCCGCGAGTCCCCGCGCGGCGGCAGCCCGGCTCAAGTATTGGAGGTTAGTGTCGCTGGCGCCTGGCGCGGCGCCCCACCCTCCAGCTAGCCTCCAGAGCCGACTGGAGGTCCAGGAAACTTTTATCTTTGTGCGAGTGTTATTTGAGGTTGTGACGGGAAGAGAAGGAGCGGTGGCTCACGGCGCGGCGGCAGTCGGAGGAGGAAGTTTGCAAACCAACTCCATCGCGGGGCGTCTGTAGGCCGCATCCGAAACGGCTTCGCGCGGGGCTCCGAGCGAGAGGGACGGGGAGCTAGGGGCGGGCTGTATTCGAATCTTCAACGTCGACTCGCGCGGCGTCCCGGGTCCCGGGCCAATGCGGCGGGACGGGGCGGGGCGGGCGGGACCCACGCATTCCAAATCTCTCAAAGTTCCTCTCCCGCCTACTCCCCCGCTCAGCCCGCCCCGCCCCGCCGCGCCGCGGGTCGCCCTAGTCGGGCTGACTATGGACGGGGGATACGATGTCTGAATCCGTAATGCGAGAATCCCGGAAACAGCGTTACAGATTATTGAATTCCTCAAACTTTTCCCGAGTTGGTTGGGCAAAGAGAGACAGAGAGGAGAAGAGTTTGGAGGGAGGGTGAGGGTAAGGGGAGAGATCGGTGGGTAAAACTCTCCCTCTCTCTCTCGGGTTGGGCCGGGGCGAGGCGTACCCATACACCTACTCTGTGCTGGGAACCATTCACCTCAACCCTTCTCCTCTCAATGTCAGCAGTGTCTCACTGTCACAAACAAACTCAGGGGGAAAACAACTCTCAATTTTGTTGTACAAATTTTGTGAATTTTCGAGAATCTTTGTGATCTGTAGTGAATTTTTGTGAATGTTTGCTGGATGTTTACCGAAAATTTTTGTGATTTTTTTCTTAATATCCTTAACTAATTCACGGCAAATCTTAAGTCTGGGATTCCCAGGTACTTTTTGGCGTTTCCAGACTCGAGTCTGGAAACGGGAAATTATTTCCAGACTTCTCCTGGGCGCGCGGCTCTTTTCCCAGGTAAAACCTGGGAAGCGCCTCTTTTCCAGACTTTACCTGGGAAAGAATCACCGTTTCCAGACCCTCACCTGGGAAGCCGTGGACAAGCGGCTCTTTCCCAGACTCCGCGACTTGCCCACGGCTTCCCAGGCGAGGGGCTGGAAACGGTGATTCTTTCCCAGGTAAAGTCTGGAAAAGAGGCGCTTCCCAGGTTTTGCCTGGGAAAAGGGCCGCGCGCCCAGGAGAAGTCTGGAAATAATTTCCCGTTTCCAGACTCGAGTCTGGAAACGCCAAAAAGTACCTGGGAATCCCAGACTTCAGATTTGCCGTGTTCAGAATTTTCCTATTTTTTCTGAATTCACCTGAATTTTTCTGAATTTTGCCTGAAATTTTCTGGATAAATAGGCGTACAAAAATTTCAGAGTTGTTTCCCCCTCTCTAATAACGAAAAGAACAAAAAAAACACTCACAAAACAAAAAGTAAACTGTAAAACCACAGCAACCTGAGCTTGATGCATCTTGTGAGTATATTTTTGGCGCTTAGCGTTGGAGAGAGTGAGAGAGGAGTGCATCTCTGCCGCTCTCGCTCCACCGCAACCAAACACCTGTCACCCGCGTCGACCGCCATTTTTTTTATTTTTTTCCAAAACCGCTGCTGGAAAATCTATGTTGCCACTCTGCGACTACACGGTGCGCGGTACACGTGTGTGATTGGACACGGAAAACTGTACGGATGGATGAGCGTGCGCCCCTCTGTGTGGTGTGTGTGTGTGTGTGCGCGCGCGCCCGTGCGTGCGTGGAACACGCCGGAGAAAAAAAAAGTGTATAAAATATCTGGTTGCGTTTGCTCGCTCGCAGCAGCATCAAGAATTCTGTGAGGCCCTCCGACGGGAGGGTGGCTCCATCGCCTGTTGTGTGTACACACGGCAGCGGCCACGCGGGGCGCGGGGCCCGGGGCCCCCGGGGGCTGAGCTGCCGTCTGATTCCGAAGACCGCTCCAGCGCGTCTGTCCTTGTCGCACGCACGGGGCCCCGTCATCCCAAAGACAGGGCCGCGCGATAGGCGCGACAAGGATGGAGGTACGAGAGCGCGATCTTCTGAATGAGACGGCGCCGGGCTGCGGGCTGATTCCGAAGATCGCTCTTGCGCCCTCGTCCTTGTCGCACTCATGGGGCCTACCCATCCGCGATATACACCACCGCCATAGGTGCGACAAGGAAGGAGGTGCGAAAGCGATCTTCTGAATGAGACGGCGCTGGGCTGCGGGCTGATTCCGAAGATCCTTCTTGCGCCCTCCTCCTTGTCGCACTCATGGGGCCTACCCATCCGCGATATACACCACCGCCATAGGTGCGACAAGGAAGGAGGTGCGAAAGCGATCTTCTGAATGAGACGGCGCTGGGCTGCTGGGGGCTGGGCCTCGCACGTGGGGGTCCTGGAGGCGGGGCGAGACGAGACGGAGCGGGGGGCGCCTGCCTGCAGTGCCGCTGCAAAGACAAGGAAAGCAAGGGGAAAGGAAACGGGGGGGGGGGGGGCAGGGACGACGGGGAAGGGTGGCGGCGTCGCCGACGAGGCGTGGCCTCAAACACGCCCCTGCCCTACCCCTGCCCCTCCGCTCCGTCCCTCCTGCCCTGCCGCGTCGCCCTCCCCGTCCTGGCTCCAGGAGCAGAGGCTGCTCGAGGGCGGGAACCTTCAAGGGAAATGTAAAAAAAAATAAAATAGAGGCATTTATTAGTATTGATCATAGCAAAGGGGGGGGGGGGGGAGTTTGAAATGTCAAATATACAGAATTTGTAAAAATCGCTGTTACACATTGCGTATGAGCACGATTTTCGGTGCATCGTAAGTATATGAGTAATCCCACTCTCGGATCATAACTCAGTGGTCCAGGGCTGAATGGGTATATTATTGGATCAAGTGTAGTGTTTTTCTTTTAATATTGTTTTCTCACATCGTTCCGTATTGGCAATTAGATTGCAGTCTAGAGCACTGCGTCATGGCGGAGGAGTTGTGTTTTCTTGTTTCTTATTCATTGTATTCTCCACCGCCCCCGCGGGCCCGCGCTCCCGTTTTGTCGCGGTCCCCTCCTCGCGGTTGTCAGGCGCCTGCCGCACCCCGCGCGACTACAAGATGAGGCCTTTGGCATTCAAACGAGCGGTGGCAGGGCGCCGGGGAGGACAAGGGATGCGGCCGGAAGTCGCCACCTGATTGGCGCGTCGCCGCGGGGCTGACTTCCGGTGGCGGGAGCGGACCCGCGCCACGGCCACTTTGATCCATTAGCCAGCAGCTCCGGTGGAGCCCGGCCCGGCCCAACAACCCCTTGTGCCTGACTAAAACATCCTCACGAAGAAAATTCTTGTTTTAACGAAGAATTATTCTGTGCAACCGCAAGCCAAATTGTCTCTGTAATACGAAGAAAAATCTTTTGTAATGCAAGGAAATTTCCTGAGTATTACGGTTGCTCAGAATTATTTCTATCATACGAAAAATATACACTCTAAAGTTTTTTTTTCCTACCAAATTTCCTTAGTAACTACTAAGCGTTTGTGCTGTCATAAGTTTTAGAGAAATTCTTTTCGTATTTCTAAACTTTTTCCCAGTAACACTAAACGTGTTCGTAGGACTTAATTTCACCGTAATTATAATACTAGAAAAACGTTTTGTAATACTAAGAAAAAGTTTAGTAATACTGAAAGAATTTCTTTAAAACTTATG
Organism: Frankliniella fusca; assembly: GCA_029379305.1. Classification (NCBI taxonomy): domain Eukaryota; kingdom Metazoa; phylum Arthropoda; class Insecta; order Thysanoptera; family Thripidae; genus Frankliniella; species Frankliniella fusca. The sequence continues at coordinate 309,529 of JAHWGI010000282.1, forward strand.
ACAGCACAAACGCTTAGTAGTTACTAAGCAAATTTGGTATTAAAAACTTGAGAGTGTATTCTTTGTAGAAGATTTAGAGTGGAGCCCACTCCCAGCCTGGGGCCTGGGGCCGGTGTGAGGTGAGGAATGGACCTCCAAGAATCATGGGCCATGATAGTTGCACCTCCCTGTAAGGAATATGGTGCATAAACATCACGTAATAGCCTCAATATTCTACTTTTTTTTTTTTACCCCCGCCATGTAAGTGCCCAAGCACCAGGGGACCCGTCGCGAATGTCAATGTCCCGCGGGCACTGCCTCAGCCCCCCCGCGTATCGGTGGGACTATTTCGGCTTAATTTGGGAGCAAGCATGTAGGCGAGGGTAGCGGGCGGGGTGCGGAGAGGCCGGGTGGGGGGGGTGGGGAGGCGGCGAGGTGTGGCCTGGCGGGGTGACGGGCGGGGCGGGGCGGGCCAGGGCAGGGCCCAGTGTTTGTATCGAGTTACAAGCAGTTGGGCCCCCAGAGGCCCACAGGGAGCTCCTTGGCCGGAGGCGACTGCTGCCCCACCCCGCCCCACCCCGCCCCACCCCGCCCCACCCCGCCCCACCCCGCCCCACCCCACCGCACCCCGCCACTCCCCACCCCGCTCCAAGGGGAGCAGGGAAGGGACCGGCGGAGCGGACTGCAGGGGGAATTGGATCATTTTCTGGGTGTTTGCCACCAGAAGGCCCCGCCTCACCCCACCCCACCCCACCCCACCCCACCCCACCCCATGCCCAGCCCAGCCCACCCCACCTACCCCGGCCGTGCCCGTGCCTCATGACTCCACGGCTGTTCATGGACCAGCTCATGATCCGCTTTTTATGCTGCTGCTGTTACTACTAGCTGCTGTGCTGCGGGGTGCGGGGGTAGGAGAGAGAGAGAGAGAGAGACGAAGGGAGGGAGCAAGAGAGAATCCTATTCACGAATTCAGGGCACAATTTGCTTTGTGACAAAGAGAAACACGCCAGGCCAGGCCGGGGTGGAATGAGGGCTGGGCCCGGCTGGGCCGGGGGTGGCGGGGCGGCGCGGGGCGGGGTAGCGGTCACAACAAAGAGTGTAGCGCCTGCCGCCGCGTATGCGTAATGCGTACACTGCCTAAAAAAAAAATGTAGAGACGAGGCGGGGTGAGATAGTCTGAAAATAGAGTGACGAGTTACACGAACTGATCTGATTGGCATTGCCATAGCTCACCACTCACCATCGCGCACAGACATTTCTCCTCGACAATTTTTTCAGGATTTTTTTTTTGTGTGTATTTAACTTTTACTAAGCTAAATAATAATTTTTTTTTTTTTTTTAAGTTTTAAATGAAAATGTTGGTTAAAAAGTATTGGAGGGGAAAGTAGACGAGGGACAGGGGACAGAAAAGGGGCTCTGTTCTCTGCATCCCTGATCGTGCAGGATTCTGTTCTCAGTTCTCTCTCTCTCTCTCTCTCTCTCTCTCTCTCTCTCTCTCTCTCTCTCTCTCTCTCTCTCTCTCTCTCTCTCTCTCTCTCTCTCTCTCTCCCTTTCCCTCTATCTCTCCCTCTCTCTCCCCCTCTCTCCTCCCCAGCTCGGTTCATCTCTTTTATCCCCCCTTGCAGTTTGATGCGGTGAAGGCGAAAATCGCGACAAACGAAGTCCGTAATGTGATGACGGATCGCGTAATTGCGCTCCCAGCCTAGCAGAGCAGAGCTCAGCGGCAGCGCGGAGGAGAAAGGAAAGGAGACCGCGCGGGGGAAGTAAAATAAATAAAAAATAAAATAAAAATAAAAAAAGCGATCGGTGGAGGAAGGAAGTAAAGCAATGATAGTAATGATAAAAGATGAAGGAGAAAAGAGAGAGGTCGCGTCTTTTTTTTCCCTCCCTTCTTGCCGTTTTTCCCCCCTCCTATTACGGCGCGCTTTCTTGGTAGTCCCACTCAGGTCCGGGCGGTAGTGTAATCCACTGTGCGCGATCAGCCTGCTCCCGCGGCCTGGACGCGGCGCTAGAGAGAGAGAGAGAGAGAGAGAGAGAGAGAGAGAGAGAGAGAGAGAGAGAGAGAGAGAGAGAGAGAGAGAGAGAGAGAGAGAGAGAGAAAGGAGACCGTGAGGGTATGGACCCTTTCCTTTGTTTTTTACTCTGCAAAATTTCCGCTCTCTCGTCTTTTTTGCCTCCACTGCTCCTATCGCGCACTTGTCACGTTGTATCGGCCCGAATGTTGCAGTCCAGTCGGGCGATTCCGCACAGCAGTGGTTTCGCCTCCTTCGCGTCCTTCTCACTCTCATGCTCGCAATCCGATAAGGAGCGAGAGAGAAGACACTACCAAATAACGCAGTTCGGAATCACCCTGCAGACCGAAGGGAAGGACCAGCCGGCCCGCCGCCGGGCCTGCCGGCCTGCCCCATGCTGTTTGCCGAGGAGCTTAGCGCGGCGAGAGGGGAGGGGCGCTCTGAAGAGAGAGAGAGAGAGAGAGAGAGAGAGAGAGAGAGAGAGAGAGAGAGAGAGAGAGAGAGAGAGAGAGAGAGAGAGAGAGAGAGAGAGAGAGAGAGAGAGAATGAGAGAGAGGAATCGAATTGTAGCAGTGCGAGGCGACACGTGTTACATGCGGATTATGATGCATTTTGATGAACCCCTCTCCTCTCCTCCCCTCGCCTGGTTTGGTCCGTCTGTACTACAGTTCTGTACGACGGTTCGCAGACCGCACAGTCCCTTGTTCCTTCTTTCTCCCTCCTCCTCCTCCTCCTCCTCTTCTTTACTTTTTTTCTTTAGCCGAGGCGCGCGGCGGGAGGGTGGAGGGGACATTGTACCGCTTGAGATAAGCCAGTTCAGGACGGACGGAAGCAACTGTAGCGTGAGTGATCCGCACTTGCCTTCTGTATCGTCTCCTCCCTGTGTGAAAGGCCTTCCCTTAGAGGGCGGTGCTGTCCAATGAATGAGGCCCTGGATGTATGTGAACGGCCGCGGTTTCCACCGCCCGCAACCAGGTAGTAAAGTGTACTTTGAATATTGGTGTCATACAAAATCTAAACTTTTCGGAGTGTAAACAGTTTTTTTTTCCATTTTTCAAAACAAATATATTATTTTTTTTCTTTATAACCTCACATTTTAAAAAATAAATAAATAAATTAATTGAAAAAAAAAAATAAATTCATAGTCTCAGTCAGTGTCGTTAACAATTGGCCGAGGCCCAAAACACTTTTCCACCGGACGCCATCACTTTTATATGTCTTTATTGATCATGAATCGGTCTCGCATAGCCCAGCCCTATGGGCTGATGGTTGCGGCTGCGGGCTGCGGCTCGGGGGAGAGAGACCCGAGCGCCACCCTGCGCTTCCCTCCCCTCCCCTCCCCTCCCCTCCCCTCCCCTCCCCTCCCCTCCCCTCCCCTCCCCTCCCCTCCCCTCCCCTCCCCTCCCCTCCCCTCCCGCCATTGGGCTCGCTAACCCTTCCTCCCGCGGGTCTTTTTAAAGCCAATTGTCGGCTTTACACATGACAGGAGCGCACCCTGCCTGCACGGCCTGCACCCGCCCGGAGGGTGCGAGAGAGGCGGAGGGACAGAGGCTAGGAGGGTGCGAGAGGGATAGCGGAGGGATGGCTCTCCGACACCCCGTGGCCGCGCGATGGCTCACCTTATGTCGCGGACACCCTCTCCTCTCGGCTCATGGGGTGCGGCTGGCTGGCCCTCCGGGATTACCCGATACAGTAGCGATGATGAAGCCCAACCGTGCGGAAAGTTAAAAGACAACATTTTGACAGCTATTGGCCATCGAAGCGGGACCGCAAAAGTCCCCAAAAAGTTTGACTTGTCATTTTTTGTAGGCCCCTATAGAGAGCCTTCCTTTCGCCCGAAAGTTTTATTTTTCTCGACAGTGGATTATTAAGACCACAGCAATTTCTGTCGTACAGATTCTAACAAAATTGCAATAGAAAATAATTTGTAAAATTAGAAAATTTTGAATAAACTGTGTCTTATTGCAAACTGTCTGACCAGATCCGAGTAATTTCAATTCCAATATGCAAAATCAGTTGCTAAGGCAACAATACCCATGCCGCGTGGGCGGTGGGCGGACCAGCCGCCATGCTCCCCGCCTAATACATCCAGTATTATTATGGTTCGCTCATTTCTCAACTCAAATCTTTGAAAAGCATTCACTTTAAACTGCAGGGTTGTTACAGGTCATGGAAAACCTGGAAGTCATGGAAAAGTCATGGAAAAAAATTCGAGTCATGGAAGTCATGAAAAAGTCAGGGAAATCAAGCGCCGAGTCATGGAAGTTTGTTAAATTGCAGTATCTCCCGTGTTCTCTGCCTGCCGCGCCGTAACAAAGGTTTTGCTCGAGGGGGTGCTGTCTTCTAAAATCATTGAACAAGGCCAAAAAAAAATCACGAAAAAAATAAAAAAAATCAAAATCACAATCAAAAAAGATAAAAAATAAAAAAAATCACAGGTTTTCTCAGAAATCCTCCTGGCTGGAGGCTGGGGGATAGGGCAAATACGACGCGAACCCGTCGCACTAGGCAGTCATCGAAACGTCGTGGCTCAGTTGGTAGAGCGCGCAACACTGAACCGAGAGGTCCCAAGTTCGACTCCCACTCGGGAAAGTGTTTTTCGCGCTTGGCATTTCATTTGGCAGCTGCTCCAGGGCAGGTCAAGTAGAAATTAAACACGTCTCACCTCCGTTGGCTCGGTGGCTCTGGGCGTTGGGTCGCTTCCTGTTCTGGCTACGTGTCGGCACTCGGGGTTGTGGGTTCGAATCCCGCGTACCCCTCTGAGGTAAGGCCTCTGAAACTGGGATCAGGAAGTCTAACGCCCTTGACACCGCTCGTACCTCTAGGGGTAGGCCAATGGTGGTACGGGGATCAAATCTGTCGAATTGCGCGATAGGATCGCAGTCAGCAAAGCGCCGGTTCCCATGGAACACCGAAGCAGTTGGCTGCCACAGGGGGTTAAAAGCCCTGTGCCTGGCGGGAACCGCAACCTCCTTCGGGAGGTTTACTGCCGCAAAAATTTTCCATGTTTTCACGCCACCCTTTCAATTGCAGAGCAAAATTTGTTTCTGAAAAGTTTTAAAAATTATTTGAAATAATTGTGATTATTTTGCATTATTGCAAGTTAATTTCCAATAATTTGGAATAAATCGAAATAATTCACCGTAATTTACTAAAAATCCTATTGAATCATGTAATTGAGAGAATAATTTGGATCAGATGTGCGTGTATTTTCTGAGGTCATCCCGAACAATCAAGAAAAATATCGAAAGATCGAAAGATCAGAAAAAAGATCAAAAATCAACAGAAAAATTAAAAAGTCATTTTGAAATCAAAAAAATCAATCCAAAATAAAAAAAAACCGTTTGATTTTTTTTAAATGTAAATCATTGAACAACTGCTACTTGAGACAGCACCCCCTCGGTTTTGCTCTTTTATTTTATGTCGAATGAGTGCCTCAGAGGGCTTTAAAATGGATAAATAAATTGTGCAAGTGCAAGTA
>JAHWGI010000283.1:600000-776273 GCA_029379305.1 Frankliniella fusca
GGTGAACACTCCAGAATTTATTTCGCCTAAAACGTTGTCTTAGACTTTTACGACTTGCTGTTGTGTAGCGACATTTCGTTTATTCTGTAAAAAAAAAGGCACATATCCACTGGTAAAACAAATGTGCAGTTATAGCGCACGAACGTGTTTTTTTTTTTTTATTTTTTTTTATTTTTTTTTTATTCAGCACATTACGTGGAGTCGAGTTTAATTGGTTTAAGACATTAATGTTATGTCAATCGACAAATGACAAATGTCACGGTTTTGCAGAGTTGGACAAACGCGCCACGCGCCACCAGGCCTATTGAATCAATGGGACAGTGCAAAACGTTGATCAAATGGACACCAAGTGATATGTGATATGTGCAATAGGGTATTTCAAGAGAGCGCCAAGAGGAAGAAAGAAGAACAAAACCGGATGGAGAGAGTGGTGGTGGGGGAGGGCGTGGGAATGGGGAGCGACGCCATCCGCTTTTGAATTTTTTCCCTACGAAGTGAACTTTTCCGCTCGAGATGCAGCGCAGCAGAATGGATACCATACCTCAGATCAAGGAAACCTCGTCAATGCCTGTCAACTGAAATTTGGAACGTATTCTTCACTGACGCTCTTTTCTTCTGTTACAGGTATGACATTGGGAGTGATTCAGAACGCACTCGGGGACGCGCTCTTGCTGGCAGGTAAACGTCTGCAGCCCTATCGGCGAGGTTATGTCTTGTGCCCCTTGGAACGGAAAAGCCCCTGTGATCTTGAAGACGTTATTGTGTGTTCTGTTCAGGCTGTCAGGTCCAGCCTCCAACGGATAACCGGTTACATTACACTCTCCGTTGCACCCCTTTTAAAAAATGCTTGAAACGAGCATCTGTGTTTTTTTTCTTTTCGTTTTTCCCGCGAGGCATATCACGAGGGCACATACGTGAGTCAAGCCTGTATGTATAGACTTGATGCTAGATGCAATGCTTCGATATTGCATTGATGCGTCGATCACGCCCCAGATGTCAGACTGTCATCCAATTATGCTCGAATCAGGAAAACTTTTCTCTGCTCGTGTGCCCGCTCCATCCAAAAGGGTGTTCACACTGATAAACCAAGTGTTCAACCCTTCAACACTTTTGAGTGTTCAAATACCATTTAAACAAATAAAAGTGTTCAACTCAGAAGTTGTACACTTGCAAGTGTTCAACTCCCCAGCTGCACACTTCCCTGATACAATGCGTTCAAGATAAGGAAGTGTGTAACTGGGGAGTTGAACACTTTCAAGTGCACAACTTCTGAGTTGAACACTTGTTAGTGTACATATAACAACTCTGTTGAACACATTTTTATGTTTAAATGGTATTTGAACACTTTAAAGTGTTGAAGGGTTGAACACTTGGACTATCAGTGCACACGGGAAAATTTTGTACAGAGCGCTGTGTGTCACATTGTATTATACGATATCACATTGGAATGACACAAAATTTGATCCTTCACTGTGAGAAAAACCGTACCTCATACAACTAAACAACGGTTTTGAATTAACGGTTTACGGTTTTCGTTGGCCGTACATCACTAATTTACCCTATACCGGGTACAATTTTAGTACAATATTTCATTGTACTTCGAAATAACGGTAAAAAATTGTAGTTAAATTGTAGTTTTTTCTCACAGTGTTTGGGAGCAGTATTTCTGAACTATTTCGGGTATTGCCGTTGTAATATCCGAACAGGTATGGAGAGCATTACGGAGGCGGATAACCCTTCCTCTTTACCCCCCACCCCCTCCCCCAGTCAATAGCCCGCGGCCCCGCGTTTCCTTTTGCACTAACGGCACTCAGCCCCCCCCCCCCCCCCTACATGACCTTGACCCAAAGACCCGCAACGGCCATAAACAGAAACTTTGAAAAGAGAGGCAGGGCGCGGATGGCCTTGGCCGCGCAGCTCCGCGGGCCGCACCGTGCCCGGCCGCCGCTGACGTCGCTGGTGATGAACCCCGCGCGGCCCGCCGAGGTGTAAACGGTCCCTCTCCCCTCCCAGCCCCCATCTCCCAGCCCCGCGCTCTCGGAGAGGAGTTCGCTTTACGTCTGGCTCCGCAGGTGCGCTGCTGCGCGCGTCGAGGGTGTAACGGTTTTCGGATACTGGGTCATGCAGTATAGGGGGATGTAAGGGAGAGGGGTGGGGAGGGGAGGGGGGGGGGGCGCGTTAACACTCCTCCCGTACGCCGCGCACCGCTGCTGACCTTTGAGAGCCGCTTGCTCGGCTCGGCCCGGCAGTCGTCGAGGCGCGAGGCGCGAGGGCGCCCTGGCGGTAGGCAGTCCCGCGCAACAAGCGTGTCCAGCGGGCCTGCCCACCGCGGCGGCGCGCTGCTGGCGGCGGTGCAGTTAATGCCCCCCTGTCGGCGCCGCTTGTTATGGGACCCGTGATTACAAGGGAGGCGAGTCCACAAGTATGACTCCCTCCCCTCCCCCCTCCCCCAGTCCCCTTCCAGGCCGTTACCCCGCAATCCCCCCCCCCACCCGTCCTCCCTCATTTTGCCCCTTTCCCCGAATGAATTCTTTTCACAAAACTCTTTCACTGTCTTCTTTTCGTTATTCTACGTTTTCCGCCAGTCTGCATCGTTAGTTTATGGACGTTTATTTTTGTACCGTCCATAAACTCACAGCTGCTGAATCTGATATATTTATCAGAACACTGTGATTCAAGGAATGTCAAGTCACATCTAACGAGTTCAGATTGTGTCCCGTTGTGTCCTGCTCGTTTGGAATCGGGTGTGGCACTTATTGGACATGAATGGGGCTCGATGTCGACAGGCTTAACCGATTAACGTTTAAAACGAATGAGACACATTATTCCAACGAACGTCCCCGTTTTGTGCGGGGCGCAGCGCGAGGTGCGAGGGGTCCATCACTCGGTTCAGGAGAGTACACACGATTACCGATTATTAGTGGTTACCAACAGTTTTCGGAATAAAGTTTCCGAAGAAACCTTGAAATTCTTGTAATTTTCTGCCTATTTTCAACGATGAAAAACCAGAAAGAAGCGTGAAAAACAACGAAAAGGGGAGTTTGGGGGATGTGATTTACCAGTTATTATCGGACAAAGTGTACATAAGATTACCAGAGTGCTGTACCCCTCGGCACAGAGTGTCCTGACACGTTCTTTTACTTTTTGGTGCGAAACAATCCAGGCGTGTCCGCTATATTTGTACCAGACCGACCCATTTATATGTGAGACACTGTGCGCACGGAAAGGTGCGGGATCATATATGGTCCTATACCAAAATATGAAGGATACTGGCTCAAACTACTCTGGTAATCCAAGTGTGAGAAATGTCGCACACTTCTAGGTGTGTGAGTATTTATTCGTACACTTGGCCACTGAAACGTGTGAATATCCTAGGAAAATTCACACGTTTAAGCGGCCAAGTGTACGAAGGAATCCTCGCACACCTACAAGTGTGCGACATTCACACACTTGGGTTTCCAGCGTAGCTAGGGTCTCCAGAGCGGCGATAGGATTGTAGATAGGGGGTTGAGGTGGGGGGTGGGGGGGGGGGAGGCGGTGGATGTGTCATCTGGGTAGTGAGGGAGGAAGTGACTGAGCAGAGGAAGGGGAGGAAGAGTGTAAACCATACGAGCGGGCGCCTTCTTGCCACTTGTCACCCGCCACTCCCCGCCACTCCCTGCCCGTCTCGGAGAGGCCCGGCGCGGAGTGGCATACAGTGCTTCTCTCAACAGGGGTGGGTTGGGCTGGGCGGCACATTCATACCCCTCGCACTGCGTGCCCTGCCCTGCCCGCCCTGCCCGCCCTGGTCGCATCCCTTAGTCTCATTTTTATATATTTCAACGAAAAGAATAAGGCAACAAAACAACGTTTTATAGCATTGAGCAGCAGGGACAGCTTAAATGAACGGACTTGTGTATGCGCGCGCGCGCGCGCGCGCGTGTGTGTGTGTGTGTGTGCGTTTGCGTCCGGGTGAGTGAGTTAGTGTTTGTCGTGTATGTGTGTGTGTGTGTGTCTGACTATGTGTGAGCGAGTGTGCACCGCAGCCAGACGCCTGCTAATTAACTGTGACACGTTTTGTGGCGTGGTGGGGCGCAGGTTGGCTTGGCAGAGCCTGGCGTGCTGGGCTGGTGACGACGCGAGGCAGTGAGAGGGCGCCCTTGTACGGGCTGGAGCTGGAAGAGCGTACAACACAAGTTTTTCTCTCTCGTGATTTTTCTTCACACACGGCAAATCTGAGGTCTGGGATTCCCAGGTACTTTTTGGCGTTTCCAGACTCGAGTCTGGAAACGCCAAAAAGTACCTGGGAATCCCAGACTTCAGATTTGCCGTGACACTAAATCCTTTAGCATTTTGTTTGTGCATAAACATATGCAGGATTTTAAGCAACCATAAGAATATGCACAATTTTATGCATAACTGTGTACAATATGTGCATAGTTATGAACAATTTGTTCATAATTATGCATCAAAAATGCATTAAAATCCTGCATGTTTATGCACAACAAAATGCACAAGGGTTTAGTGTGTTCTCTAGCATTTTCTTCCCAGACAACCCGCGGTAACCATTCTATTATTTAAGTCTTATTTTGTATCGCGGTGAACCTTATTACACTCTTAAAAACTTACGGTGAATTTCACTGTAAGCTACAGTGAACTCGGCATCACCGTAACTTATGGTGGATTTCACCGTAAGCTACGGTGAATGTCACTGTAGCTTACGGTGAATGTCACTGTAGCTTACGGTGAATGTCACTGTAGCTTACGGTGAATCAGGGGACATGACCGTAATCTACGGTGACATTCACCGTAGCTTACGATGCAAATTCACCGTAAGTTGCGGTGATGCCAAGTTCACCGTAGCTTACAGTGAAATTCACCGTAAGCTTTAAAGAGTGTACGCAACGGAGTTGCCTTCTTGAATCGCTGGGAAACGTGCGTGTTTTGTTTCACATGGCCCCTTCCCGCAGAAAATGAACTGATGAATGGAAAATGGATAATATTTAGCATTTATGTAGAATTTAATCTCAAACATTCGATTCTGAAGTCTGGTTGAATTCTGTCTTGTAAAAATTTTGAAAATTGAAATTGGGGTTTCTGTCGGAATGCTCGACCGAGCCCAGCCAAACTGGAGCCAAATAAGAGAAACTTGTAAAGTCTGCGTTTAAACAATACCAAAGCTTTAGTTTAGTGCGCAAGATATGACAGCACAGGGGTTTCGGTTTGCGCCGCGGTGTGCGCTCTGTCGGAAAAAAATCACTAATCCCCTTACGTTACGATTTGGAATAATTCTTTGGGGCATACACTAAGTTGGCAGAACTGTGGGCCAGTGCCTCCAAACGATCTGGCCGGTGCGGGCGGCTCCGCACTAGCGCAGTATGATTCCGCCCGCAACGGCCCGCACGCTCCCCACTCCTACAGTCGGCCGCGCCGCTAGGTGTTCTCCGAAGCGCTTCACCTTCGGGTTCCGAAACCCGAGCGCCGTGCGCGAAAAGCTGCCCGCACCCGCCCGCACCCGCCCGCGGTAGTTTGGAAACACAATGTTTATATTATAAACACGACTGTTTATAGGTTCAGACACCTATGTATTAACTGTGTACTGTTAAAGTTATTCATATTACTGAAATTATTGTTTCCTTAAAAGTTGTGAATGTTTAAAACAAATTCCTCCTCATGAAAGCACTTTTAAAATATTCGGTTCGGATCGAGAGGTTTGGGGACACGAACGGGAAGGCTAATGAGAGCTCCTTGGGAGGATGTTTCGGAAAAGGAGGATCGGCTCTGGAGGTGAAGAACGGGGAGCGGGGAGTTTCCGCAGGGTCTCCTCCCCCATGCTCGAAAGTTTACGGGAAAATTTTCCACGACATCGAGTTGTAAAATTACAATCGCCACTCGCAAAATTACAAGCACTGAGTATCGACTTCAAGTTCATTCACAAACAAAAAAGGTCGGTAGTAAATTTACAAAATATTTTGTAAATCGTATTTACACAATTTATTACTGTGCCTGGAAGGTAGGCAGTCACCTAAACGACACTCCTGCAGTGGGCCCCGGCCGGACCGGCCCGCATCTGCCCGCTTGTGACCGCGCGGGCTCAAGCGGGCTGTTCTGTTCGGGAGCGGGCAGGACAGAACCGGGCCGCTCCAGAATCGTTGCGGGCCGGTGCGGGCGGAATGATTTTTGCGCCAGCGCGAAGCCGCCCGCACCGGCCAGATCGTTTGGAGGCGCTGCTGTGGGCAAGTTTCAGTTAAACTGAAGTAGGTTTCAAGAAGGCTGTACGGTGGTCACATGCGAATTTCAGTACTCTCCCTGCGTCGGGGAGAGAAATTGCAATTATTTCATGATGTTTAAACCAGTTTGACCGTGACGGCGGCGCGGCGCAAGAATGAAATTCGCATGTTCGCATGAGGTTTTCTACATCGTGAACTGGGTCATACATTTATCCCTCTCTAATTTTATTATTTTACACTCACGATACCGTCAAAGTATACTAACTTAAACCTCGCTTCTTCAATTCGAACTTAGCTTCACTACGTTAAACTTCGATTCTAAAAAGTATATTCTTCATATCCAAATTTCCAGTGTTTCTTTCAGTTTTACCCCTTTTTTGGGGGTGAGGGCGGGGCAGGGGGAGGGAATTGCGAAGTGCTTTTCTCTCTCAGGTTAACGTTTCGTGCCCTGGGCCCCTTCTTTATCCCCCTCCCCCCTCTCTCTCTCTTTCTTTATTTATTTGTCTCTCTCTCTCGCCTTCTGACCACAACCTTCCGTGATATCGGTGCCCCCTTTCCTCTCCTCTGTTTCGGAAATGCATAGGGAAGAGCGAAACACAGATGGCTAGAGGCTAGAGAAACAACTGTTTTGCGTTTATATCAAATCAAGTTCTGAATAGCCCTTAGAAAAATCTGAGCAGTCCGCGGAGGCACTTGGAGAAAAACTTTGCTGGAGCTAGCGGTTGGAGAACTCAAATCATACAGGCGGGGAACGCTGAATAACTAAAGTGGTTTTCCGTGCGCTCGCTTTTAGTTCCTCTCCAATATACTACACATTTGTTTTGACCCATATTTCTTGCCGTGATGCCGTGTGATGCCATTATCGAATATACTGGCCGGGGGGCGCGAGGGGCGGGCTGGGGCTGGGGCGAGACGAGCGCACCACCTGTCAGCGCCAGGACTGGCAGACACCTCAACAGCTCCTGCCAATTACTGAACGTCCAGCAGCTCTATTAACTCTGATTGCTGGAGGAATTAGTCGAATAATTGGCTCTGGTGACGGAGAAAAGAGTGTGATTACTGTCAGGTACGTCCAACCGAAGCGATGTCAGCTCACATCGGGACCGGAAGTCGTGTGCTGCTCCCTGCTGATGAGTCTCTGATCCGCTTCGGCCGTGTTTATCAACGGAGCGACACAAACACAGTAGCGGGCTGAGCGCACCGAACAATTAATCTCCGGCGGTCACCACACGTACCGAGGAGGTGGTGGTGGTGGTGGTGGTGGGGGTCTCACGTGTCCCTTTAATGTGATGGATGGAGCGGAGATAATGACTCTTCGCAAGGTCAATAGCGCGGCGCAGCGCCGTTCTGTTCGCCTGGAGCTGCGTGTCGGTCGTCACGCAGGTCGCTGTGGTGTAACGGCCACCGTTTGGCGGTGCGCTCTCGAGCGGACCGGGCCGTCCATGTTGTAGGCCAGTCACCGAAGGTTTTAACCTCGAACAAAAATATGTCAAGCTGGAAATAGGCTAGATCGGTGCAGTTCAATGTGCTGAATCACCTCCTGAAAAGTCTAGTGAGCCAACCCGTGCGCATACACCGGAAATTGAACAAAAGGGCCTAAATGCAGAGGTTTGGGGTACTCGCTGTAGCTCTGGAACTATATGTGCGATTTTCACGGGACTGGTCTCAACACGTACGGAAAGAAACAAGGAACAAATCCACTACTACACATAAGTCCCGATCCACTCCCCTCTAGTCAAAAACTTGACTGGAATGAAAAATTTCAAATTTGAGCACAAGTTTTTTAAACATATCAAGTCATTTCTCCGTAACGCGCCACTGGACTCAAAAATGTCCCAAGTAAACGACGTGCGCTCATCCTTCAGCTCCATGAGGCTGCTTTTAGATTTGCGGCACATTGAACCGTTTAGGTTCTATCCGCCTTGAACTGAGCCCGTGCAGAGCCTCCTGCAGCCGTGCGCGGCAAACTCCCGCTGGAGCACGGCTCCCCCCTCCACCGCTCCGGGTGCGCCGTCTCTCTCCCACGCACGGGAGAGACAAGGAGAGAGCAGCGCGCCTCACCCGGGCCCGCCCGGGCCGGACGGCCGATAGAGCGAAAATTGAAACGAAAATATAACGCGTTTAGAAAATACTGAGAGTATTTTGCTTTCGCGTATCGGAAAGAGCTCAACGTCCACTACATCCTGGCCAAAGTCTACCCGGTGGTCTCTCATAGGAAGCGAGTGAGACGAGGAAAACCCCAAATTTGCACCATTGGCTTTGAACGGTTCGTTCGGGTGAAAGGTGAAAGGTACAAAACCACTCGTAGTCGCTATTTGACGCAGAAAGTCCATACTTTCGAATGGTGTACACAACAGTACCCAAATGTTGAACTGTCTGGTGAAAACACGGGTTGCAATGACAAAACGATATTTTTTTGAAATTACGGAATATTGTGTCGGCTTGAATTCACGATTTCTGGACGGTTTTTAAATGTCATCTTTACCGTATTTTCATGGACCAATACATATATTATGAATTTCTATGGGAAACACTGATGAAAACCGCCAAGAAATCGTGAATTCGAGCCGACACAATATTCCGTAATTTCAAAAAAATATCGTTTTGTCATTGCAACCCGTGTTTTCACCAGACAGTTCAACATTTGGGTACTGTTGTGTACACCATTCGAAAGTATGGACTTTCTGCGTCAAATAGCGACTACGAGTGGTTTTGTACCTTTCACCTTTCACCCGAACGAACCGTTCAAAGCCAATGGTGCAAATTTGGGGTTTTCCTCGTCTCACTCGCTTCCTATGAGAGACCACCGGGTAGACTTTGGCCAGGATGTAGTGGACGTTGAGCTCTTTCCGATACGCGAAAGCAAAATACTCTCAGTATTTTCTAAACGCGTTATATTTTCGTTTCAATTTTCGCTCTATCGGCCGTCCGGCCCGGGCGGGCCCGGGTGAGGCGCGCTGCTCTCTCCTTGTCTCTCCCGTGCGTGGGAGAGAGACGGCGCACCCGGAGCGGTGGAGGGGGGAGCCGTGCTCCAGCGGGAGTTTGCCGCGCACGGCTGCAGGAGGCTCTGCACGGGCTCAGTTCAAGGCGGATAGAACCTAAACGGTTCAATGTGCCGCAAATCTAAAAGCAGCCTCATGGAGCTGAAGGATGAGCGCACGTCGTTTATTTGGGACATTTTTGAGTCCAGTGGCGCGTTACGGAGAAATGACTTGATATGTTTAAAAAACTTGTGCTCAAATTTGAAATTTTTCATTCCAGTCAAGTTTTTGACTAGAGGGGAGTGGATCGGGACTTATGTGTAGTAGTGGATTTGTTCCTTGTTTCTTTCCGTACGTGTTGAGACCAGTCCCGTGAAAATCGCACATATAGTTCCAGAGCTACAGCGAGTACCCCAAACCTCTGCATTTAGGCCCTTTTGTTCAATTTCCGGTGTATGCGCACGGGTTGGCTCACTAGACTTTTCAGGAGGTGATTCAGCACATTGAACTGCACCGATCTAGCCTATTTCCAGCTTGACATATTTTTGTTCGAGGTTGGCACCTTATTTTGTCTTCGGTGACTGGCCTATTGTGTGTAAGGCAGCGGACTAGACCACTCAGCGAGCTGACCCTATAATCCCTCTATTGGATATCTCCATTGTAGCGGGAGAGTTCCAGAAGTCTTATTTCTCACCGCTAATGGGATAATGCGCTAAACAATGTTCGATTCGGGCGTGCGGTGCCGGAACAGGCGCGGGGGCGGCTCAGTAATCAGCGAGGGATCGTGCCCAAAGCTGTCTTGACTTTTCTTAAATTTTCCTGAATTTTCATTGTATTTCCTGAAACTTACATTTTCTTAATTTTCCAAAGCTTCCAAACTTTTCTTAATTTCTTTGACTTTATGGAATCACTCCGAGGGGTAAATAACTCCGAATTTTGATGTACACCACTACTTCAAAATTCACACTAATTCAAACTAATTCACGCGAATTCAAAACTAATTCACGCGATTTCAAAACTAATTCACGCGAATTCAAAACGAATTCAAAACAAATTCAAGCGAATTTAAAACGAATTCAAGTAAATTTACAACAAATTCACAATTATTTCAAAAAACTTCGCAATAAATTCAAAAAATTCAAAGCTAATTCAAAACGAATTCAATTCAATTCAGACAAATTCAATTCAAATTCACGAAATTTGTACACCGAATTCAGAGTTGTTTACCCCTCGAATCTCTCTGATGTGCGAGGAGTTGAAAAATTTCAAAGATCTCCCCTTATGGTCGTCATGAGTGACGTTGCGTGGTCCCGGGGGACGCACCACGCACCACCTCCTCACTGCTACTGCGTTCGCGTCGTGCTGACGAATTATGTTTGGTTCGCTTCTATCAGTACATATGTAAACGTGTATCGTCCGCATATTGTAATTTTACTGGTTTCTCTCGTAAATACCGAGCGTACATATTTTTCCCGGATTGCGTTGCTCCAAAGCTTTTGCAGCCTGCGGCCGCGGCTGAGCCACATGAGGACCAAACACAGATTGCCTTCCAAACGCAAACACGGGCCCCCTTCCCTCGCCCCGACAAGAAGCGATTTCGCAAGCAATTTTCTGTTTTTATTTTTTTTCCCCGCCAGGCCCGCTCAGCCGCCGCCTGCGTTTGGGGCGGGCAGGAGGCGCACCTTCTCAGGCGCGTTCTGGCACGGGTCAAACCCGCAGTGGCTTGCGAGCTGGCTTCAGATTTCTGCTCCATTTTAGGCCTCGCGCCTTCCATAGGCTATATATATATTCCTTCCCAACTGAGCTGCCCAAGCGAAATCTCGTTGTGTCTCCGTCTGTCCGCGTGTCTCTCAACGTCTGTCTGTCCCGGTATCAGTTTGTGTTTCTCTCTCTCTCTCTCTCTCTCTCTCTCTCTCTCTCTCTCTCTCTCTCTCTCTCTCTCTCTCTCTCTCTCTCTCTCTCTCTTAAATCTGTATGTTTAATCTAGTTTCAAATATCTCATGTCGTACAAATATAGATACACCAGCAATGTCCTTCAAGTACCAAACCATCGAACTATACAGCTTTCGCGAACTCACCTAATGTTACGGCCTGTGAACTCTGTAAAAGCATCATCAATCAAACATCTTCGACGGTAAAACATTATCTTAATAAAACATTACTCTTAAAATATGTAAATTGATTTTATTGTATACCCACTGGAAAAAGCAAAGGTAGGACTCGAAGGGGTTTAGGGCCTTTACAATGGCATTAAAAATTATCTCCCCTGCAAAGGCATTAATACTGGCCCAAAGGTGTTAAATTTTAATTCCTTCACTCTCATCCTGTTACTGATTTTTTTGCTGCCCTTTGTCAGTTTTTACAAAGGGTTTATTAGCAGCAGGAATACTGACTATAGTTTTCCATCAGTAATACGCATTAATTCCTTTTTTACATTACTGACAATTTTACTTTTTTATTAGTATATATTGAACGAAACTAGACGGAATAATTGACAAATTGATCAGTAATGCCTGCTGTAGACAATTCTAACGTTTTAACTGACAAAAAAATCAGTACAGGTCTGAGAGTGTTTAGACAATTTCATGTAATTGCAAAGGCATTAAAATTTCATGCCCCTAGAAAGGCATTAAGTCCTACCATTGTTTTTCCAGTGCCACTACTTTTGTTATGGCACTTTGTGCTACCTCCGTCTTGTACTTTATAAACGGGGACGGGGTCGATACCCTATTTTACAAGACTTAAATAAATCAACAAATTCTAAATTCTAAAATTCTCTCTCTCTCTTTCTCTTTCTCTTTCTCTCTCTCTCTCTCTCTCTCTCTCTCTCTCTCTCTCTCTCTCTCTCTCTCTCTCTCTCTCTCTCTCTCTCTCTTTCTTTCTCTCTTTCTCTTTCTTTCTCTCTTTCTCTCTTTCTCTCTTTCTCTCTCCTACTGCCTCTCCCTTCTCCAGTGAGGTCCTGCGGCCTCACGCATGCCACGTCAGAGAGGCGGGGAAAGGGGGGGCAAGGCTCATTCCCACCGCAGCTGCCTGCGCCCAGGCTGATTAATGGAGCAAACTTTTAATTGAGTCCACATTAAGGATATGAATATGAATGGCTATCGGATACGTGCGGCTTTATATTCACCGTGCGAACCGCAATCTGTATCATCAGCGCCGTCAGCGAGATGAAGCGCAACCGCTCCAGAAGCAGCGCGCCGTGCGCACCGCCCCGTGTCGCTGGTAAAATAATGTGTCTGTATTAATTTTTCTTCAGAGGCTAGGCGACGTAAACTCGAATATGAATGTGGTCTCGTTTCTTGTGTCTTTGTCTTTTAATTCTATTATCTCACCCCTGACCAAAGACCTTGGCCCGCGCAAACAATGGTGCTGGTTGGCCAGTCACAGCCCTGCTCCCGCTGCGCTGTCCACTTCCGGTCAGGATCCCCTTCTTCCGGTGCCCGAGTGACCTCCACAAATCCGACGCTTCCCTTCCCGTCCCAGCCCCAAGCCGAGTACCTCCCCTACTGCCTTTGTGCCACCCGCCCGGCCGACGTGGTTCTCTTATCTATTATCCAAAAAACGGTACACCTTGAAAACTACGAGTTTGATTCGAGAATCTTTCTAGAACGGACAGGAGCGTTGCGTTGAATGGATAGAGAGTTCTTGCCGAGGGCGGTCCATCACTCGGTTCTGTTTTCGGTAAAATTTTCGAAGAAACTTTGAAAGTATTGTAATTTTCTGCCTATTACAACAATTGAAAATCCAGAAACAGCTTGAAAAACGACGAAAATGGGAGCAGTTTTGGGGATGTGATAACCAGTAATTATCGGACAAAGTGTTCACAAGATTACCAGAGTGGTGGGTCCCCCGGTTCTTCCCTGCTCTTATGTCATTGATTGAAAAACGGATTCTCCTGGTTGTATACTCTGCAAATCTTAGTGTGTAGTAGTTTGCCACTTTAAACTGCGAAACTAAAGTTCTGCAGTTATAAGTGCAGAACTTTATTGTTCTTCAGTTACAAGTGCAGAACTCTTTAGTTCTGCACTTATAACTGCAGAACTCTAGTTTTGCACTTTAAAGTGGCAAACTACTACACACTTAGATTTGCAGAGTATATTTTGCCTACAATTGAGGTCGGTATATGCTGGATGTAGAGCCACGCCGCTCCACACGCTGCCGCTGCTTTCTTGGTAGGTTTGCCGTTCAAACTACTTGCCGGCCGGTCGGCAGGAGGGCTGGCCCCCAGCCCGACCAGAGCAGCCTTTCTTTGAGCTGCGAGACCTGTCGGTTGTTCCCCCGCCAACACAGGTTTGTTAGCCCCCCCCCCCCCCCCGCCTCGTCAGTCCAAATTGTTCTTTTGTGGGCCTGGCGGATTGTTTGCCGTGCGGCTGGCTGCAGAGGCGGGCAAGGTGGGGCGTGGTGGGGCGGGGCGGGGCGGGGCGGGGCGGGGCGGGAAGCGGGAGGGGGTCGACAACACGAGATGCAGTGTACGATAACGCGTGCGTGTGCAGGACGTGCGTCGTCTGCGCTTCCTAATTTGGGGCGAGCAGGAAGAGGCAAAAATAAAATTCCCTTTTTTGTTATTGTTTCCCCCCTTTTTGTTGCACGGGAAAAAATAAAAATCGGACCGGAGCTAGCCGCTGTATAGCGGACCCAATCTAGCACGCGTGCACTTTATTTAGCTGGCGTGCAAAGGGAGCTAGTTATGCAGCTAAAAATTCAGTGCCCAAGCATTCGTCTTTAGCACGGGAATGTTTAGTTAGGCGCGATGTAAAAACTTTGCTCCAAAGCTAGAAAATCAGCTCAGCTGCTTTTTTTTCGGCAAAGGAGTTGCCTTCTAAAATCGCTGGAAAACGTGCGTGTTTTGTTTCATATGGCCCCTTACGACAGAAAAAAATCTGCTGAAGGGAATTCGATAATATTAAGCATGCATTTAGAATGTAATCTAGTACATTCGATTCTGAAGTCTAGTTGAAATCTGTATTGCAGAATTTTTTTTTCTTTTTCTTCTTTTTTGAGTGTGCTCTCAGCGAATATGCGCCCCTCCCCCTCCCTTTCGTACTGGTAACCTCAAACTCTCACAGAGGACCAGGTACTGGAAACATTTTTGTGTTTGTTGGGCTCCTAAGACTGCTTACCCCACCTCCCTCCGTTGGATACTTCCTAATACATCCACCCCTCCCCTCCCCATCTCCATTTTTCAATATCTGTGTTCTCCGCGGTTCTGCCTCTAAACTAGGTCGCCTAGTAGGCATGATGGTAGGCCTGGTTTGCGGCGCTGAGAACTCTGGCGGCCGCGCCCACTATACGTCTCGCCCCGCCCCGCCCCGCCCCGCCCCGCCCCGCGCCGACCCGACGGGTCATGAGACGCGTCGCTCCGCTCTGCACTTTGAAACTCCTCCCCCTCCCCCTCTCCTTTCCTCATACTCTCCTCTTGCCTCCGCAGTTCGCTGCGTACCTCAAGTAGTTAGATATTCTAGTGGTCGTGGGGCGGCGGGCGGCGGGCGGCGGGCGGCGGGCGGCAGGGCGGCAGCTGCCGCGGTGACCCGCGTGGGGCGCTGCTAGGGTTTTCACTCCAAGCTTTATCTTTTAAAGAAACCCCGGGGTACTCTCTTACGCACATACCTATGACAATGCCTTTCAATATTTCTTGTATCGTCTCCTTTTTCCCCTCTGGGAAAATCAGTATACAGAGCAGTTTAATCATTCGACAAAATTAATGTCTAATTAATAATAGAATTATCCTGAAAACAGGATGTCGTAATGAAGTCCTTAATAGAAGGCTCTGTTGGTCCAGCGTGGGAGCGCTGTAGGCGTTGAGGGGCACGATGGGGCGTGGCGGGGCGTGGCGTGGCGTGGCGTGGCGTGGCGGGGCGTGGCGGGGCGACGCGGGGTGACCGCTTGGCTCTCAGGGCACGCGTCAGGGCGGCGAGGCGGGCGCGCCACACGCCGCACTCGGCCTGTGCCAGTGCCACCCCTCCCCCGCCCCGCGCTGCCCCGCACTGCCCCGCACTGCCCCGCACTGCCCCGCACTGCCCCGCACTGCCCCGCGCTGCCCTGCGCTGCCCCGCACTGCCCCGCACTGCCCCGCACTGCCCCGCACTGCCCCGCGCTGCCCCGCACTGCCCCGCGCTGCCCCCGCGGAGTCAGTGTGCGAGAGAGTCGCCTGCGCTGATTAAATTTGAGCAAGTCCGCCGCTTACCCTCTCACACTAACCCCAACCCCGACACTGGCCTATTCCCGCCCGGACTCTGCTCACAGCTCTCTCTCTCTCTCTCTCTCTCTCTCTCTCTCTCTCTCTCTCTCTCTCTCTCTCTCTCTCTCTCTCTCTCTCTCAGATACTTTTGGTTTGTTACTTCATTGCATTTCTTTCTGCTTCTACACTGGTAAAACTAAAGCGTAGCCTTTCGCCCCGTTTTCAAGCGTACTGAGATCACGCTTGAAATCAAGCGTAATTGGTGTATCCGCTCCTATTCGTCCTATCTAAATGTATGGGAGAATTTCTTTCGTCCGCTTGATTTCAAGCGTAACGCCTTCAAACGTAACTGTATGCGTCATTCAAGCGTACAGTTACGCCTTAGTTTTACCTGTGTATGAACAGAAATAACTTATCTGATTATGTTCATGGAGTAGCAACAAATACAAAATTTATCTCAACTTAAAGCATTTGCTCAGCCACTAAATGATACATCTTAATTTTCTGAATTGTGTACAGCGTTCTGTGCTAGTGGAGTGGATATTGTGGCTGTGGTGAGTGAAACGTTCATCGAGTCAAAAATAAGACTGATACTGATATTCTGAATTAGTGTTTACAGTTCATAGAAATAAGAAAATTGGAGGAGGAGTTGTAGTGTATGTGGACAAGAATTTTGGAGTGAAAGTGTAATCTATATCAACAGGGGAGGACTTCCCGGAATATATCATCAAAGATATTAAATGTGGCAATATACGTTTATTATTTTCTTGTGCCCCTGTTAAAAAAAACTCCGGGTGGATTCGGGTGAATCCGGGAATCAACGTGCCCCGTGTGTGCACAGCCTGCGGCACACCCTGTGCATTGCACGTGCACGTGCGATTGCGGGAATCACACGGGCATGGCAGGGCCCTCGCAGATTCTCTTATTCGTTGAAGCATACCAGACCTCGACGTTTTCGCTGAAATACGAGGCTATAGCGGTCAAGCGGTGTGAGACACGGCCAAACGGACGAGATTTCGGTCCAGTGATTCTCAACTCGTTGAGGTGCCGCTTAGAAAGTATAGAAAGTCATTTTGCAAATTATATTACCTCATTTTACAGAGTTATAGAGGGTACAGAAATGGCCAAAATGACCTCTAGATATGAAATCGAGCAGCGTGTTCACTCTCAGCCCGTTACTGACTTTTCAGACCCCTTTGTCAGTATTCCTGCTGCTTAAAAACCTTTATAAGCTACTGACAACTTTTTTTGTCAGTAGTACGAAAGAATTCCTTTTTACGTTACTGACAATTTCATCTTTAATTAGTAGATAACGGACAAAACTATACAGAATAACTGAAGATTTTATCAGTAATCCTGCTGCGTAAAAACGTAGGTATTTACTAAGAATAAAATCAGTTGAGGTCTGAGAGTGTTTTCAATTACACATAGCGGCCGACATAATTTACCAATGTTGCGTGAAAATCGGGAATTTACACACTCGTAGGGTGAAAATTCTCTCACATACTGAAATGGTACACCAGGGTTAACTGTAGCTTGTCGTGAAGTTCGCAGTGAGGTTTTCTTATTGTGGCCGGCGCAGGCGGCAGACGGGACTTCCCCTAAGCATTTTCTCCGTGCGTTGGCGCCCCAGCCCGGCGCAGCCCGGCCGCCTTCCCACTTGAACTTGCTCGGCCGCTGCGCGGCCCGGTAGCGGAAAGTCTCGGTTCATGAATGTCTGATCAGGGCAAGCTCCCCGGGGTTAGCTTCCACCCCTGCTGCTCCGGAGCCTAGAGGCTGTCCCCGGCCGAACCGCAGGCACCGGAGACACTGGAGGGAGGATGACCATCATCAGGCGGCTCGCTCTCTTTTTCCTTGTCTTTCTCTCCCTCTGTCCCTAGATCTTTCCCCCTCTCTCTCTCTCCCGGCTCCCCTCTCGCGGTCGCACTCTCTGCTGACGCGTTAAGATTTTCCTGTCTCTCTTGTGATTCCAGCGGCTCTGTGGGCGAGAGAGTCTCTCCTAGTGTCCTTTCAGTGTTGTTTTGCATTTACAAAGTCGCAGGGGCGGCGCCAGCTCTTGCCTCGCAACAACAAAGGAGAAAGGGCCGTGCGCTGGGGGGTTGGGTGGGCTGGGGTGGTGCACCTGAGGGCGTGGCGGGGCGTGGCGGGGCGTGGCGGGGCGTGGCGGGGCGTGGCGGGGCGTGGCGGGGCGTGGAGGGGCCGCCGAGGGGCTTAGTATTAATTACACGTACGCACATGGGGCGCAGACGCCCCCCAGGGGAGTGCCCTGGCGGGGTGGGGCGGGGCCCCGCCTCACACCCGTCTGCTCTCAGCTGAACAGATGGTCTGGAGCCTGCCCTGCCCCGCCCCACCCCGCCCCGCCCCGCCCCGCCCCGCCCCGCCCCGCCCCGCCCCGCCTGCCTGGGTGACGCCTGACGCCGCGCTGAAGTGTCGTGACGACTGTGGGCCGCGCGTCGGGGCGAGTCGGGGCGGGGTGAGGCGGGGCGGGGCTGGGTGGGGTGGCCGTACGGTGACGACCCAGGCGTGCGTAACGAGTTTGCGAGAAACAGAATCCGCGACTCGAGGGGCGCGGTGGGGCGTCCCCCGGCAGGTTGGCCACCGGATACGCCAGCGCGCGTGCGCACTTGCTCGCAGGTTGCCTATGCCTCGCCGGCTGCAGCTCGGTCCGCGCGGCCCGCGTCTAACGGTGCCGTCATCAAACCTCCTGATGCGAGGCTGTCGCGCCCCAGCCGTTGATGTTGCTGTCTCCTTTTCTCCCCCCCCCCCCCAACCCTCCACAGCGCTGGTCCTTAGCAAATCAAAGGGCGAAAGCGAGCTGTCGTGACAACGCTGCCCTTTCCCGTTGCGATCAATCCCTTTCTAATTGCAGTGGTGGGAGTGACGGAGGCCCCCTCCCTCACCTCCTCCGCTTCTTCACTGTTACACCGCCCCTCGGCGACCTCTCCAGATCCGAGGGGTTTTGTCCCTTCTCTTATCCCTTCCGTGCCCAAACCTGCGGTGGCGGCCGCTCTGCCCCTAGGAGCCCTTAGTTAAAGCCCTTGATGCTGCAGCCATGTGAGCTGCATGCCCTGCTCCGGGCGCCTCCGGGCCACTCCCGCCGACCCGTCGCCCAGCGCTCCCCTTGCTCTCCCCTTGAATTGTGCGTGCTTTAGTCGGTTCGGCTCCAAGTGTTTGCTCAACACGGGGAGGGCGGGGGAGGGGAGAGACGAGGGTGAAAGCGACGTAGGTCACAAGCGCGACACGGGCTGACGCGACGGGTCGCAAGCGCGACAGATCGCAAGCGCGACAGCTCGGGAGCGCGACAGCGTGTTTTCCTCTGCTAGCCTGTACCAGCCGGTAGAAACTCCCACACTGTAAAAAAAAGTTGTTGGAAAACAGTGAATTTGTTGTTAATTTTTTAAGTGACATTTATTGTTGAAAAACAACAATGTTAATTATGTAACAACAAGTATCGTTGAAGGGTAAATATTTTTCTCAAGGTATACATTAGATGTTTAGAGTCGCTGAACTATTTAAAATAGTTGTTTTCATTTTTTCTCAAACAAACATTGCAGTTACCCAACAACCAGTGTTGTTAATTAACAATAACAGTCAGTTAAAAAATTAACAACAATATGTTGTTAACCAACAACATTATTTTTTACAGTGCAGTGGCAGGCTGATACCATAATCGTCTAAACCGCACGGAGCTCGAGTTTTGGAAACGTTCAAACAAATGAACGGAAGGGTTTTGCGTACTCAGACAATTTCTAACGTTTTCGTATTTTGTGTCCTCGTAGCTTAGAATTTTAACATTCGCAAACACGTAAAATAAAATAAAACTAAAACTCGATGGTATGAGAAATTCAGCTACCGTTCAGCTATGCTGTTCTTATTTGTTAAAATGTTAATGTTTCCGAACGGAGAAGAGCATCGACCATCCTCCTAAGCCACAAACACATGAATAACAAAGACCAGACAATAGGTTTCAGTGCTGAAGACCCATCCGTTCGTTCGTTTGAACGTTTTCAAACACCCGAACGATCATGGTATCAGCCTGTAAGCGGGAGTTTCTACCGGCTGCCTGTACCGACTATAGTTTATTCCACTCGAGCGGAGCGCGAAGAACAGAAGGAAGAAGAAAGCGGCTCTGCGCATGCGCGAGCGGGAGTGTGGGGAGCGTCGCACCAGCAGCGACGCTGCGCTACCCCCACTCCCGCTCGCGCATGCGCAGAGCCGCGTTCTTCTTCCTTCTGTTCTTCGCGCTCCGCTCGAGTGGAATAAACTATGGACGGGTCGGCGTGCTATAGCTATTGCCTTCTCGCTTTTCGTTTTCTAACCGGTGGGTCACGATAAGAGGCTACACTCTCAGACCAGTATGGACATGTATGGCATCGCTCCCTTGCCCCCCCCTCCCCCCCTCCCCCCCCTCCCCCCTCCCCCCCTCCCCTCGGGGGCGCCCCGAAGGAGCGCCAAATTTCACCCTGCAAGGGCGCCGAAACCTAAATGAGGCCGGGAAGTGCGCCCTGGCCGCATATTGGCGATATTGGAGGCACGTTTTGGCGCTCGAACAGGCTTTTTGGCTCCCTAAAATCCTCAAAAATTTTCATTGCTCGCTTCGCTCGCAATAGTTTTGTACACAGACCAGTGTGAAACTCGCTTCAAGGCCATCTTTTCTGCGCTTGCGTTTGTTATTAAGTCCTATCCAGTGTCCTTATTGTTGGCTGAGCGATAGCGAAGCCTATTACGCCACTGGAGTGCTAAAAAAGTTCAATGTCCGTGTGTCTGTCTGTCTGTCTGTCTGTGTGTCTGTCTGTGTGTCTGTCTGTGTGTCTGTTCGCTCGATAACTCAAGAACGAGTCAAGATATCGACCTGAAATTTTTACTGTAGTTTCTTGGCCTAAAAAGCTCGGACGAGTTCAAATATGAACACTCTAGCTCAAAAATTGACCCTGCGAAAAATTGATTTATATTTAAAAAAAAATAACATTTTAAAAATTACAAAATTTTATGGTGTCCTAAGGGGTATCTCGGCGAGTTGCGACCCTACGGGCGAAAATTTCGTCCGTTTTGCTCTATCTCTTACTGTTTAGCCGCTACAGCGGTAAATGTGGACGAAATGTCGTCAAAATGCATGTTGGGTGTCGTTTTCAGGGTAATCTGTCGAGATGCGATCCTTGGGGCAAAAATTTTGTCTGTTTGGCTCTGCAGAGAAGGGTTTTGGGGCTCGGGCCCTTCGCGTAAAAATTGGAAAATTGCTTACATAATGAAAAGAGGCGAGCGGGGGTCCAGGGGGCGGTAGCCCCCTGGCCTATTTTAAACTAGGTAGATGTACGCCAGACACCGTCTCTCGTAACAGGCTTCGCGATAGATCGCGAAACACTGTTACGCTGCGACGGGCCTGCGTACATCTACCTAGGCCTGCGGCGCTGGCGAGCCTGCATGATTTAAGATTTACTCGTTTTAGCCAAGGGGCTGCCGCCCCCTAGACCCCCGCTTTTTTTTTTTAGGCACGAAGTAGCCTTATGGTTTTGTGTCAGGATGCGATTTTTTTTTTTAGGCACGAAGTAGCCTTATGGTTTTGTCGGCGGATCCGATTATTTTTTTTTTTTTATCAGTGTGGCCCCTTACCTAAATCCTGATTTTTCTATACGATTTTCATAAGACTTGGCAGAGAGGCAGAACTCAATCTCCTTAGTTCACTGCTGAAATGCCAGCCCAAACTTAGTGGCCAATAGGGTATTTCGGGTAAACGAAGCAGCGGAAACGGATTGGCCGAGTGGCTGCTGGATTCATCTCTGCCTGCAAACTGCGCATGCGCAGTAGACTCTGCGTCGCCCCGCCGCCTTCCCCTCCCCCCCGCGCATCAGCGGTAGAGATGCAACCAGCGGTGGACTGGACACTTCCGTTTCCGCCGCTCCGCTTACCCGAAATACCCTATTTTGAGAAATTTCGATTTAAAATCTTTGTTTCTATGGTAATACTCGACTCGTCATGGAGCCGAGTCGGCTCTGGCCAATAACATTATTTCGCGCGAAAATCAAGCCAATGAAAACGGTCGCCTGTTGCTTTGTACCTCGATATCCAAAAGTGTCAACGCACGGAGTGGTCACGTCAGAATCGTTGCAGATTCACGCCATGTTAAAGGGTTCACCACCAGGAGACTTTCAAACGTGACCACTAGCTGGCCGCCGTGGCTCCTGATTGTTGGCTGGGACTGTAATTTGGCCTTGGGCGGGGCTTGTGACAATACCGCCAACCTCAGAGTGAATCCTCAGCTCATGTTTTCATTAAAAGATACAAATAAGTCTACTCTTGTGTTCCGTGGTATTGCGTGGATGCTTCCACAGTTCTTTGCTAAAGGCCTGCAACATCATTTTACGTTGTTACTAAATCTAAAACTAGCAAAATATATTTTGAGTTGGTTTGAGTGGACACCAAGGCGGCGTTGTTTATAGCTGGCCCGCTCGGCGCCATGTTTGTGTTGGAAATGTGAGGCGGATAAAATTCACGATTTGGGCTCTCACAGAGAGTTTTGACCTAATATTTTAATTGTCTATTTCATTTAATGGTAAGTGTGTGGCAAATGTGAAACTAGGACCCTTTAATTCTTGGCTGGTGGTTCGATTTAGTGGTTGTCAAGGCGGGTTGTTGACAGCTGGCCCGCTGGGGGGCTGGCTCTCACCAAGTCTGCCTCTGCGTTCCCTGTGAATGTGTAGTGCCTCCCATACCTGTGTGCTAAAGAACTGCAACATAACTTAAGATCGTCACGAAATTAAAAACTTGCCAAATATATTCTAGGTTGGTTTGAGGCGGACGCGTGAGGCGCCGTGTCGCCGGCCCCGCCGGCCCTCTTTCAACCATGGCCGCCACGGCCGGGGGCTGAGAGGGTCCCACCTCGCGACTTTAAATCATTGTGTAAAGTTATCGGAACGTTGACATGGCGAACTGAATGCGTTTACAGTGGTTTTGCACCTGCAGAAAACTGTTTGGGAAGTTTGACTTTAATCTGGTGAGCAGAATTCTTGAAATGGTGTACATTTACGTGAATAATTTTACGAATCCATTGAACTTCTTTGGGAAACGATTTCCGTGGGTCTGAAACTCCTCTTTTCACAGTCATTTCGGCTGTATAACATTTCGTTCGGGTAAAATAGATAGTTAAATTCGCTTCGTGCGCTAGTGGCGCCATCTCTCGGTAGTGGACGCGAGTTAAGTCGCGATGAGGACGCGTGAGCGAGCCGCCGAGCCACCGTCCTTCTTTTGTTGAGTGGAGCGAGGTCCCAGCCCAGCCTAGAACCACGAAAGGGATAGGACTGGGCACTCCCACCTCAAAAGCGCTCCGTTCTGTTTAAGGCGGCGGCGCCTCCCTCAGCCTTCTTTTGTTGAGTGGAGGTCCCAGCCTAGAACTATAGAAGGGAGGTCTGGGCACTCCCACCTCAAACTCCCCCGTTCTGTCTATAAGGCGGCGACGCCTCCTCCAGCCGACTGCGAATAGTGCCAGTTCCGATGGCGAGCCAAGCCGAATCGGCATTGTAGCTGGTGCTCGGCCGCTCGGCCCCTCGGCCCGCGCGGCCCCTCTGCCCTGCCCGGCGCGCACGGGAGGAGAACCGTAGCAGGGTGGAAAAGCTGTTGATTCAACTCATGGACGGTAGTTCAACAAAAAATAAAATTTCGAACGACACGTTAGAATAAATATGTTAAAGCAATGTTCGAATGCCCATTGCACAACGAGCTTACAGTTCAAAAATCAAGCTGATCGGACAATTTTTACTGAAAGACTAGACTAACTTCTAAATCGTTTGAGCTAGAAATCTAAAATTTGGCATGTGACTCGCTGTACTAGTGACTCTGAGATAAAGCAAATTCAATAACATGATTCATAAGGCTAGAAATTTTCAGTTAAATTTCTACATAAACCATCATCCACCGAAGTATTTTGTGAAACAAAAACATAAACGAACTTCGTGCCTACCAGGATTTCGTGAAATCGTATTATTAGCACGGCCCCTTACCTAAATCCAGATTTTTCTATAGGATTTTGATGAGACTTGGCAGAGAGGTAGAACTCGATCTCCTTAGTTCACTGCTGAAGTGCCAGCCCAAACTTAGCGACCAATTTTGAGAAATTTCGATCTAAAATCTCCGTTTCTATGGTAATACTCGACTTGTCTCGGGAAAACAGCCTGGAAAGGGGAGCCGAGCCGAGTCGCCATTGTCGCGGCTCCTCGACCCCTCGGCGCGCCGCGCAGGGGAGGAGGACCGGCGGGGCCGGGGACTTGTTGATTCGACTCATGCACAGTAGTTCAAAAAATAAAATTTGGAACGACACGTTAGAATAAAAATGTAAAAGCGGTGTTCGAATGCCCATTGCACAACGAGCGTACAGTTCAAAAATCAAGCTGATCGGATAATTTTTACTGAGAGACTAACTTTTAAATCGATTGAGCTAAAAAGCTAAAATTTGGCATGTGACCCGCTGAACTAGTGACCCTGAAATAAAACAAATTCAATAACATGACCCATAAGGCTAGAATTTTTAAAGTAAATCTCTATAGAAACCATCATCTCCCGAAGAATTTAGTGAAACGAAAACATTAATTAACTTCGTGCCTACCAGGATTTCCTGAAATCGTATTTTACGAGTTTGCATGGTTTAAGATTTACTCATTTAAGCCAGGGGGCTGCCGCCCCCTGGACCCCCGCTTTTCTTTATTACGAGCCTGCATGATTTGAGATTTACTCATTTAAGCCAGGGGGCTGCCGCCCCCTGGACCCCCGCTTTTCTTTATTTAAAATAGGCCAGGGGGCTGCCGCCCCCTGGACCCCCGCTCGCCTCTTTTCATTATGTAACCAATTTTCCAATTTTTACGCGAAGGGCCCGAGCCGCAAAACCCTTCTCCGCAGAGCCAAACAGACAAAATTTTTGCCCCAAGGATCGCATCTCGACAGATTACCCTGAAAACGACACCCAACATGTATTTTGACGACTTTTCGTCCACATTTACCGCTGTAGCGGCTAAACAGTAAGAGATAGAGCAAAACGGTCGAAATTTTCGCCCAAAGGGTCGCAACTCGCCGAGATACCCCTGAGGACACCATAAAATTTTGTAATATTTAAAATCCAATTTTTAAAAAAAATATAAATCAATTTTTAGCAGGGTTAATTTTTGAGATAGAGTGTTCATATTTGAACTCGTCCGAGCTTTTTAGGCCAAGAAGCTACAGTAAAAATTTCAGGTCGATATCTTGACTCGTTCTCGAGTTATCGTGCGAACAGACAGACAGACAGACAGACACACAGACAGACAGACGGACATTGAACTTTTTTAGCACTCCAGTGGCGTAATAGGCTTCGCTATCGCTCAGCCAATAAAGAAAAGCGGGGGTCCAGGGGGCGGGAGCCCCCTGGCTTAAATGAGTAAATCTTAAACCATGCAGGCTCGTAATAAAAAAAATACGATTTTACGAAATCCTAATAGGCACGAAGTACGTTAATGTTTTAGTTTCATAAAATACTTAGGCGAATGGTTTATGCGTGGAAGCATTGACTTCAAAATTTCCAGCCTTTTGGATTATTTTATTGAATTTATTTTATCTCACGGTTTGATCAGCGTCACTAGTATAGCGGATCAAATGCAAAAGTTGAGCTCTCTAGCTCAAACGATTTAGAAGTTAGTCTCTCAGTAAAAATTGTCCGATCAGCTTGATTTTTGAAGTAAGGGCGCGTAGTGCAACGAATATTAGAACACTGCTTTCACATTTTTGTTTGTTCTTCCAAAAGATATTTTAGAACTACTGTACATGAGTTGAATCAACAGCCCCTTCCCCAGTCACGGTCCTCCGGTCCTCCTCCCCTGCGCGCCGCGCAGAGGGGCAGCGAGGGGCCGAGCGGGCGAGTACCTGCGACAATGCCGATTCGGCTTGGCTCGCCTTCGGAACTGGCACTATTCGCAGTCAGCCGGAGGAGGCGCCGCCGCCTTATAAACAGAACCGAGCGCGTTCGAGGTGGGAGTGCGCAGTCCTCCCTTCTATGGTTCTAGGCTGGGACCTCCACTCAACAGAAGAAGGCTGAGGGAGAGGCGCCGCCCCCTTCGACAAAACGGAGCGCGTTTGAGGTGGGAGTGCCCAGTCCTATCTCTGTCGTGGTTCTAGGCTGGCTGGGACCTGCACTCAACAAAACAAGGCCGATGGATCTGCGGCTCACGCGTCCACCTCGAGACTTAACTCGCGTCAAGGCGCCCTTAACGCACCAAGCGAATTTAACTATTCAGTTTCGCTGAATGAAATGTTACACAGCCGAAATGAATGAGAAAATAGCAGTTGTAGACCTGCAGAAATCGTTTTGTTAAGTTTCACGGAGGACGGAGGTTCAATACGAAGGAACAAAAGTTATTTACGCAAAAGATACTCGTAAATGTAAACCATTTCAAGAATTCTGCTCACCAGATTGAAGTCAAACTTACCAAAACGTTATCTGCAGGTATACAACAACTATTAACGCTTTCAATTCGCCTTGTAAACGCTTATCGCTTGGGCAAGATCGGCTGCGGCCAGGAGCGGGCCATCGTCAAGAAATAAAAATATAAAATTCTAACGCTAACGCGACAAACGTCCCCCTTGGTTTGAACACTTACCTCAAAGTCAAAAAGAATTTAATAATATAAAGCCAGAACTATTGGTGAGAGCCAAATCATGAATTTTATTCGCCAGACATCGGGCGCACATAATGTCGCCCAGCGGGCCAGCTGTCAACAACGCGCCTTGACAACCACTAAATCGAACCACCAGCCAAGAATTAAAGGGTTCTAGTTTCACATTTGCCACACACTTACCATTAAATGAAATAGAAATTAAAAATATTAGGTCAAAACTCTCTGTGAGAGCCCAAATCGTGAATTTTATCCGCCTCACATTTCCAGCACAAACATGGCGCCGAGCGGGCCAGCTATAAACAATGCCGCCTTGGTGTCCACTCAAACCAACCCAAAATATATTTTGCTAGTTTTATATTTATTAACGACGTAAAATGATGTTGCAGGCCTTTACCAAACAATTATGGGAGCCTCTACGCATTGACAGGAAACACAGAGGCAGACTAATTTTTATCTGTGACTGAAAACATGAATTGAGGACTGACTCTGAGGTTGGCGATCTGTTATTTTTTCGGTAAAAATGAAGTAGGTTTCGAAAGGGCGGTACGGTGGTCACGTGCGAATTTCAGTGGTGTCATCTCTTTCTGGCGCAGTTAACTGAAGCAGAGCTTTGTTTGAACGCAGACTTTGGAGGTTTCTCTTTCGCTCCGCTGACGAGTCGAGCAACCAGAACTTCAAATCAAATTTCCAAAATTTCTGTAAGAGCGATTTTGATAAAACTTCGAAATTGAAATAAGAATATACAATTCTATAACTGCTGTAAATTTTATCAAAATCCCTTGGGCCAGATTCTTTTGTCCCATAGGGGTAATGTAAAACAACTGACTAACGTTTCGACTGATTTTAAAAGGCAACTTCGTTGCCTAAAAAAAGCGGGGGTCCAGGGGGCGGCAGCCCCCTGGCTAAAACGAGTAAATCTTAAATCTTGCATGCTCGCCAGCGGCGCCGCAGGCCTAGGTAGATGTACGCAGGCCCGTCGCAGCGTAACAGTGTTTTGCGAGATATCGCGAAGCCTGTTACGAGAGACGGTGTCTGGCGTACATCTACCTAGTATTAAGTACAAAAAGTACAATGTTTCTATATAGATAATTATTTTTAAGGAAGAGGGGCGCCAATCGTTCTTACGCCCCCGTCTTATAGTGACCCTCCGGCTCCAATACGTATAGCGAAATAGCAATTGCCAAAGCTAAAGCAATAGCTATAGCCATAGAACTTCAGGGAGCTCGCATGCCGACCCGTCTATAGTCGGTGCCGGCTAGCAGAGAAAAACACGCTGTCGCGCTTGCGGACTGTCGCGCTTGTGGACTGTCGCGCTTGTGAGCTGTCGAGCTTGTGATCTTTCGCGCATGTGAGCCATTCCCGGTGAAAGGTACCTCAAGGGTTGCACAGCTTCGCTTAATTATTAGAATTTTCAAAATGATATTACGATTTGTGAAAAATTGGCAAACGTTTATAGGGTACACTGAAAATATTAGTCACATTTCTCGCCCGTATCAAGCGAAGTATTTCTTCATCACTTGTGAAAAAGTGAGGTTCGCTCAAACAACTCAAAACAAGTCTTTTTTGATATTTTGAAATAGCTCCAATAGAATGACGCTTGACTGTTTGACTCGGAAACAGTCAAGCACATCGCCGGAAACGTAATAAAAATGACTCAAATGGAGCGATGTTAATTGGTTTCGCTCTCCGAGGAACATGAAAATCAGGTACAGAGAAGTCGCTCCCCCAGAAGAGCGAGAAAGCAGTCGACTCCATGTGTAACTTCCCCGCAATTCTCCACAATTCTCTCTACACGTGATCCTGGTACTTTGTGGTTATTACCTGTTATCAACTAATAAAAAATGACTCCCACCGCCAAAATATATTTCAAAATATTTTTAAAAAAGATTCGAAATGGTCAAATTTTATGCGTTGTACCGGCGTAATACCATGTAATGCTGAGTACTCTGTACTTTTACCTTCATTGGTAAAACAACTGTTTAGTTTCTATACATCATGGTGTATAGTCGGCCATTCTACCGGGTGTCCCAGCAGAGAACACACGGCAGTGTTGCGGGTCTGCCTACCCACTCCGGCCGTAAGGCGCCATTGCCCCTGCAGCTCTGAGTATGCAATCCCGCAACACTGCCGTGTGTCTGGGACACCCGGTATACATGACATGATGTGGCAGGAACTAACCATGACACGATGTGTAACACCTATACACTTCGTTAAGGTATAAAGTTAAAACATCTTGTAATAATGCATAGAAGTATACACTTGGGCGAGGCTATACATGGTAAAGAATAGAGGGATACCACGCTGGGCCAAGTGTATAGCCAGCTGAACACTTGCAAAGTGCTAAGAAAATATAGATGTGTACATTTGCTGATGTATAGTTTGAACTGCGAATGATATAGTGTTTAAATATTATGCATTAGCAGTAAACATCAGGTGATGTTTAGAACTATACATTTGTTTTACCAGTGTTGGTTTGAAGTGTTTGCTGTGTTTTCATGAGACCTATGAATTGCGTGTTGTGATTTTACTTACAATTTTAATGAGTTCTTAGCATCAGAACTACAACAGAACTGTAACAAAATATTCAGAATTATTATTTGCCTAGCAGTGCTCCACCCGCTGTGTCCCCGGCTGCACAGCACAGCCAGGCCGTATGCTAATGCAAAGGCCACAGGCCCTAGTGGGGTCTGAGCGGCTGAGTACACAGCCGAAAAAAGAGCTGTCAAAAACACGCTTATGCTCGTTCTGCGAGGGCGATGGGGTGGGGGTGGAGGATCTCTCGCATGTATACTCGCAACAAGAGGGTTAAAAAAAGGACATAGCTCCTGTGTACAGTGCACCCAAAAAAAAGTGAACTTTAGAGTTAGAAACATGCTGGGGCCACTGACCTTTTATCTTAAATTATGTATACTTGCCAGCCTTCCCTCTCCCAAGTTGATCAGGATCGTCGGTAACACTACACTTCCTCACGCCACTCTTGATTGGCTAGAGGCAGCAAGCGCACCCGTCGGGGTTGTGCCTAATCGAAAGGCAAAATGAATCAGGCCGCTTACTCAGCCAGCGCGTGCCATTTGCATATTAAACGCCTGCGCGCTGCTAGGTGCCGGGCCGTAGCCTGGCTCGCAGCCCTCAGCCATACCCTATCAGTTGTTCTTCATGCTCCTGGGAGAGCGACATGGATGAACATCGCTCTATTAGAGTCACTTTGATGACTCTTTTCGAGTCAAATCATCAAATGTCTCTCCTCTGGAGCGATTTAAAAATTCCAGAAAATACTCGATTTGAGTCGTTTTAGCGAAAGTCACTTTTACTGAGCGATGAAAAAAATACTCCGCTGATAACGGGCAGGAAATGTGACTAGTACATTTCCAGTGTGGAGTAATGACCAAGTGATCAAATCCCGCAACATCTCATTTTCAGGAATTTTAAGAAAATCTTCTGCCATTTAGTAAAAATTGCGTGTAAACAATGGCTAGCTCTACAAAAAAAAAATATATGTATATATATAATTCAAGCACTGTGAAAAGTTTACATCAATTTTCACTTTAAGTCGCAGTGAAGCCTGCAGCTTTGTGACTAATGGTGAATCTTCGTCGTTGGCTACGGCGAATGCCATTGAAGGCTGGGGTTCATATGTGCGTACAGTGTAGCTTACTCCACCACAGCTCACTCGCTATAAGCTCCGGCAAAAATTTAATGTAAGCTATACAGTGCTGCAGGGTCAACTACACACATTAAATTATTATGTACTATTTTGTTCATAGCTACGTAGATCTATGCGCATGCATAAGTTACGTACACATTTCTTACAAAGCTATGCACAATTTTTCTGTAATTATGTAAGAATTCATACATAAATCCGTAAGAAATTGTACGTAAGATATGCATGCACATAGATCTACGTAAGCTATGTACAAAATAGTTCATAATATTTCTATGTACAGCAGCTTATTGTGAAATTCACAGTAAGTTTTTATTCTTGTTTCTGTGCCGTATTTTGAGGTGCTGCATTGGATTTGCCAAGAGACTGCTGGGTGGAGGGAGTGTCAAGGAACGTCTCGAAAGAATTGAAAAGAGATAAGAGCAGTATTCGTCTCGCCATTCATACCCTTCACTTTCCTCTATCCTTCTCTACCTCTCCGACGCCTCAATCTCTCTCCTTTTCTCCCCGTCTCACTTCCTCCCCTCTCTTTCTCACTCTGTCCAGCAATGCGATTGTGATCTTGCAACTTCTCTTTCACGAAGGAAACGACCTGTTGTTCGAGTTGAATTTTCCGGGCTGCTAAGCCACCGGAATAGTTTTTGAAGACTCCTTTTTCTCTCCGCACCCGCTCGTTCTATTCCCTCTCCTCTCCTTCCCACGACCCGTAGCGACCGGAGGAAACGCCAACATGTGCTAATCAACCGCCAGTCTTTGATCAAAATTTATGCCGTGGGCCGTGATGACAGGGGCGGAAAGTTGCAGCGTGCTGCAGCGGCGGGGTGGGGCGGGGCGGGGTGGGGTGGGGCGCGGCGGGGTGGGGCAGCACCAGCCAAGACGGCCGCCCAGCGTGTCGCTATTGCGGAGCTGTGAGTGCTGCAGCAACTGGCAAAGTAAACAATCCCAGCCGAGCAAGCACAAAGAAGTGAGCGGAAAGTACTCTCTCTCTCTCTCTCTCTCTCTCTCTCTCTCTCTCTCTCTCTCTCTCTCTCTCCTGCTTCCCTCTCTCTCTCTCTCGCTCGCTTGCTCGTGCACTTCCTCTACCTCCCCTTGCTCCCTCCCGGAAGCTGCGAGGCGCGCAATGGCCGGTGGCGGCTGGCCCGGGCCCCACCCGGCCCGCCCGGCTGCCCTGGGAAGCGTTGCAGTGAGCATCCATCCACTCATCCAGTGTCAAGCTAGAGGAATGGGGCGGGCTGGATGGGGGAGAGAAAAAAAAGAAAGGAATTGAGAGGTTGAAGCCCCCGCCTCGCCCCGTCCCGGCTGACTGTTCTGACTTTCAGATGAGAGGCTGGTTGAGATTTGTCGGTGAGGCGCGTCGCTTCCACTTCTAAACGGCGTGAGCAGCGTGAGTGCAGACCTCCTTCACCTCACACTGCACTACGTCTGGACGCATAAAACTTGTTTTTAAGCCTCTTTTTTTTAATGTTTTATTTTTAGGTGCTACTTTTTACGCACAGCGAAGGCTCGAAGTACCATCTATCTGCAAATAGCAGCTGGGGCATTTGTTTTCTTCTCTTATTCTGTTTTGCGTGCTCCTCTCAATGAGTAGACTCAATTTGATCAAAGTCCATACAAGGGAAGGAGGGTGAATAAATTAGCCAAAGACTTTTGCGTGTTGTGATTGTTGAATTAAATATGAGGGCGCTAAAATGCGTTTGTGTGTTGGGTGTTTGACTATTGCTTGCTAGAAGGGCTGCTTCAAAGCGCGTATTTCGTCGCTGAGTTCATAATTTTTTTTTTTTTTTTTTTTTTTTTTTTTTTTTGCGAAACGGGGGCTTTGCCCCAAGCACTGTACCTCGCGCAACTCATTGAAGAGAGGGGCGAGAGAATCCCTTCGATGTAACGTAATTAGAGTAGAAGAATTCATCAGCAAACCTTTCCAATCGGCCAGATACTGGCCGGGCCTCCCATGGTTCTCTGCTTTTCTCACTTTCAAAATCATCCGCACTACTCCCTACCTCCTTCCAGTTCTTCTGTCTTTCTGTCAAGATCTTCCCCAACCCAATACTCTTCGTCCCTTTCCCGGGTCCGTCTCCCTCCCCCCCCCTCTCTCTCTCTCTCTCTCTCTCTCTCTCTCTCTCCCCCCCTCTCCCTCTCTCTCCCTCTCTCCCTTCTCTCCCTCCCTCCCCTCCTCACCTCCCACGCGTCCACTCTCTCACTCTCTCCATCCCACCTAAACACTTGCAGAGCCTCCTTATCTCCTGGACCCAAAAGGGCCCCATCTCCCTCAATTTATTGTTCTTCTATCTTTGGCTCCGCCGCTGCTCGCCGCCTGCGCCTGGCCACCTGGTGCACTCGGCTAGAGTTGGGGTCAAGAGGCTAAGATCACTGTAAAAAACATTTCATCATCGCGGCTAAAAGAGAAAAAAATAATTAAAAAATGAGAAGTATGAGAGATATCCGCACCCCCGAAATACTTTACCTTGCACTGAAAGTTCCCCGAGTTCTCCCATCGCGCAGTTACGCTGTTCTTCTCCCGTCCCGGCGCACCACCCCTGACTTTATTTCGTATTGCAGAAGACTCTGAGCTGATGAAGGAAGCGACAGGGATGAGTTATAGCGCGCTCGCAGGAACACCTTTTTCATCGAGAACGACACGGGGCAGCGCATGCGCCGCCCCCCAATCTCACCTGTCGTTTTCCTTAATCTCACCCTCTTGTACAAACTCACGAACTCACGTACTCGAACACACGAACAGGACACACATACACCCAGGAGCGCAAAGGGTCCATTATGATCCTCGCATCTCAGCGTGGGGGCTGGAATGTTGCGTGGCGCTGCTGTAAAGAGCAAAGCACCTAACCTACCACCCACCGCCTTTCCATCTCTTGT
Organism: Frankliniella fusca; assembly: GCA_029379305.1. Taxonomy (NCBI): domain Eukaryota; kingdom Metazoa; phylum Arthropoda; class Insecta; order Thysanoptera; family Thripidae; genus Frankliniella; species Frankliniella fusca. Next base: position 632,535 of record JAHWGI010000283.1, read on the forward strand.
TTTCCTTCCAGACACCCCGCCCCCGCGTTTCTCCCCCGCCTCTTTCACTCGAGGAGGCGGTGTTATCAGGACCTTGGTAATTATATCCAGGACGCTGCAGGATGTACCAGAGGTTCATCATGGCTCTTATCAGCAAGCAGGCAACAAACGCGTTTACCTAGCGATATTTCTTCAGGTCTGCGGTAAACACCGAAAAGCTGCATAATAAACCTCGGAGAGCGAAAAGTGTTTAGGGCGCTTTGTCCCAGGCGGAGCAGTCGGTGTCCGCGGCGCGGGGTTTGTCGGAAGCTTCTGTGAACCAGGCGCGTTCGGCTGCTATTCCACTTGCTGCAAAATCCACTTTATGTCCCCACTGTGTTGAGCAATAGCCGCTGCTCGAGCTTTAATCACCCATTTTCATCCAGACAGAAAGGAGGGACCAGTAGTGAAATTTTGCCTTTTTTTACGCTATCATGGTGTTATTTTTGTTGTCTGTTCGTGTGTGGGCAATGTTTTGCAATGGCCATCAGACGAAAACGCATAGGAACCAGCAAAACGATCGAGACCCAGTCGGAGCATGCATGGCCGCCGGGTGCACTGCACGTCCATCAGGACGGTGCCGCAATAACCACAGCGCCCCTCCCCGTCGCCTGCTTCTATTTAGGATATATTTTTGTCTTTGTTTTCTAAGAAACAAGGCGTCAGAGTTTTGACTTTCATGTTCTTCTCCCGCTTCCTCGTGCACTTTGGGGCCACTCTCGCCTCCTTTCTCTCTCTCTCTTTTCCTCTCACCGCGGCGGGCGGAGCAAAAGTGAAAACAAAGTCTTTCTCCCGCAAACGAGCGTATTGCGTGACGGAACCAACGGGGCGGGGCGGGGCGGGGCGGGGTGTGGCGGGGCGGGGCGGGGCCGTGCGGGGCGAAACACCCTCGCACTCTCCCTCTACCCCCTGCTCGCTCTGTGTTTTCACTTCTCGGTGATAGGTTGCCCGGCTAGAGCTCAGGCCAGCACAGCACAGGCCCCGGTCACCCCGCCCCACCCCGCCCCACCCCGCCCCCACAGAGCCCCGCGCTCATGTTTTCTTTGTCTGAATTTCAGCTCACTATGGCTGGCCATTCAGCAGAGCGAGACAGAGGAAGAGGGTGGGAGGAACAGAGAGAGCGAGAGAGAGAGAGAGAGAGAGCGAGGCCGGTCCAATGAAAATATCTGCGAGAGACCCCTAAGGGAAGCCATGCAGAGAGGCGAGGGGAGAGAGGGCTCGGGCGCGCCAACGCCAGAGAGCTCAGCCCCGCGGCGGGCCTGCGGGCTGGCGGGCAGGCTCCTAGGTGCCCCAGTGGAGCGGCCGGGCCTTTGAGCTAGCCCCGTATCCGTTTCCTTGTGCATTTTCAGAAGCTAAATGATCTGGTCCCCGTTTGGTCAGCTGCTCTGGCGGGGTGTGGCGCCACAGAGGGGCTATCGGTCCCCGTCCTGCGACCGGAAGGCCGCAGTGCGCTGACCAGCGGTCCGGCGCCCCGCGGCCAATTTGAGGCCACAAAGTGGTCGGCAGGCGGGGGTCCCGGCGGCGGGGCCGCGGGGCCGGCCAGGGCGGGGGGCATCAGGCCCACACGTCAACCTGCGCTTGTTGGCGGTCACCCATCGGCTTTGAAGTGTCGTTTTGATTAAGATCTCAAAACTGACTATAAGATATTCAAACAAGTCACAATAAGTATTGATGCAATACGTAGTTCCCTCGTTTGATTGTGATTCATTCGTTTCGTACAGCCTGCTGACAGGGGGAGGGGGGGAGGCCTCAGCTGAACCGGATTGACCTAGTGCGGCCAAATGGCAGCCAGCACGCGAGCCCGACACATTCTGCTTGTCTCAATTGGCAGTTTACCGGCGATGAAAGTCACCAGCGGGCATCGCGATACCGCCAGAGCTGACAGGCTGTCGCCTCCACACTGGGTTTGAGAGAGAGAGAGAGAGAGAGAGAGAGAGAGAGAGAGAGAGAGAGAGAGAGAGAGAGAGAGAGAGAGAGGCGGGGGAGGGAGGGAGACACAGGTCTGTGTCAGGTGCCGCACTGGGATTGGGCACCCACAGCCCCAGCCCTACCGATAATGTCCCACTGCTCTGTAACAACACTTCACATTTTCAGTGCAACGGTCGAAGTGCGAATTCGCCAGGACGTCGGACTTGCATCCATGACACATGTCAGTTGAGTTTCTTCCCCCTGTGATTGGAAAGATCAAGTCGGGGTCGCATTGCACGTGGTGTGACCTAAACTGTGACCTAAACTGTGACCTCAACTGTGACCTTAACTGTGACCTTAACTGTGACCTTAACTGTGACCTTAACTGTGACCTAAACTGTGCTTAACTGTGACCTAAACTGTGACCTAAACTGTGACCTTAACTGTGACCCAAACTGTGACCTTAACTGTGACCCAAACTGGTCACAGCGCTTGACGCGACGCGTGACGCGTGTATCACATTAGTTTTCCCAGTGCTCACCTGCTCCCCCCTGGGCGCTTCACTCCATTGTCACTCTGCCGATGAGTGCTGCTCGCCCCTCTCTCTTCTCTTCGCCTCTCGGCTCACCTCTTTGATACGCGCCAGCCCTTCCCCACGCTCTGCACTCGTCTTCCGCGTCAAGTCACATAGTAATTACGGACAGAGAAACTTAGACAAAAGTGTTTTAGTTCCAGTGGAGCGGCCGGCCGTGGTGCCTGTGCCTCCCCCGCCCCGCCCCGCCCCGCCCCGCCCGCGGGCCGCTCCTTGTGGCGCGGTGGGTGGAGGACCATTTATTGTTGTGTCGCAGATCAGAACACAACTAACAGGACGACGGGGGGGAAACATCCTACAGCCCGGGGAGTAGCAGCCCTCTTCCTCCGCACGTTCTTCTTGTGGAAAATGTCGGAAATAATGGCTCGCCCGCGCTTATCGAGTTCTTGTTTATTTTTAGGCACGAAGTAGCCTAATGGTTTTGTTTCAGGACCTGCACTGTTAAAAATTCACTGTGATTTCCCAGCACTTCCTCGACACGGAATTATAGTGGAACCCCAACACTTCTCTGTAATCAAGCAGGGACCATTTTTTTGCTGCCTAAAGGTGAAATATTATGTTGACCAGCGGACCATATTTTTGAAGCTAGTCTATTTTAAATACAGATGACAATTGTAATTGTCCGAAGAGTTTTGGTTAAAATACAGAAGACAGTTGTAATTTCCCGAATAGTTCTGGTTTGGAGTGTTGTAATTTAACAAGGGTCTACCACTTTGAAAATCGCGTACGAGGATTTTAATCAGTCACGATTATGGTGATTATCAATGATTATTTGAGTTTATCTTTAACATATTTTCTGATTATTTGCCAGTAATCACGAAACTTTTGGTCAAATTTGATAATATTTCTCCATATTTGTCAAAATTTGTCATTATTTGGAAATTTTACGTGACTATGACCATGTGATTATCAATAATCATCGAGAGGGGTGTACGAGGATGACGGAAGTGGTAGACCCTTGTAATTTAACGAAGAGTTCTGGCAACTTTTTTCACAACAGACGTGCTGTGAATTTCCAGCATTTTTTTGACAGTGCGAGTTTTTAGCAGATGATACATTTTAGACACTTCAGCATTCTAATTTCATTTAAATAAATGTGCCATCTTGCTTGTATACTGTCGTGTTGAACGAGTGGAGAAGCATATTGCAGACCATTATTATATAAGGCCCCCGAAATGTGGTTTCGTGCGTTTCGTGTCGCGCCCACCTCTTGTTTGCTGCTGCATTCCTCTGCCAGTGGTGGTGGCAGTAGCAGTGGTAGTGAGACAACAATGGTCAATAGATCCCGATTTTTTCTATACGATTTTGAAAGACTTGTTTCTATTTCAGTATTTTTAAAAAATCCCTGTTGCATGAACTTTAAAAAAAGCGCCATTATGTGCAATCATCATTGCGAAGGTTTAATTTTTGCCCCTTTGCTTTCAGGTGAGAATCCGACAAGTTCATGGACTGCAGAGCAGATCGGCGTTCGCTGATCTGAGGATGACAAGACATTATGAACTGGTGAGTCGGTCCCGGTCCCCGTCCGGCCCAACTTGGTTTGCCGTCGGATGTGATTCCGCTATGCCTACTGCGGATTGGAAAGATGGGTTCTGCCGGGGAAATAGAATAGACGGTCTGGTCTGGAGCTGCGCTGGGACGCGCCGCTCAAGTTTATGAGGGCATCAAAGTTTTGACGCGCGCATGTGATGAGGAAGTAGTTCAAGATGCGCCCCGCCGAGCGGCGCCCGGCCCAGCCCGGCCCCGCCCGACCCGCGAACGGAAGGTCTTGTGAACACCCAACTCCCCGAAGCCGCCTGTGTGTTGAGCAAATGTCACCATGTCACTGTCGTCTGAGGCTCCCGGCCGGCTTGGGGAATTGTGTTCCTCACCTTAGACTCGCGCAAGTTTTCCATGCACGTATGCGTTTCGGAATTAGTGTGTGATGCCTTCGCCTCGCATGCTCTAGTGCGAATTCGACGGAAAGAGCAAGAAATCTGACGAAGAGTAATGTTGTCTCGTTTGAAAAAAGCAATTAACTGTAATGAATAAGGGGATGATTTTTTTTCTCAGCTTTGCAATTAAATTAAAATATTCCGACATGTCTTAATGCGGCTCCTCACTGTAAAAAATTTTGTTGTTGATTAACAGCAAAAGTGTTGTTAACTTTTTAAACAACATTTGTCGTTAAAAAAGAAAACTTTTTGTCAAAGGTCAAGAGTTCAAAAAATTTCTTTTTTTTTCTTTTCAAAAAAAAGTGTTTTGGTCTCAGTCTCATTACTGCGCGGAAAGGTTATTAATTACAAACTTCACTGTTCTCCGACAAAATGTGTTAGTTAAAAAGTTAACAACAATTATGTTGTCACGTTACAACTCATCCATACCGTTGCATACACATAAGTTTTTTGTATGGGGCCATGTGGTAAGAACATACGGATATTTTTAAGTGGAATACTAAAAACAACTCCTTTGTTCGAGAACAAGGTGCTCGTCGTGCAACTTCTTGTCTCCTGACAACTATTTTTTACAGTGCTGAAAACATGATACTAAACTATTAAGGCGACCTGAATTTTACGTCTTTTAACAAAATTAGTCTTGAGTACTGCTTTTTTTTTTTCAAGTAAAACTTCTGTCGCTGTATTTTCAAGAGCCGCTCCCCCTACCCCTCTCCACTTTCTTTTCACCAAAAGGGCGCGAGCAGGTCCAGGGTGCGGCGGCACGTTATTGGAAAGCTTTCGTGCGACACACGGCTGCCACCTTTACATTTCAAGACCTCTTATGCGTGAGGTAGGGAGAAGAGAGAGAGAGAGAGAGAGAGAGAGAGAGAGAGAGAGAGAGAGAGAGAGAGAGAGAGAGAGAAGGGGGGGTGGGAGAGAGGGAGAGAGAGGGATCAGGACAGAGCATCAGCACATAGGTGTGTGCGTGTGCGTGTTGTTGGGTTGTGGGTGCTAGAGAGAGAGAGAGAGAGCGTTGCCGCTGCGATGCGCACTTGGTGCGCAAGAGGGCAGGAGAGGTGGTACATTGGGCTGCGCGGGGCCTGATGTGTCGGGGAGCGACGCGGCGTGGAGGGAGTTTTATTAGGGAGCGGGGCGGGGGAGGTACAGGGTGATAAAAGCCCGGCGGCGCGCGGCGCGCGACCCAGCGCAGCGGCCCGCCCGACAATGCGCGGCCGGGCCGGGCCGGGCGGGGCCAGCGATAGACAACGCGAAGCGGGCGGAATTCAATTGGCTATTACTCGGTGTTGCAGCCGGGCCGGGCCGGGCCGGGCCGGGCCAGCCATACCCTCTCCTCCGCTTGGAGGAGGTGCTGCTCTCCGTCTCGTCGTGTCCGCCAGCGTACCTTTGCCTCGCTCCTCATTCGTCAGCCAATGCCGCCAATTTCATCGATCGATTTGTCTTTATTTCTTTTGGTTTTTGCTCCCCGGCGGATCATTTGAACCTCCCGCCACGCGCGTGCTAGGGCGGTGGGGCGCTCAGGGCGCGCGATGGCGATGGCTGGGACGTGCCGCCGGGGACCCACGTCCCGCCCGCGGGGCCAGGCCGATCGTTTTGGAACCCTGCTGGATTTCGACCGAATCCCTAACTTCCCCCTCTGTATTTCAACCTTATCCCTAACTTCACGGCAGTATCTCGCTTCTCTTAGGTCGTGAGGTCGAGGAACAATAGGTAGCTGCCTACACGGATATTGAGGATTAGTTAGATTTGGCTGGTTTAGATTAGGTTTGGTTCTAAATTTGATTAGAGCAGAAGCCAAGAAAACGGCCGATCCTCTTCTGCTTTCACCTAATCTAAATCCAATCCAAGCTATCCTAGCCTCACCTAACCTAACCTAACCTACATAGGGGAGAGTGGGGCACATTGGTCCGTTTTTTTTCTTTTACTTCCCTACGCCGCATGTGATGACCCCAAAAAAAGTTTTTTGTGCCAAGTCTTAGTTTGTACATTACTTTACCTTATAAAACCATCCCCAACATTTTTCCGACCATGCAAGCTGAGATAAACCGAAAACCCAAGAGGCCTGCAAGTGGACCAATCTGCCCCGGGCCGGGGCACATTGGTCCGACCTATGGGGCACATTGGGCCAAGCTGGAAAAAATGGCCAGAACCGTTATCTACGCCACTTAATGATGTGTTGAGTGATACTCTGTGATAAAGGAAGTCGAATTTGTCAAAAAAAGTAATTTCAGTTAGGTACTTCGTACTCTTGTATTTGTACTTTAACAAAAGTAGGCTAATCAAAAATAAAATTCTGCTAACTAATTAAAACAGTAAAAACAGTTAAGAATATTTTTTATAAATGCCAGAAAATGAAACCATAAGAAAACCTAACCTAGCATTTGTCACAACACTTCCTGAAATATCAAAATTTGCAATTTTAATGGATACTGTTAGATTGGCACAATGTGCCCCGTAAAAAAGCGGCCCAACCTGCCCCAAGTGTAGCAGATAAATTCAAATGCTTCTAGAATGCAAGTAGTTGTTTCTAGCCCATTCAAAACTATCTTCAATTTAAAGGTAAGTGATCAGGCTTTCGTTTTAAAAAGGTGCCGTGATTAAAATATAGTGTTGTATACCCCTAAACGAGATGGTTGTAGAGTAGAAACATTTTACTTTTACCTGTTTTATGGGGTATTCAATACTTCACCCCTGGCCATTTGGATTGCGACCGTTGACGAACGGCGGACTCTTCGGAAAAATAGTCGGGTAGGTGATAGCTTCTTCAACTGTCCGAGTGGTGGCGCTGCGGTCGCTCTAACCTCGCGAAATTCGAAATGGACCAATGTGCCCCATGGACCAATGGGCCCCACTCTCCCCTACACGAAATTTCCGAATTAATTCTGACTACCCGGCCTCCGAACCGCAAGACTGAAGAGAAGCTAGGAAAACAGCCGAAGCCCGAAGTTGGGGATGGCATCGAAATCCTGGAGGGTTTCAAAATAAGCGGCCGGCCCGGCCCTGGCCCGCCCAGATGCACGTTATTGGTCGGGCAAATAACTATTAATATGGGTCCTGCGCTGCAGCCCGACCGGAGCGGGCCGAGCGGGCCGCGTCTCGCCGAAATGTGTGACCAGCGGACCGTTATTGCGGCGTTCGCAGCGCCGCTTCACTGACGCGTTTATGACTGGAGTGAATAGATGGTTCCCCGCTCTCGGCATTTAGAAAATAAGTGAGGAAATCAAGACTAGAACCAGTACTCTCTATACGCTTTTCTCGAATTGTAAACCACATTTCTTTGCTCATTTGTCATATAGAACCGCATGTATAACTTCCATATAAGATTTGACAGCGTGTTTACTGAGATTTTGTTGCTGGTTCCGATCCTGATTTCCGTATTTCTTCTCAAAATCCCAAAAGCGGGAACCACGAGAGGGAAACGAATAAGGTAATCTAACTGATACCAATAGGTAATCCGGCAGTGTGTAATCCGGGGAAATTTGAAGTAATCCGGTGTAATCCGGAGAAATTTGGGGGTAATCCGAGGAAAAAAGCACCGTTATCCGGAGGACACTCCAGGTAATCCGAGATAATGCGGGGTAATCCGTCATCCGTCTGACATGAAAATTGACAGTCGTTTCCCCCTCGGGAAACCATCTCTATAGGCGATGTGACCCAGCGTCGCAAAGCTTTCTGTTGGACCACCGAGTGTTCATGATTGAGATATTGAGTACAGCCAATGTAATTTTAATCAGTTTACGCTAATTAATTATTATTTTTGAAGTTCCCAGGTAATTTTTTTTTAATATGATTTTATAAGGGTTTTTATATATTTTTATAGATTTTTATTGAAATGTATAAAGTGTGTATACAATAATATATATTTTTATAAGGAGAACTTTATACAAGTTTATAAAGTCCTTTATACATTTTAATAGAGATCTTTATTAATCTTTATGAAGGCTATATGGTTCCATATAATGCCCCTCTCTCTTCCATATAAGGAACCGGCGACCGTATACAGTTGTATACATAACGCTATATATGTTTATACAGATCATTATAAATATGTATAACAATTTATGCAAATTTATAAAGACCTTTATAAAAATGTATACGGATGTCGTTATAAGAATGTATACAAATATATAAAAATGTATACAGACCCTATATAAAATTTTATAAAAAAATAATTCACATGGGTTGATATCAAGTGAAATAAGAGAGCCAAAACGCCGGTACAGGTGTCCGCGCGATGTTGCCACGTTGACTTTGGCCGCTGGGTCACATCCTCTATTGATGAGAGTCGTGCTGGTCTAGGAGGCGAGCTCGCGCGCAAGCGATGGCACAGACTTGCAGTAGAGTGATTCCGCACGGTAGTTTCGCCTCTCTGTCCTTGTCGCTCTCATGGGGCTTGGTCAAGGAGGAGCGAGAGAGAGAGAGAGAGAGAGAGAGAGAGAGAGAGAGAGAGAGAGAGAGAGAGAGAGAGGGCACTAGAAACGCTGTGCGGAATCAGCCTGCTGGTTGGGCGGCTAGAAGGGTCTACCACCCACTTCCTTAATCCTCGTACACCCCTCTAGATGAATATTGATAATCACATAATCGTAATAAATTTTGACAAATATGGAGAAATATTATCAAATTTGACTTAAAGTTGTGTGATTATTCGCCAAATAATCAGTAAATATGTTAAAGATTTACTGAAATAACCATTGATAATCACCATAATCGTGACTGATTATAATCCTCGTACGCGATTTTCCAAAGTGGTAGACCCTTGGGCGGCCATAGTCGCCCTCCGCCCTCCCACCCCGCGGTATGTATCGGCTGCGCCCGCATGGGCTGCCGCGCGGGGGCACACGAGGCCGGGCTAGGCGGCCGGGCTAGGCGGCCGCGCCGCGCCGCTCCCAGCCCGCAGTTCTTTTGTTTTTCTTTCGCCGCTCCCTAAACACCTCGTTTGTCACCCCCGCCGCGCCGCCCCGCGCCGCCCCGCGCCGCCCTGCCGCCGCTCTCTCTTATTCCCTCCACCTCTCTCCCTTCCTCGCTCGCTTTTTGTTTGCAAAAGGAATCGTCGCGGCGGTTTGGCCAAGCGATTTGTTGCGCCTGTCCTCGCTGCCCCACCCTTATGCCACGTCCCACTCCGCCCCGCCCCGCCCCGCCCCGCCCCGCCCCGCCTGCACTCCATCTCCATTGCCGGCGGCGGCCGCGGACACATGATCTCTTCAAACGGCGGCGGAAGCAGAAGCATTTCCATTTCAGTCACGACTCTCTGCCTCCGGCCTGGCGGCCCGGCGCAGTCCCTGTCCGACACCCCGCCCCGCCCCCGCTCCGCCCCCGCTCCGCCCCCGCTCCGCCCCCGCTCCGCCCCCGCTCCGCCCCAACCCCGCTACGCCCCAACCCCGCTACGCCCCAACCCCGCTACGCCCAAAGGGGTGGACGACTGGACGGCTCCAGTGTACAGGCCAGAATGTACTCCCGGCTGTGATCCGCCTGTACTCCGTGAGTGTACTCCAGCTCTCTTAACCCTACTACAAAGAAAATTCCTTGTTTTACAAAGAATTCTGTGCAACCGTAATAAAAAGCCAAATTTTCTTTGTAATACAAAGCAAATTCCTCGCAGTACAAAGAAAAACTTTTTATACTACAAGAGAATCTATTGGTTATCACGGTTGCACAAAATTCTTCGTACTCTATGAAATATTTCTTTGCAGTAAGTTTAGAGTGCAGGTGTACTCCGCGTACACTGTCCTCCTGTGTACACCGAAACTTCATCCACCCCTTGGCCACGCCTCAGCTCACGCTAACCCACCCCGAATTCCAGGCCAAAATTCGGTTGAGGTAAACGTTGAATCCACGCACTGTGAAAAATATTTCCGTAGATGTACAATATATTTTGTAATTCACTATGTACAACGTATCTCGTACATGTACGACTTTACAGGTTACGACTTTGTTGGCTCACCAATCGATTCTGAGTTGATACGCATAGTTATAAACAGTTTACAATATGAATCGTAATTGTACAAGACATCTCATGGAAAATTTTCCCGTACCGGTACAAGGATTTCTCACAGTGCGTAATCAACACGTAGAAATATGGTTGAAAAAGGAGTCAAATCCACGTGGATGGAAAGTGGATACCGGTCTTTGAATCCACGTCTCAAATCTACGTCGAATCCACGTTCCTTCCACCAAAGTTCCTCTTTCGGCACCTCACCGCAGAACTCGTTGTTGCAGTGCTTTCCGCTTGTAATCGCGTCGACAAGCTCAGCCGTAATATCGAATTCCTTTACTATTTTGGTGGGGTGCAGCGCTGCAGCCAGGGGAAAGTAAATTCACTCCCGGGTTGCCGCGGTGACGGTTTAAGGAAGGGATTGAAGCGAGAAAGAAAGGGGTGGCCGACGAAATTAGGAAAGGGTGGCGTTGAGGGAGTGGGCGCCGGGGGTTATGAGGGGAGAGAGAAGGTGGGTGGAGCGCGGGGCGGGGCGGGGCGGGGCGGGGCGGGGCGGGGCGGGGCGGGGCGGGGCGGGGCGGGGCGTGGCGGGGCGGGGTGGGGTGGGGTGGGGTGGACTGGGGTCGAGCCGGGGCGAGCCGGCCGGACATTAGGAGGGTGGCACACTTGTGGCCGCAGCCGCGCACAGCCCATTTGAATGGAGAGTGTGTTTTAAAGAGTGCAATTATACAGTCCGTGTTGTGCCCGGCAGGCGGCAGGCGGCGGGCGGCAGGCCCCGTATTGGCCTGCCTGAGGGGCTGGCCAGCGCACCTGCAGCGCGCCCACCCCACGGGGGCGGAGCGTCCCGCCGCCTCTTTCATGGATAAAGCTGTGACAAAAACACTTTCTCCTGCCGCCGTGCGGGGAACAGGGAAACAAGATATGTTTTTTCCCATAAAGAAATTCGAAATATAATAATGGAACAATACTGGACCATATGAGACAGTATGGGCGGCAACACGTCAAATTCGGGAAAAATACATCTTTAAATATTTAAATCTTTCGATATTATACCTGTACTATACACGGCTTTTCCCACTGTTTGTTTAATGACACGAAACCAGTAATCGGAAATCTGATTTGCTACACCAAGACTGGGTACAGTCAAGTGCCCTAATTTCGGACGAATTTACCGGGTTTTTCCTTTCTTACGTGTAGGCATGATAAAATATGAAATAAATAAAATATAAAATATGAAAAATCTGTTGCGATTGGAAATACTGTGGCTCGAGACACGTCGGATGATACCCATGTCATCTACAGATGGGAAGCTACAGCAATCATCGAAAGAGTGTCCGAAATTAGGAACGAAAGTGCTCTAATTTCGGACACGTGCTCTAATTTCAGACACACGCATGCATTTTGGCCTAACCCAGCAGGTTTACTTTTCACTTAGGATAGCCGAGGTCCACAATTCGTTGAATGACATCCAAATCGATTTTTCAACTCAACCCTGAGAGATGAAAACTGTACAGAAAAATGGGATGGTTTTCTGAACGCCTCTAACTCTGAACAAATGTGCTGTGACTTCGGAAAAAATTTAGGGGAGTGCTAAATTCTTCCTATCTTAGCAGTTTTTTGAGGTATCTCAAATCCGGAAACGGCGTTGTAAAGGTGATAGTCAAAGGTACAATTTCGCTTCTTCCTATGGTGGTGAAAACATAAGTCTTTGACACAAACATCGAAACAAATGTAATTCTATGCCACAGAATTGGACCGTCCGAAATTGTAGCACTTTCGAAAATCGTCCCGTACCAAAAAACGGTTTGACTAAAGAAAATTGTTTTTATGTAGTTCTGTAGGCAAAATACCATACATTCATTCGAGAAAGGACCACCCATGGGGCAGCTCACACCTACATGAGCCCCGGTTTTTGGGGGAGTTTTTTTCAAAACTGCAATTTTGTTCTATATGCTTTTTCAACTTTAAATTCCTGTGTGCCGTAAAATTGTATAGGTACTTCAACCGACTTCAACCGACTTGACGAAATATGGTACTCTATACCTCAAACTTAACGATGCCGTCTTCGGATTTTGAATATCTCAAAAGGTGACCGAGATAGGTTGAAATAAGCACTTCTCTGCAAACTGTCCGAAATTAGGGCACAAGTCCGAAATTTAGGGTACTTGACTAGGTCTTACAAGAAAAATGAATGTGGCGAAAAATGTTTTCTGCGCCGGCTGCGCACTGCGCACTGCTCGCGCGGTCGTCGGCGGATGCGAATTCCGGTGTTGTGGACTTCCTCTCCTTTCCGTCATGTTTGCACCCCCTCCCCCCCCTCCTCCCTTTTCCCTCGTACGCCCGAGGGTTGTGGGGGCCGCGCTCAGCCCACACCGCCGAGCCGCAGGAAAGATTAAAGCGGAAAGAGAGATTTATATGCGAAGGCGGAGCGGAGCGGGGCGGGGTGGGGCGGGGCGGGGCGGTGGGCCTGGCTAGCCGGCAGGCCGGACATCACACTCGATTGAAGAAATCGGACCGAGATTTAGCGAGAGAGGAGAGAGAGAGGGGGGAAGAGGGGGAGGGGGGAGGGGGTGGCAGGAGCTGAGAGGAGCGGCCCCCCGCCCCGACCCGACCCGCCGCAGCGCTGCACTCTCGCTGATGTGCAGACCGCACGGACTGCATTGAATTAGGCTGTACGGCGCCTCTTTTATAGCCGGAGAGGGAGCCGGGGCGCCTTGAAGAAAAATGTGTTGGAGAGAGAGAGACGCGATGCAAAAGGGCTCGAGATACCCTTGCTCGACGCCGCAGCGGCTCCCGGGCGTGGCCCATCCCAGCGGGAACAGGCAGCAGGTCCTGTTTGATGACGTCAGACCCGCGGACTGCGCTGCCTACCCCCTCCCTGCATGTTAAAGCGCCGTGTCATTTCGCCAGCCAGAGCTAAGGGAAAGGCAAGCCGCTGAGACGACGGCAAGACCTTCCAGACGTTTACCCCTCTCTCCTTCCTCTCCGTTTTAACATTTCCAGGCCCGGCGGGCTTGACCCCGGGGGTCCGGGGGTGGAGCTGGCGGCCGCGGCAGTGCAGGGCAGTGCAGGGCGGGGACAGGGAAAAGTCCCCACTTCTACGGGGTGACAGTCCGCCGGCCTGCGTTTTGGGTTTCGCTGCCCGGCGACTTTACCAAACTGCGTCTCGCTCCCCCGCTCGCCTGCTCTTCCTCTCCTGCTCTCTCTCTCTCTCTTTCTCTCTCTCTCTCTCTCGCTCTCTCTCTCTCCCTCCCTCCCTCCCCTCCCGCACCGACACACACATGCCCCTAGGACAGCGCGGCTGGCTCGGCGCAGCGCAGGGGTCGTCGACCCTCATGGGGCACAACTCCTGCCCCACAGAGGGCCCCGACGGCGCGCCCCGCTCCAGGGGACAGCTGGGGCACGTTACGAGGATTAGGGTTGAACGGAGAGCAGATTGGGTAGATGCCTATCGTCAAAGGGGCGGAGTGGTAGGAGGGGGGGGGGAGCATCAGCAGGGCAAGCGGCTGCCGGTATGTGAGGGGGAGGCCGGCCCCTGGCTGCCCCTGGCGAGGCTCGGCCGGCCCGCCTCGGCGCCGACAGCCCCCCCCCCCCCCAGCCTCCCCTCCCCCCAATGCACTGACACCCCACGGGACCCGGCCCAGTCGTAGAGACCCTCTTCTTACGCGCTGGACGGCCATTCACGTCCGTATCAATGGGACTGTCTTTCGCGCAGCACCCGCCCGGCTGCCCTGGGCTCGCATCTCCACCACCTCATCTCCCCCCTCCCCCTGGCCTCTCCGCGCCCCCGCCCGCACCCGCCCACCCGCGCCCCCGCCCGCACCCCCGCCCGCCCGCGCCCCTGCCCGCGCCCCCGCCCGCGCCCGTGATCCCATTGCAGTTCAGCCATCCGGGCCGCCGCGCGCTGCGCAGGCATTCCTCCATGCATATTAGTCCCAACTACTTATTGTGTAAGACCGTTGCTGGTGGGGTTGCTTTTGTGCATGACGGCGATGGTTCAGGGGTGGGGGCCTTGGCGGCCGGCTGCCCAGCAGGGGGTCCCCCAGCGCCCCCAGCCGGGCGGGCGATGTGGTGCGCCACGCAGGGGTGGTTTTAAGTCAGGATGACGGGTGGGCGATTTCCAGTGGGTTGCCTACATACGGGGGCTTTGCACCTCATATTGCCTACCTTTCAGGCGGACTTCATGATGCGATGGGGAGGGGGCATCGCCCCATCATCCCCCTTCCCCCTCTGACGACACGTGGACGAGTCCCACCGCACCGTAAGCGCCCCCTGCCGACCGATTCCGCCGCCGGCTCTCGTCGCTCTGTCTCTCTCGCTCTCAAGGAGACTACCGAGGGGGTGTGAGCATGCTGTCTCTCTCGCACTCGAGGAGAGCGCCGGCTGCCGGCGGGGTGCGGGTGCGCAGCGCGCGGCCAGCTATGTCCTGCGCCACGACATACACCATGAGCGTGAGTAGAAGGCTCTCACGGGCGACGCCGTCTGAATCTCTGCGGCCGCAGGTCTCGTATCCGCGGGTGCTTTACGACACAGTCAGCGGGGGGGCGGCGCGGCCCAGGGGCAACAGGGCTATCAGCGGAGGATCGCGAGTGGGGCGAAGCGGGGCGCGGCGGGGCGGGGCGGGGCGGGGCGGGGTGGGGCGCGGCGCGGCGCGGCGGGGCGCGGCGGGCGGGCCGGCGGCAGGGTTCGAAAGCACGCACTGGCACGCCCCGGGCGATAGATTGCACAACCCAGTCCAGCCCGCCCCACCCTACACCACTTTGTCCCCCCCCCCGCCCCGCCCCGCCCCGCCCGCCTCACCACGCGCTGTTTGGCCGCGACATTCTCGCGTGTTTCTGTACGGCATTTGTCGCCCTAATAGCCTCTGGCCGAGTCCTATACAGCCGGGTGGTGAGGGGGAATTGGGGAGTGAGTGTGAGTGTGTGCCAGAGAGAGAGAGAGAGAGAGAGAGAGAGAGAGAGAGAGAGAGAGGGATGGTATCGCCTGAGGGCTCCTTTGCGGGCGAGGGGCGGCGCTGCGCGTCGTCGTAGTGCTGAGTAGTAAGGGAGGGGAGACAGGCGGGACCGCCAGCCCGGCCGGGCGCGGCTCGGCACCCTTAGAATTGCGACGCGTAAAAGCTATTCGCGATGACGGGTGTGTTTGTGAGCGTGTGAGCACGTGCCCTGCGCTCGTGAGCGCTCGCGTGTGCGTGTGTGCGTGTGTGCGTGTGTGCGTGTGTGCGTGTGTGCGTGTGTGCGTGTGTGCGTGTGTGCGTGCGCTTGCGTGTGTGCGTGAGCTCGCGTGCACATCGACCCTGCCGTCCGACCCTTCATTACCCCCGGCCGGCTGCCCCCCCGGGGGACGGTACGGTGGTGCACCAGGTCTACAGGGGAGGAGGGGGGCCACCGAGGGGGGCCGCCCCCCAGCGGGGGGCCTCGTCCAGGCCGGCCTACCTGTGGCGGTGCCCCGCCCCGCCCCGCCCCGCCCCGCCCCGCTCGCGGTCAACGTGCCCCTACACGCCCAGGTCAGGTCACGTCTGGCCTACTTCCTACCGCTCGCCCCGCCCCGATACCCGCTGGCAAACAACACAGCGCTGCGTTAGCGCGCCCAGGGCCTCCAGGGCCTCCAGGACGTCGATGGCCTTCAGGGCGTCCATGGCCTCCAGGACATCCAGGGTCTTCAGGGCGTCCAGGGCCCAGGACAGCTGGAACAGAGGTTAGCCGTGTACGCTAGACCTGTCCATCTTGGTGGTAGATAAGACAAAACAAACAGTAGAATAAGTTCGGATGAAATATGAGATTAGATCGAGAAATGCTTGTGGTAGGAGTCTCAAAATCGCAGCTCCCAAGCCAAGCGCGGCTCGCATAAATTTATAGTTCTGGATTTGGGACCTTAGCATACACATTGCACTAAAATCCTTACGCATTTTGTTATGCGTAAGCATGCAGTGTCATAACCAACCGTAAGAGTTTGCACAATTTTATGCATACTTTGTTCAATATGTGCAAACTGTTAAAATTGAATTACATTAGATATACTTATGAACGACAGGAGCTGTATGGGTCCTGGTGGGCTCGCACCGGGCGGTGCGTCCTAGGCTTCAGGACTCTCGCCAGACTGAGCTAGAGACCCTCCCGTAAGAGATGCGCAGAGCGGGCCCCTCTCGGCCAATCACAGACGACTGGTAGTACCATGCGGAGCGGGCGGCCCGAATTCGCCCCGCGTGAGGCTCAGCATTGAGTCTCGACTTTTTCGACCTGGCCGTCAAAATGAACCGGCCTACTCCCTCCACTCGACCGCTTGGCCTGCGACCCCCCTCTGCACCGGCCGCCGGATCGAACCGCAGCCATCACAGGTCCTCCGGGCGTTATTTTTATTATTTTTTTTTCGCTGCGAGCCGCACCTCCCTGATTGTCTATTCATAGTCTTTTTCTCTCGGCCGGGCGGGGTGCGTTGCGGTCGGCGCGGCGTGGCGCGGAGCGCTCCCCAGAGAGGATCGTGTTCTGCTGGTCAGCCAAACAACCCCTTTCGACATAACTGGAGGGTGGGGGTTGAGGGGGGAGGGCCGTAATGCCTGTGTTGTCGGTCGGGCAGCGCGAGCGGCGAGCGGGGTGCAGGACCAGTTAACCTCGGCGGGCACCCCGGAGAGAGAGAGAGAGAGAGAGAGAGAGAGAGAGAGAGAGAGAGAGAGAGAGAGAGAGAGAGAGAGAGAGAGAGAGAGAGAGCGGGTGGTCCTGCCCAGGCCGCTGGAGGGCCATCGGCGGCAGCTATGACCTGCGGTCCCTGCGGGGCGGGGCGGGGCGGGGCGGGGCGGGACGGGGCGGGGCGGGGCAGGCCGGGAGAGCCACTTTGTGATAACCGAAAGGCTAACGGTCCTCGTCGCTCCTGCAGCCTGTATACGCGCTCCCCGGAGGACACAGCAGGGCCGGGCCCCAGCACGCCCGTTTGGCACGCTCGCCTCCCACGCCTCCTGATCCTGCGGCCTGCGGCCTGCGGTCTGCTCCGTCCTGCTGCGGCCTGCAGAGCGTGAGCGTGAGCCTTGGCCGCGGGGGCGGAGTGCGGTCCCGGTCCCGGTCCCGGTCCCGGTCCCGGCCCGGCCCGGGGCTGTCACAGGGGGGTGTCCCCGCGTCAGCGCCCAGCTCCCGGACCCACCCCGGCTCTAGCAGAGGCATAAATCACGACGTTATATTGTCCAGGATTACTGGAGGGGATGGCTGGAGGGGCCCTGGAGGGGGCCGCGCCCCGCGCCGGCCTCCGCTCTCTGTTTTTATCACCTCGGCTCTTCCCTCCCCGCCCTTTTCTCCAGCCGCCGTGGCCCCGGCCCCGGCGGGGTCGGCGCCGTGCCCCCCTGGAGCCCCGCACGGAAGCCTTATCGTCGCCCCCATGATCGACACGCGTGTCGCTAATGCAGGGGATCTTAGCGTCCGGGATCACCTGCCTCAGAGGCGGACAGGAGGGACAGGGAGTGAGCCGGAGGTGTTCTGGCCGTGGTGTCGCAGGTGGAAACCTTTCCCAGCGCGCCCCTCACCCTCCTGACTTACAACACTGCAATGGCCCGGCAGGGGTGCTTGTGAGGAGCAGGGGCTTAGAGCCGGGAGCTGGGAGCCGGGGCGGCCGGCGGGGTACAGTAGACCGCCCTGATTGGACAGTGGTTACTGTCCGTGTGACCCACTGGCTGGAAAACCAGCTACTGTCACAAGCTTCTTTGTACCCAGGCATCCCATATTTAGAGAGCTATTTTTTTCACCCGACCATTTTTCTACCCAACTACAATGCCGTTCATCCATCTCGCTACGACTGACATATGTGATTGCTCGCGCCACTCGCGCCAGACAGATGCCCCTTGTTACATTCATGAAACACCGGAAACACCTAACAATGTTGTGGGTTTGCCCACTCAAGGGGCCATGGTACCATCACCGTGCGTAGAGTCCTACGACTCTAACCGTGCGGATCTAATAGGTTGGTAGACCCGTAAACTGTTGCTTGTTTTTAGCAGATGATACGAATGTATCAGCCTGCTTGTTTGTCACCTAATTATATTTTCTCATGCAAAAATACCTTTCGATTTTACTGTGTACTGCTAGCAGGTAACACCTATCAACGGGTACCATTATGTTGCCTGGTAGGCAAGCACAAATGCGGACCGCTCAACTGCCCTGGGTTGAGGCTCTTAGACTAGAGCTCCTGCGCGCCTGGTAGGTAGGCAACGCCACCCCCGGGCGCTGGGCGGGCCGGCCTACCCCACAGGCGCCCCGTGCCGCTGCGAGGAGCGGGCTGAGCGGAGCTGGCGGAGCGCTCGTGCCGCTTAAGGTGGGGGCGTTAAGGCGGCAATGGGCGCACGCTGGCGCACGCCCTCCCCGCGGCAGAGCACGACCGAGAAAGAGAGATTCCACTTTTAGCTCCTCGTTTACCGGTCGATCGGCGGCGCTGATACGTCTAAAGTGCTTCACCGCGACCCTCAGGCCGGATACCGCTTGGACCGCCACCTCTGCGAGGTTTCCTCCGAGCGGCACCAAAGTTTTGTCCTTACCCTGCGCAGTGACCGAGGGGGTTTCACCAAGAAAAGACGAAGAAAAAAGATTAGCCGAAATAGCTAATGCATTAGCTCGTATGGCCTCAGCTGTAAGCCAACTTTCAGCTGCAACAGTTCAGATACGTATTCGCAATCACAGCTCGTGCGTTTTCCCTAGGCAGCTGTATATCTTAGCTGTTATAACTGAAAATTAGCTGAGACTGTTAGCTAAGGCCACACGAGCTAATGCATCAGCTATTTTGGCTGATTTTTTTCCGTGTTTGGCGGTGCGGAGGCTTGAACCACTTCAGCCACCAGATTCAAAAGGGGTAAAAATGAGCGTCCTACTCCAACGGGTGGAGAAATCCAGCCAGCCCGCAACCTCCCCGCCCCCGCCCCGCCCCCGCCCTGCCCCCGCCCCCGCCCCGCCCCCGCCCCGCCCCGCCCCTCCCCCGCCCCATCTCGAACCACCCCAGCCCGCCGCACAATGGATGCGGGCGCGCCCTCGCCCCCGAGGCACGGTCATCAAGTAGGTGGACAAGAATGCAGTTCGGCTGGCGAGCAGTTCGGGAGCCGGCAGGACGCGGTCACTGCGGCCGGGAGGGAATGGCCGTAAGGGAGGGAGCGGGCTTGCTTTCCGAATGAGGGCGCAGGGGGTGCACCGCCAAATATGTGGGAGTGTTCCGACTGCCGCTCCGATACTAGAGACCCTCCCGTAAGAGATGCGCAGAGGGGGCCGCTCTCGGCCAATCACAGACGACTGGTAGTACCATGCGGAGCGGGCGGCCCGAATTCGCCCCGCGTGAGGCTCAGCAGGTATAAAGGCTGGAGCGGCACAGCAGGTATAAAGCGGTCGCCCGCTAGCCTGGCGCAGGGTGCCTTTGCCTCCACGATACTACCAAGCGCTCGGCTGCGCATCTCTTACGGGAGGGTCTCTATCCGATACTTGTGCTCCGATGCTTTACAGCACTGTAAAAGTTGGAGTCACGTCCCTCACCCAACTAGAGTGACGCATGTCTTCATCGCTTCAATGAAGCATAATTCACGAAAAGAATTCAATTTGAGTCTTATTTGTGACGATTCTTGACGCCCTCCGGAGTTCGGTAAGCTCCCTTGACACCTAAAGCTGCTGGCCATAGTAGCATTATTCTGGGGTTCAAGGTGTATAGATGATGGGGGCGCGGGCACCACAAAAACAAGGCGTATAATACCACTCTTGTGCTTTCCTGTTGGAGTGACGCCAAGCTGCAACTGAATCTTAGCTGGGCCTATATCAGCCAACATATTAGCTGTGAGAACTAGTGTATTTTTTTTCCGTGGATATGCAAACGATGTGGCGGCAAATTTCGTTTTTATCAAATAAACTTAGATTGCGTGCATTATAATCTTTCTCAAATCGCATCTCTCTATAGCCTACAACATTATTGCCTGAATTACTAAAACCAGATGGAGTGTGAACAGAACAGTGTTTATGCGTTTGGTAACATCGCCCTTGAGGTGGCGTGTCCATACACTCGCTGAGCGGTAGCTCCCTGATACACATTACCGCAAAGGCCGCGCTGAATGCGATAATGACACTCAGAGAGATATTCTCCCGTGCCGGGTGCCGGGCCAGGCTTGCCCCGCGCCGCCACGCCACGTCAGCCGCTTTTGTAGTCGGACTAACTAGCAGTAGTTCGCTGCCGCCGAGCTGCTCGCACTGCGGGGAGGAAATTTGCATGCAAGACAGCGTCCTGACTGTCGCTGGAATAAGTCACTTTCTGCCACAAAGTATACTGCACTACATCTCGTCACTGCGGTAGCCTTTTGTGCGAAAAACAAATATGCAGAGACACTCCACTTCCGCAAAACTTCCGTTCCAGCCACATAATCTGGTTTTGTACTCGTACAGTAAAAGCTTCGTCACTGGCATTGCGAGGGATTTGGCTGCTTTTTAAGTTTACGAGGAAGTTTGTTCGCTCGATTTTGTTCGCAATACAAAGGAAGTGATTTGAAAGTACGAATCATGCAGCCACAGCTGTTTCTCAAGGGAGAAGCAGTGGAGATATCCTACCTTTAAAAGACACTAAAGCTCCAAAACCATTATAATTTATTGTTTTTGAAAATATTTCCTTCCAGAATTAAACGTAAACTCCAGGTACTTTTAGTACTCTTTGCAAAATTCCGCTTCAAACGAACCTGTGATGGGGTTCTGCTCAAAATTGGCAAAAGTTTTTGTGTGCGTTTCGTTTGGTGACCGCTCCTCAGAAGCCAATCACATGTAGGCACTTCTATGACGTGGAATTTTGTGAGGAATGCGATAATGTATCCTGTAAAGTGTGTTTCCTTTGCTCATTCAGAAAGTATCTTGCAAAAACTGAAAATATTCCCTGTAGCTCCCTTAAAACGGGTTTAGCACCCCTGGTATAAGGTAAGGTAGGCGATCTCGCCATATTGTTTTTCCAGTTTTGTAAAAATTCTACCACTGCTGTGCTGTTGTTCATTATAACTCCACATTATTTTTCAGTGGCGTACAAGGGATTTGATTTATATTGGCAGGTGTTAACCGCAACCGCCACGGTGGCCTTGGCGAACTAAATTACGTGTAAAAAAGCCATTTCCCAGCGCGCTGGTGTAAAAAGGGGAAGGGCGCTGCGGAGGAGGGCAGTAGGGAGAGAGAGACCGGTGGAGGAGGAGAGAGAGAGAGAGAGAGAGAGAGAGAGAGAGAGAGAGAGAGAGAGAGAGAGAGAGAGAGGGAGAGAGAGAGAGAGAGAGACGGCGGGGCAGGAGGCAAGAGAGCACCTTGTAGTCGCTCCAGTTTGTCTTTTCCGGCGCTGCACTTTGCCATAACAAGGCGGCAGAGTCAGGAGGTTGCCTCGCGTCAGGAAAATGTCAGGGTTTTGAAATGTTGTCAGGAAAATGTCAGAAAAGTGAAAAGTGGAGTAAAAGTGTCAGGAAAATTACACTGTAAAACCTGGGTGTTCCCTGAGAGTACGACTTAGTCGCTTGCCTCCAAAAATGGTACGCCTTGGGTCGCTCTGCCACAGCACACCTTAGTCGCTCCCATGTAAATACACCTTTGGGTCCTGAGAGTTCCTCACACTGCATGGTATTGATGGGATATATCCCCACACCTCTTTACATATGCAATGTCCAAAGTGTGAAGTGACAGCACACCTTTCCCCTGTCCTCCCCTGGAGCGGGGACCACAAGGTGTGCTCTGGCAACGCATCTTAGAACTGCAGCCGTGCAACAGTGGTAAGGTGTGCTGCTACTGCACACCTTGGTGCTGGACCACAGCCACACTCTTAAAATCCTACGAAGAACTGGGATTCATCCACTACGAATAAACCACATTCATCATAACCTATGAACAAATTTATAAAATCTCTCCAAAATATGAATCATTTTAGGTTCGACTCTGGGTTTTTGACAGCAAATAAAACCCCATAAACAACTTTGTTCGTAAGAATCACATCAGTATCAGTATAGTACGAATGGTTGATGGTTTGTAATTTACGAATATTATTCAATTAAAACATTAATTATTATGAAGCAGTACAATGAATCAATTCTTCCAATTATATTTAAGTATAAGTCATCAAGAACCAAAATAATATTAGCAAACTCTTCTTTACTTTCGAATGCAAAAGTGAATGATTGTCAAGATAGAAAACATGAATTAAACGATTAATAAGGACTGATTCTGGATATGAGAGGCAAACGGGGAGAGACAATTTTTTGTAATGAAGTGTTAGCAAAATGATTCTAATTCAAGGCGCCAGCTATAACTTTCACTCACTTAGACAACAACAATACAGGCACCCAGGTGATGAGAAGGATGCAGAGTTCCATCAGGACAGGCAGTTCTGCATACATAACCTCTTAACCTCAACTGGAGATGTATTAGATGCAGTTCAAATCGATGGACTTATTGCTCCACGGTGCAATATACAACAGAGAGAACAGCAAAACGTTGAAGAGATGGTAAAAGGAGAATATTTCAAACTGACACTGAACTGATTCACATAAAACTCATTATGAGATTTACAATAACTGCTAGCGTTGTTTTGCACTGACGCTCTATTGTCGACTGCTTTGTTTACAGCGAGGAGCGAGGGCGAGGGACGAGGCGGTGGGCGGCGGGGCAGGGGCAAGAGCTGTGATAGTGTCAAAGGGGCGCGCTCTTGCGGGGCGATCTGGAACTTCCGTAGATTTGGTCATTCCCTCCTACGTCATCATGGGAGTGTCGAGCTCGCCCACGACGCCATGGAGTACATGTGAATGGTGCCGTCCATCGCGCCGTCCCGGTGCACGGGCGACGCTCCCCCGCACCATCGCGACACCGCCGTCTGGCCTGCATAATAGCGATTCTGATGCACGCCCTCCTCGCTCTGTCTCTCTCGCGCCTAAACGGCCTACCTCATCAGTGCGAGAGAGACAGCGAGAAAGGTTTAACGGTGTACACCGGAATAGCTCTGCTGATTCTGATGATCGCTCCCTCGCCCCTTTCCTTGCCCTGCCATCCCCAACATAGGGCACAGCCATAGGTGCGACAAGGACGGAGGTGCAAGAGCGATCATCTGAATCACAATCACAACGTGCTGTGCTGCGCTGCGGGCACGCCGTCGTCGCTCTACGGCACTCGGAGCCTTCCGGAGGCCCGGCCGAGTGCGTCCGAGTCCACATCGGACTCCTGGGTCGTGGGCACGGTCGTGGGGGTCGTGGTCGACGACCGGGACGGCGCGATGGACGGCACCAGTCTCATGAACTCCATAGCGTCGTGTGCACGGGCGACGGGCGACGCTCCCCCGCACCATCGCGACACCGCCGTCTTGCCTGCATAGCGATTCTGATGCACGCCCTCCTTGCTCTGTCTCTCTCGCACCTATACGGCGTTCCTCATGAGAGCGAGAGAGACAGCGAGAAAGGTGTACTTTGAGCAATGATTACGCTCGCGGAGGCCCTGCCGAGTGCGCCCGAATCCACATCAGCCTCTTGGTCCGAAGGGCCGTCGTCGACCTCGTCCGCACCACGACCCCCACGACCGTGCCCACGACCCAGGAGTCCGATGTCGACTCGGGCGCACTCGGCCGGGCCTCCGGAAGGCTCCGAGTGCCGTAGAGCGACGACGGCGTGCCCGCAGCGCAGCACAGCACGTTGTGATTGTGATTCAGATGATCGCTCTTGCACCTCCGTCCTTGTCGCACCTATGGCTGTGCCCTATGTTGGGGATGGCAGGGCAAGGAAAGGGGCGAGGGAGCGATCATCAGAATCAGCAGAGCTATTCCGGTGTACACCGTTAAACCTTTCTCGCTGTCTCTCTCGCACTGATGAGGTAGGCCGTTTAGGCGCGAGAGAGACAGAGCGAGGAGGGCGTGCATCAGAATCGCTATTATGCAGGCCAGACGGCGGTGTCGCGATGGTGCGGGGGAGCGTCGCCCGTGCACCGGGACGGCGCGATGGACGGCACCATTCACATGTACTCCATGGCGTCGTGGGCGAGCTCGACACTCCCATGATGACGTAGGAGGGAATGACCAAATCTACGGAAGTTCCAGATCGCCCCGCAAGAGCTCGCCCCTTTGACACTATCACAGCTCTTGCCCCTGCCCCGCCGCCCACCGCCTCGTCCCTCGCCCTCGCTCCTCGCTGTAAACAAAGCAGTCGACAATAGAGCGTCAGTGCAAAACAACGCTAGCAGTTATTGTAAATCTCATAATGAGTTTTATGTGAATCAGTTCAGTGTCAGTTTGAAATATTCTCCTTTTACCATCTCTTCAACGTTTTGCTGTTCTCTCTGTTGTATATTGCACCGTGGAGCAATAAGTCCATCGATTTGAACTGCATCTAATACATCTCCAGTTGAGGTTAAGAGGTTATGTATGCAGAACTGCCTGTCCTGATGGAACTCTGCATCCTTCTCATCACCTGGGTGCCTGTATTGTTGTTGTCTAAGTGAGTGAAAGTTATAGCTGGCGCCTTGAATTAGAATCATTTTGCTAACACTTCATTACAAAAAATTGTCTCTCCCCGTTTGCCTCTCATATCCAGAATCAGTCCTTATTAATCGTTTAATTCATGTTTTCTATCTTGACAATCATTCACTTTTGCATTCGAAAGTAAAGAAGAGTTTGCTAATATTATTTTGGTTCTTGATGACTTATACTTAAATATAATTGGAAGAATTGATTCATTGTACTGCTTCATAATAATTAATGTTTTAATTGAATAATATTCGTAAATTACAAACCATCAACCATTCGTACTATACTGATACTGATGTGATTCTTACGAACAAAGTTGTTTATGGGGTTTTATTTGCTGTCAAAAACCCAGAGTCGAACCTAAAATGATTCATATTTTGGAGAGATTTTATAAATTTGTTCATAGGTTATGATGAATGTGGTTTATTCGTAGTGGATGAATCCCAGTTCTTCGTAGGATTTTAAGAGTGTGGCTGTGGTCCAGCACCAAGGTGTGCAGTAGCAGCACACCTTACCACTGTTGCACGGCTGCAGTTCTAAGATGCGTTGCCAGAGCACACCTTGTGGTCCCCGCTCCAGGGGAGGACAGGGGAAAGGTGCGCTGTCACTTCACACTTTGGACATTGCATATGTAAAGAGGTGTGGGGATATATCCCATCAATACCATGCAGTGTGAGGAACTCTCAGGACCCAAAGGTGTATTTACATGGGAGCGACTAAGGTGTGCTGTGGCAGAGCGACCCAAGGCGTACCATTTTTGGAGGCAAGCGACTAAGTCGTACTCTCAGGGAACACCCAGGTTTTACAGTGTAGGCACGGGTCTAGTTGTTGCATAGGGGTTGGTGCCGCACCGGTGCCTACCGCAGGCTTCCTGCCCCCGGGTTAATCCTATCCATGACCCATCGTTATGGCACCCATTATACTATTTCGGTAGACAAACCTAGTTCCAACATTTTCTTCCCAAAAAAATTCTTTGGTAAGGTATTGTTCGAATTTAGGTTTTAATCTTTAAAATTTTAGTCAAATTTTCGAAATTTTAAGCTCAAGGCTCGAGCTCAGGGTACATTTTCATTTCAAACAGAGAGCTATCACATGTATTCGTACGGCCTTAGGAAACTTTTCCGCATTATGAGAATCCTAAAGCGGACAATCGACTTACCCAAAAGCTGTGCTCCGCGGGGTCTCTCGCCGAGAGGGTTTTCACCCCTCGAAATTGCAGCCTCAAGGAGTCCCGCAATCCCGGCGTAATACCGCTGGAATCTCACCCTCATGCCACTCGAATACCGCGTAATAGTACCGCAAATCACTGTGCGTAATACGATGTTAAAGCGCAATGCCTTTTATTCGGAGATACCGAGTGGAAACTTCCTCTATCTCGCCTCCACCGCTCGCCTCACTTTTCCAGTTGAGTCTCACTTCCTTTCACCCCATGCCCCACCCTCCCTCCAACCCCCGAGCCGCATCTTTCAGACCTGGGGGTGAGGTGGGAGGGAGTATGGGGGTGTAGCGAATGAGTCGATGAGTATTTCGCAGGTATAGTGACGCCATTTGCATATAGAGTGGGGACGCAGGGTGCCCTGCCGGCGAGTATAACCACAGAGCGGCGCGAGAAGTATTCGCACCCCACTTGTTGGATTATTTATCCATTACGCACCCCCCTACATATATATATATATATATATATTCGCACTCTCTTCGCCCGGGGAAATTCGCCCGGCCGCCCACCAGCCACTGAGCCGGGCGGGGCGGGGCGGGGCGGGGCGGGGCGGGGCGGGGCGGGGCGGGGCGGGGCGGGGCGGGGCGGGGCGGGGCGGGGCGGGGCGCCCAGAGTGCCTCGTTCTGTGCGTGTGTTTGCCGACCGATGCTATTCGCACGGAATATCGGGTATTTCTGCTCGACGCGATCGCCATCAGCAGCAGCACGCGGATCGGATAATATTTCTTGTCAGCACGCAACCCTTTTTGGGGAGAAAAGGTCTAAACGTTATTACGACGGACGCAGACCCACCGCGCTGCATGTGAATGAATGGGGGGCACGCCATGCAGAAACAAAAGACAAGCCACCACGAGCTACGTCACAGGTGTGCGTGTGTGTGTGTATGTGTGTGCAAGCGGACGGGTACAGCCGAGTACAGCGCACCCTGGAGTCAACAGTGCTTCTCCTGTCGTGTCCAACTGCGGAGAGAAGGCTTCAGCGTCAAAGGAGCAACATATTTCGAAATCTCGTTACTTTACGTGAGTCGTGTAGGTTATTTGATTGCGCTGCATCAGAGTGATGTTTATAAAGAATCGAGCACGCAAAGTCCCTAAAATTATCGCCGATTTGACTATTTGGCGATGGTTTGCGACCTCTCCTCGGTACTGCAAAGGCACGAATACAATACTTTTCCCATACAAATTACTCTAGTCATCAGGAGTCGAGAAAGGTGTGTCATCTGGTCTTCAAAACACCAACGCATTGAAATTGGAACTGTTTATCTGTTTTTATACGCAAAACCATTAGCCCTACGTTAGTTTTCACTGTGCGTTATTCCCCTCTGAAATAGACGTTTTCCAGGGACTCATCTCCATACTAGACTACTCTAGCCACCCCCACCCCTCACCCTTTTAGACCACATGGGTTGCCCTGCTCACATTGTCCGGCGTATCCTTTGAAGTGAAACTTTGCTCGCAACCGCATGACCTGCAGCAAGCAGCCTGACGGAGCCAGGCGGCGGGGCGGGGCGGGGCGGGGCGGGGCGGGGCGGGGCGGGGCGGGGCGGGGCGGGGCGGGGCGGGGCGGGGCGGGGTGGCAGCGGCCGGGCATTGTGCCGCGGATAGACACCTGGGATATTGTGCGCCGAGCCGGGCCGAGCAGAGCCGGCATTATAAACGTTGGTGGTGGGGACCCTCCCCCCCCCCCCCGCCCCCCCCCCCCGCCCCCTCCCCTGCCCGCCCCCTCCCCCGCCCCATCCCCCGCCCCCTACCCCGCCGGCTCCGAGGCGCTGCGGGCATCTCGCGCGTCGCTCAGCTCAGCCTTTCTGTGCCCGGCTGTCACTTAAGCCTTTTAAAAAATTCAAACAGCTCTCACAATGACTAGATAGGAGGTAAAGGCGCGTGCGCTTTTTATTTTGGTTCGTTGATGAATGATTAAATTATCCAAATGTCCTCGAGCACGCACGGTGACCAGATGGATGGTTTTTGCACGGTTTTTCGCACGCACCATCCTGTGAGGGAAGTGGTGGGGTGGGGGGGCTGACGAGCCCTCCACCACAAGGACGCCGGCCGCTGGCGCTGGCGCGGGTAGAGAACTGCTTTGTCACCTCGGCGCATTCATCCCCCATGGCATGGCTCGGGAGGTGAAGCGCCCCAGGCCGAGGCCGCCGGGCGCCGTGCTCCACGAGCACAAGAAGTGCCGCGCCTCGCCCCGCTGCGGTTGGCCCGCTCCGCAGGCGAGGCCTGCCAGGTGTCACCAGAACGGACTCTCATATCGCCGTCATGGGGGCGTGCCGGCGTGCCGCTCCCTTATTGCAGGGCTGCCGCTCTAGCTGCTCCAAGCCCAGCACCGCCCCGCCCCTCTGGTCCGTGTCGGGCATACGCCCGCACTAGGTCACCTTTTCTTTCCTTTTTTTTTCTCAAGGCTGAAGAAGATACAATCTCAGAACTGTACTGATTTTTTTTTTCTTAGAGAATACCTTTGTCTTTACGCAGCAGGATTACTGACATTCTCGTTAGTTATTCTGTGTAGTTTTGTAAGTAGCATACTAATGAAATAAGAAATGGTCAGTTACAGAGAAAGGAATTAGTGCGTACAACTGTGACTGATATGATTGTCAGTAGCTTATAAAGGTTTTTAAACAGCAGAAAAACTGACGAAGGGGTCCGAAAATTCAGTAACGTGCTGAGAGTGTAAGCTGGTTTTGAGCATTAAGTTGAGTTGCTATGTCTTTCAAGATTGCCCACCATGACGAATTATTTGCTGGCTGTCGTAAAGTTTTACACCAAATTTAGATCGAAAAAAAAAATTGGAATTTGTGGCCTATCTCCATCGAGGTAATAACAACAACATGATTTGTTTTTGCTTTTTCTCGTTTGCAGCGCAGTGCAGCTGTGCGAATGGGGACAAGTAGAGGGAGGGGGCGGCGGGTTGTCCGTGCTCAGTGTCGAGTGTGCGCGGTGGCCGCTGTAAACCGGAGGGATGGACTGACTGGCTTCGACACGGAGCCGCTGGCCGCCGCGCCGCCGCGCCCCGCCACTCACCCGCGACACGTACTCCGCTGTGCGCGCGTCTCCGCGTATAAATTATACATTTCGAAAATGTAATTATTATACACTTTAAAAAAAATTCTCGGGGCGTGCTCCCCCCCCTCCCCTTCCCCCTTTTCCCCTTTCTTTTCTCCCTGGGGGAGCGGCGCGCCGCCGCCAACGTCACGTCCCGCGTATAAAAATGAGCCGCTGCTGGCGCTGCCGCCGCGCTGCAGCCTGCAAGCATCGCCCCGCCACCGCCCCACCCCACCCCGCCCCACCCCGCCCCGCCCCGCCCCGCCCCACCCCGCCCCACCCCACCCCACCCCACCACACCCCACCTCGGCCCCGCGTCCACCCGACCCAACAATTAAAAACTTGCTCATCGTAAAGAGACATCCGCAAGTCCCAGGCCTCGTTCTACAGACGAAAGTAAAATAGACCGTGGTGGGTGGGGGGAGGGGGAGGAGCTCCGGCCGGTATTCGTCCTCCCGGGTCCAGCTCGGAGGCAGCGGTGAAAGGCGGTGGACGCGGGGGTCGTATTGAGCGGCGCGAGCAGACTGAACGTGTTTCCCGCAAACACAGGAGGGCGGTGAGGCACGGTGCGGCCTCGTGTGTGAGAGCGGCGCGCCGCGGCGTGGAGCTGCCATCCCTGTGCCGCCGAGGAGAGGAGGCTGTTCCAGGAAGGAGCGACAAGCGACACTCGGTCGCGCTATGGCCCGCCCCGCCCCGCCCCGCCCCGCCCCGCCCCGCCCCCGCCCCGCCCCGCCCCCGCCCCCGCCCCGCCCCGCCCCGCCCCGCCTCGCCGTACTGTCACCTCGCGACGCCAGTTATCGTCGATAGCATCTGGCTCGCTGCCCAGTGAGTCCATCCCCCGCCGCTGCACGATCTCTATCTCCTCCCCCCCCCCTTCTCCTCTTTCTCTCTCTCTCTCTCTCTCTGTCTCTGTCTCTGTCTCTGTCTCTCTCTCTCTCGTCAACGACTGCATCGCTTCCTCTCTCTCTCTTGCTGTCATCTCCTTAACGCCACGTCCTCCTGGCGTGAGGACGCCTCGCCGCTCTCCTCTCCTCTCCCTTCCTCCTCTCTCCTCTCCTCTCCTCTCCTTTCCTCCTCTCTCCTCTCCTCTCCTCTCCCTTCCTCCTCTCTCCCTGCCTTCTACAGTAAGAGACCTATCTTTTAAAAGGTTTAAAAGGGTAATTAAAAAAGAACTACTGAAATGTGCATTCTATAATGTTGAAGATTTTCTAAAATATGGCTTTTCATTCAAGCATAAATAATAATGTTCTTCTTTTGTAAATTAATACCAATTGTTCATAGCTGTAGACAGCTCAGTGACAATAAACAAATCTCAAATCTCAAATCTCAAATCTCTCCTCTCCCTTCCTCCTCTCTCCTCTCCTCTCCTCTCCTCTCCCTTCCTCCTCTCTCCTCTCCTCTCCTCTCCTCTCCTATCCTCTCCTCTCCTCTCCCTTCCTCCTCTCTCCTCTCCTCTCCCTTCCTCCTCTCTCCTTTCCCTTCCTCCTCTCTCCTCTCCTCTCCCTTCCTCCTCTCTCCTCTCCTCTCCTCCCTCCTGTCCAGGAGCCACTACATTCATCATCTTCGGTGGGATTAAGGACTCCCGCACCTTTGTGTCCCCCGTGCCGCCTGCATTGCCCTGTGCCCCGCTTGCCTCACCCCGCCCCTTCAACCGAATAAAATGTAAGGAGAATGTGAGGGCGATGGAGAGAGAGGGAGAGAGGGAGAGAGGGAGAGAGAGATGGGGGGGAGGGGGAAAACTGGCAGCCCGAGGGTAGGTGACGGAGAGACGGAATAAAAAGAAGGAAACAAATCGAAAATGGGGGGGGGGGGGAGGAAAAAAAGATATTCCAATTCCTCTACGTTTCGGCCAACCGCGAGGAGGAGCAGGGGATGATGACACTAATCAATTTCAGCCCCCGCGCTGCCCCGCGCCGCATCCAGTCCTAATGCCACATATATATACCCCCGCCTCCTCCCTCTCTCTCTCTCTCTCTCTCTCTCTCTCTCTCTCTCTCTCTCTCTCTCTCTCTCTCCCTCTCTCTCTCCCTCCCTTCCTCCCACTCCCTTTCTCAGCCTCCCTCTCTCACCCTTTTCCTCCCACCCCGCGCTCACCTCCCCCTTGATTACCGGTCAGCCCCTCTGTGGATTGCTCGCCTTTACCGTTCTCCTCCTCCCCCCTCTGTTTGTCTCTCTGTCTCTCTCTCCTCGTATTCCTCCTCCCCCCTCTGGCTCTCTCCCTCTTCTCTCCTCCCTCGTCCCCTACCCGGCAGCACCAAAGCAGCGCTTCTCGAGCCATTTGTTCCGCCGTATCCCTGTGGCGAAGCAGGGTGTGGTTGGCGCGGTGTCCGGCCCGGCCGACCTCAGTTCATGTGTGTGGGGGGGGGGAGGGGAGGTTGGTGCTGGTAGAGTGAGACAGCTGTCTGGGCACGCGGAGCCGGGCCTGGAGCCGGGCCGCCCGGAGCTGGGAGTGGTGACCAAATCAATCCGCTGGATATTGGCGTCCGTCCGTCCGTCTCTCTCTCTCTCTCTCTCTCTCTCTCTCTCTCTCTCTCTCTCTCTCTCTCTCTCTCTCTCTCTCTCTCTCTCTCTCTCTCTCTCTCTCTCTCTCTCTCTCCCCCCCCCCGGCCTGGCTGCCCGCTCTCGTCTCACACAGAGATGGACCCGTTTGATTATGGCGTGAAAGGATAAGTCGTCCAAAGTCCAGGCAGCGCGCCTCCCATCTGCTCGTTTGTCTCCGCCGCACCCC
Source organism: Frankliniella fusca (assembly GCA_029379305.1). NCBI lineage: Eukaryota > Metazoa > Arthropoda > Insecta > Thysanoptera > Thripidae > Frankliniella > Frankliniella fusca. Next base: position 664,366 of record JAHWGI010000283.1, read on the forward strand.
CCGCCATCTCAATCACTCTATAATCCCTTATCCGTCCCTGAGATGAAGTGCTCTCCACCGTCTTAAAATAATCCTTCCTTCGGCCCGGCTGCGTCTTTGTCTCTGTCCCCGCTCGCTGCCGTGTGAGCGGCGGTGCGACTTTAATCAATTCAGTCTTCTTCTTCTTCTTCTTCCTCTTCTCTGTACCATCTTACTGGACAGAGCTGGGACGTTATAAGTGGTGCGAAGGGTCAAAGTGAACCGTTCAGATAGAGAAAGATACTGCTCCGAGGGGTCACTTTGTAAAATCATTGTACAGCCCCCAAAAAATCATTAAAAAATTAAAAAAAAAATCAAAAAAATCAAAATAAAATCAAGTAGAAAGTTGCATAAATATCCGAAAAATCGAGAACAAATGAACCCGAAACTGAGAAAAATGGGAACAAAATAAGAAAAAACACAATTTTTTTAAAAAGCAACATATTATTTCTTTTTTATCTCGTGAAAAATCAAAAGAAAAATCAAAATCAAAATTCAAAAAAATCAAAAATCAAAAAAAATCATTGTACAAGTTTTATATGAGTGATCCCCCCCTCGTACTGCTCTGAAAAGCTGACATGGTTTTATTATCGCCGCTATTTCTTTACACTCGATCTCTATACTTTCGAGGTGCTCTCTACTTACCGTGTGATTCATTTCTTGCAGGTTGGCGACGATCTGATTAACGCGCCCGCGTCATCCGGGTCCACGGCGGTGGCCCCGCCCCGCCCGCTGAGCAGCGCGCCCGGCAGGTAGGCAATGCGCTCGCCCGCGTGCCCTGCGGGCCTGCCGCCTGCCTGCGCATCGGGCGGTCTGCTCCCCCCCTGCAGCCTGCCTGCCGCCTGCCTGCGCATCGGGCGGTCTGCCCCCCCTCCAGCCTGCTGCCCGGCTTGCCCCCCCCGCCCCGGCCTTTCATATCTTTCTGTGGACGTCGTCCTCTGCAGCCTCTTCTGGCCCCGCCATAACCTCCTAATTCCACGCGCCTACTTCTTTGTGTGGTGTGCGTGTGTGTGTGTGTGTGTGTGTGTGTGTGTGTGTGTGTGTGTGTGCGCGTGCGCGCGCGCGTGTCGGTAATCCCCACACCATTTGGCCCTAACTGCAAGGCGTGCGTGCCGGAGCCGTCGCAGGGTCGTCCCTCGTGGAATGTGTGTCGTCCCTTCCGCTCCCCTCCATCCCCCCCCCCAACCTCCTCCTTATTTCTCTTCCTCCCTTTCACTATCCGCCGTACCCCCCACCCCCCCGCCCCCTCCTCGAGCCTAGAGCCTAGAGAACCTATAAAAGGCGGAGAGTAGCGGCGGGCGCCGGCGCATCTAGCTAAACAATATCCAGCGCAGAGCGGGTCGGGTCGGGGCTGACGGGATGGCAGCAGCTGCGGGCTGCGGGGGGCGTGGACCGTGGCGGGAGTAAAACTTCATGTACACCTATATAGCAAAAAGGAAACAGCCAAATATTCAGTCCAATGGTGGAGCATGCCCTGGGGCGGGGCGGCGGACTTGTGCCTTCTCTCTCTCTCTCTCTCTCTCTCTCTCTCTCTCTCTCTCTCTCTCTCTCTCTCTCTCTGTCCATCTCTCTCTCTCTCTCTCTCTCTCTCTCTCTCTCTCTCTCTCTCTCTCTCTCTCTCTCTCTCTCTCTCTCTCGCTGTTTCTCTCTTTCATGTTCCCTTCGCTGCCATGTTCCATTAATCTCTCTCGTGACGCGCCAGACGGACGGATAATTTATTATTATTTTCCAAGTTGTGTGTTTGCGATGGTCCGGCCCCGCCCCGCCCCGCGCGCTGTGTGTTATTTCTCCTTCTTTTCACGTGACGATATGCGGCGACACTTTCCATCGAAAGTTTTGAAATGTTGAATCTACCTTCTTGAATTACTGGGGGGCGGTGCTGACCACCGACGAGCGCAATCCGATGCACCCTGCTGCGCTCAGACGACTAGAGACATTTTCGTCCATCAACAATATATTTTCATCTGTATCTAATTGGGCAACTATGGATTACTTTCTTCACCTGTATAGCGGTTATTTCTTTCATACCTGCGGCATTTTCGTTTTAGAAATGCCCTGTCGAGTATGCTATCGCACGATACTGTTCCGCATTCAAAAAAGCACCTGGTACATTAATACTAATATTTATAAACAAAATGTTAAGGAGGTTTGAGAGTGCTGCTCGTCACTGCGGCGGGTACGCCTATACCCAGCTGGCGCATGCAGCTGCCTGCTTGTCGCGTATTTTTCCAGATTTTTTTCTTTCTCGTGTCTCTTGGTTTATACGACCCGACGCGGCCGTCGCGTACCCCTGTGTGTGATAACTCTGTTCCTCTCTCTCGCACCCCAATGTGATGTATCTCGCTCGCACGTCGCAAAAATGATGAAGTTCGTCAGTCGTTTCTGGTTTTACAACTTTGTCGTGGCGCCGCGTCAAATCTGCCCCTCCCCCTCCCCCACGCCTCTCTCTCTCTCTCTCTCTCTCTCTCTCTCTCTCTCTCTCTCTCTCTTTCTCTCTCTCTCCCCCTGGTGCCCGCGTCCATATCTCTATCCCACTCCTCTATTTAAGGCCTCTGGGGTTATTTCGCCGGAAAATCTACCCCGTACCTCCGAAGAAAATAACGTGAACAAAATATTAGGAAGCCAGCGAAAAGTGGAAAGTGTGGAATTCATGTTTGACATTTTATAAGTTCTTAGTTTGTGTATTCACGTGAAGCGCGCTATTATATTTTAAGTGTCATGCCAGTTTTCCTCCTACCGGCACCAAAGAGTGAGGTTCCCAAAGGTTTCCCATGCAGCCGGCATGCATGTTTCAGACCACGGCGCACCGTTTCGCCGTTTCCGCCCCCCCCCCCCCCCGCCCCTCTGTTATTCCATTTCGTGTGGCTGCCTACCGCCCGGGGGCTCCTCGCCACGTACTCGATCGTCCGTCCCACCCTTCCCCGCTATCCCGTCTGGGCGGGGTGCACTTTGCCACATGTACTGTGAAAAAATAAAGTCGTGGATACGGAACCTTTTACATCGGCTGGCATAGGGAAGGAGGTAAGGAACGCCCTCGGGAACGCCGTTACAGACTCCGTACCAAGAGCGGAAATCTTCGGACTGAAAATTAGCGGTAACTTTTCCATAGTTTGGTACTGTACCCACATTTTTTTTTTACATGGGCTCTATGGCAATAAGAGGGTACGGAACCCAAGGTGTGGAGACGCCGTAGATTAAATAAACGGGAAGGGTAACGGTGGGTGAGTTTTGCTTGTATCTGCCGGTTTTAGCAAATATTACCGATTCCCGACTAATACGTAGGTATTTTCGAGTATCCTGAGTATTGACGAGTAAATGTTTGTTGTTTATTTTTCTTCCTTGAGTTTTGTCGAGTTATTTGTTGTGAGCTATCGTAACACAGGAAAAACAAAGGCACTAAACAACACCTTTCCTGGGGCGCTAAAGTCAAGGGAGCAGTTTAGTGCCTTTCCAGGGGCAATAAAGTTTAGTGCCTTTCGTAACGCACTAAACTTGTATGGAACTCATATCAAGCTAGCCAGCTAAAGGTGTGAAAAGCCGAATTCCGTGCCTTTGGAGAGGCACTAAACTTTAGTGCCTTTGGAAAGGCACTTAACTTAGTCAGTGCCTTTTAAAGGTAGGGATTCACACCTTTGTTTTTTCAGTGAAGCGATCGCCAGTATTAGCGGGTATATTGCTAGTAAATTTCCTCGTCTACAGTGAAGTTATCTGATGAGGGACGCCTCGATATTGATACTTAAAGTATCAAAATTTCGATAACCTGATGGCGCGGCAGTGTTTGCGGTTGCGTCGCGTTCTTGTGTGCCTCAATACTTTTGGCAACGCTCCGATACAGAATAATGACGCCATTCGGTACCGTGACAACACCGCTAGCGGCGGTATCAATGTTCATGTATTGGACGACGCGGCACGCGACCCCGACACGCGCTGCTACATAGCAATGCCTTTTATTCTTTGTTCTTGCCGCCCAAACCAGAGTCAGATGGCCCACGACCCCCCAGCTCTACTCGGGGCGAGGCGAGGCTAGGCCGGGCGCGGGGCGCGGGGCGCGGGGCGCGGGGCGCGGGGCGCGGGGCGCGGGGCGCGGGGCGCGGGGCGCGGGGCGCGGGGCGCGGGGCGCGGGGCCCCATTCCAGCTGGCCTCACGTCGTCTGCTCTCCGGCGTCAAGACGCACACATATTGGGACCATAACTCACTGCAAACTGCCCGCCTGATAGTCCATCGCGCTGTCTGGCCGACACACACACATACACACCCACACACACACATGCGCACACATTCACACACACATGCGCTCGCTCACACACACATACACGCACACCCACACCTACACACACACCAATACATACAACCACAAATTACGCGCTTACTCTAAGGTAATCCGCTTGCGTTCCGTTCTCTGTTACACTCTGTCATGTTTTCGACAAGTTTGGGGAGTATAAGAAGTTTGTCTTGAACGGCTTGTTGTCTTTTAAACTGAATTTTACGCTTGTGCGCGGAGATGCTGCGCTTTTTTCCTCGCGGATATAGTCTTTTCCCCGCTGCAAACAACTCCGCCGCCGCTCACCCCGTCTCCTATTTTGGAAGACCTCCTCGCCGTGAGATTTATACCCCCCATGTAATTAAAGGGTGAGAGATGTATAGGCCGGGCATTCCTTGCTGTGCGTTTTATTCTCCTTTACGGGGGATGATCTCAACCCGATCCGGAGGGGGCCGTCCGCTTCCGCTGGGCGAGCTGACCTCCGATGGGGCGTGGTGTGGCGAGCAGTGGCGGGGCGGAGTGTATCCCCGGCGCCCCCGCCCCCGGCCCGCTCTGTGTGGCTGAAAGTGGAAAGGATAAATTAAAGTAACCGAATAGACTTTCCTGCCCGCCCTTCTGCCTCTCGCTAGGAGGTGGAGGTGAGGCACTTTTGTGTCGAGGAGCACGCTCTTTCTCTCCCAACAACGCTGTTACACAGCAACACAGCATCGCTACACTTTATTTCTTTGACTACTCTCTTCCTATAGTATGAATCTCTGCTCTCATCTCTCTCTCTCTCTCTCTCTCTGCTCTCTCTCTGCTCTCTCTCTCTCTCTCTCTCCCCCCCCCCTCCCCTCCCCTCGCTGCGGGCAATCAGCCGCACCTCCTCGCCTGCTGCCCAGCGCTGCCCAGCTCTGCCCAGCCCAGCCGCCGGTCCAATCTCAACACTTCCAATTAAAAGTGCGCCCCCACCCCACCCCCAGCCCCGCCCCAAACCCCTGGAGCCAGAGTCCGGTCCGGCGAAACCGATCGGTTTAACCCTCGCACCTCGCCCTCGGCCCCCACGGGTGCATTTTGCTCACCGAGACCCGTCGGCCTCCCTATTACCTGCATCGTACAGGGAGCTCTAAACTACCGGAAAATAACCCTGCGATCTGCAAAGGATGTCGGATATTTGCAACTGTAGGGCAGTATAGGTCTCAATTGTTTTATGTTTTTCGGGACAGCTACACTGTTAAACCAAGTGTTCAACCCTTCAACACTTTCAAGTGTTCAACAGAGTTTTTGTGCACTTCAAAGTGTTCACTTCGATAGTTGTGCACTCACAAGTGTTTAACTCCCCAGTTTGCACACTTTCTTTGCTTGGGCGCACTGTACCGGGGAATTAACCAGCTGGGGAGTTGGACACTTTTAGGTGCACAAATAACGAGTTTAACACTTTTAAGTGCACAGCAACTTTATTGAACACTTTTAAGCACTTTGGTATTTGGTATATGGTATTTGAACACTTTAAAGTGTTGAAGGGTTGAACACTTCGTTTATCAGTGTAGGAACTCACTTTTTTTAAAACTGCCTGGTTCCATTGGTCTCACATTTGTTTTTCTGTAGAGTTGTTTTTTTCTACAATTAAATGAGTATGCAGCGTAGTGTCGGTTGTAGTAAAACGTTGTTACTCGTCTCATGCTAAGTCACTGCAACAACAAGCAGGCCCGCCCTTCCGCCAAACGTCGTTGCCAGCTCCGCTTTGCTACGCTGGCAACTCCGTTCGGCAGGGGGCGTGCCTGCTTGGCCTGCCGGCGGCGTTCGGTCGGGCCTTCGGCCCGACCCCTAAGTCACACAGAACGTCCTCTTAGCATGTAAATGATCGGGCCTGCGGCCCGTAAAGGCATTCTCTTCGGAAAGAGGCAGTTTGTAACGGTGAACCACCGAAACTACAGCCCTCCCTTCTGCTTTGAAAACGTGCCGATAGTGACTAAACGGTCAGTTACTCGGCAAAAAAGGAAAGTCGGAAATCTCGAAAAAATGTCGAAATACGTGAGTTCGGCCTCAGATGGAACGGCCGAACTCGGACTTTATTTGGCAGCAGTTGGCAACACTGAATTACGCTCGTCGAACCAATTTTAATGGTATAGGCGTCGAGGGGTGTCGAAAATTTCAAAAATTGTCGAGATATGTCGAAAATTGTCGAAATATGTAGAAATTCGTAAAAAATGTCGCAAAATCTCGAAATATCTCAAAAAAGTTGAGATCTATCGAAAAATATGGATAATGTCGAAAAACATCGAAAAATGAGGGATAATGTCGAAAAATGTCGAAGAATATCAAAAATTGTCAAAAATGTTTACAAATATCGAAATATGTCGGAATATGTCAAAAATGTCGCAAAATATCAAAAAACATCGAAAATTATCAAAAATGTCAAAAAATATCAAAAATTATCGAAAATTATCGAAAAATATCGAAAATTATCGAAAATGTCGAAAAATATCGAAAATGTCGAATTATATCAAAAAATATCGAAAAACAACGAAAAATGTCGAAAATATCGGAAAATATCGAGAAATGTCGAAAATAATCGAAATGTTTGAGTTTTGACGATTGGCAACACTGGAAATTGAAAAACGGTTGGCACCACTGAATTGCGCTCGAAAAGACGGTTCTAGAGAGGTGCGGGTCGATGGGGTTCGTAAAAGTTAAAAAATGGGTCAATTTTGGGTGCTTTTTACAGTGTAGTCGCGAGTTGGGTCCTTTTTATCGAAAAACGGTGGGCGCCATCGAACTGGACGCGAAAAGACGCTTCCGGGAAGGTGCAGCTCGATGGAGTTGAGAAAAGTTGAAAACTGGACCAATTACGGGTGCTTTTTACAGTGTAGTCGCGAGCTGGGTCCATTTTTTCGTAAAACGGTGTGCACCATTGAACTAGACGCGAAAAGACGCTTCCGGAGAGGTACGGGTCGACGGGGTTGGAAAAAGTTGAATTATAATTCCGTGAAAACTTTTATAATTTTTTTCAGTGCCTTAATGAGGGTTGGCAGGATTTGCCGTAGGCGTTTCGTTGTCTAGGAGTAAAACTGTAGACACCCTGAAAATTTCAAGTCTCTAGCTCATCTCCTTCTAGTGGAACAGACAGACAGACAGACACACAGACAGACACGAGGTCGTTTGCATAAGCCCGCTTTTATGCTTTTTCAAAGCAGAAGGGCGGGCTAAAAAACATTTTTCCATGGCAACATTAACAACATCGTTGGTTTTGAGAGCATGTCCTCTTTCCCGTGTATGAGGATGTTGGGTAAGGCATATAGAGTTGCTTGGGAGGAACCTGCGTGCAGTGTGGGCGAGCATGGCCGGGGTGATGCAAACCACGAGCCATCGTGCATGGAGAGAGAGAGAGAGAGAGAGAGAGAGAGAGAGAGAGAGAGAGAGAGAGAGAGAGAGAGAGAGAGAGAGAGAGAGAGAGACTGGCTAGCTGAGGGGTGGAACAGATTTTTATGTATACGACTCATCCGCATTCCATCCTGCCCGTGGAGGAGAGGGGGACGCGGTTGGGGTCGGCGGCCTTGAGGGCGGCGTATATATTACAATATTCGACCCTTACGACTCACCGCGCGGCCCGAGCGACACGCTGCACGACGTGTCAAACGCAGCCTGTCGGGGGGAAAGTTTGAATACGGCCTGCCTGGGCCTGGGTGCGGCACAGCGCCGAGCGGCGCCGAGGTGCCTCCAAACGTCGACCTTCAGCGGCCGCGCCCGGCGCGCCCCCGTCCGTATGTGATTGTCCGGATAACTCTCCCCTCCCCCGTTTTAAGTGGTGTTCTGTCAGGAGCCCAACGCGACGCTGACTCGTGCGGGGGCTGTCTCCCCCCCCCCTCAGCCCTCGCTCCACTGCAGTGCACTGCCATCTCTCCAGTCGGCGGTAAAGTTTTGATGGTGTTTGGAATGCGATTCTTGGTCGTGCCGCGGTGACGGGTCCACGACAGGAGACGCAGGGGAGCGCATAGGCGGGCTCTCGGAGACCTCCCCAAAGTCTACGCGGAGTCTGCTCTATGCGTGGGTACGAGAATTACGCGGAGTCTGCGTTGAGACTACATTATTTTGCGTGGATTTGCGTGGATTCTATGAGACTTCTGCGGACCCGCGGGTTGCAGCCGCTGCTCCTGCTGATGAGAGCGCGCTTGGCTCACGCACTTTTAGAAACCTCATTCCTTTCAGGTGTGCCTTTTAGCTACACCCTGCTGCTGCTTGAAAAGAGATTGAGTAAGTCAGATGGAGAGGAGGCAAAGAACGAAGGAGGGGAGTCTGCAGACCGCGTTATTTTCGTTCTGTATTTCAATAGCATTTGCGTAGAAATGAAATCTGTGTGCGAATGTGCGTGCGGCCGTGCGAATGCTTGCGAAGATCACAGACTGCATGTGCATCCCCGGGCCCGGCAGGGCGTGGGCCGAGGGGGTGGAGCGACGCCCGGCCCGGAGCTCTCGGATTACTTGGCAAACGCACAGACCGTACCGTCCTGACAGGCAATATTCCGGAGTGTGTGAGTGTGTGTTCAAGAAAAGGCGAAAAACGGGGGGTGATTTGAGGAGACAGATCCACCACACCCATCGCGACTAAGAGAAAAACAGTGTAGAATTACAACATTAAAAAAAAAAATCGACTAATCATCCGCAACCAGGGAAAACAAATATTTGCCTCAGGCAGTAATAATCCCTCCATTCAGTGAAAATCCTACGAGTTTACGATACTTTTTTTTTTTGCTCTTCTCTCCGTCTGAAAACATGCGGCTTAAACATTTATCTCGTGATATTGTTGCCGCTTTGGTTTGGTGAGTCGCTAAGCGGCCGGGGCGGAGGCGGTGGCGCCTGGGCCCGAGACTAGGGGTGGGGAGGGGAGGGGATTGATTTCTTTATACGGCGCTGTGTTTGATCTCTCGAGTGTTATGCGCCTCAGCGTTGACTTGGTGTGCTTTTCTCTCTCTCTCTCTCTCTCTCTCTCTCTCTCTCTCTCTCTCTCTCTCTCTCTCTCTCTCTCTCTCTCTCTCTCTCTCTCTCTGCTCGTGTGTGTCGCGCGGGCGGGTCCTGCTGGAGGGTAGCAAGCAGACTCCATTGCCGGGCCCCTTTGTCGCGTTTCTATGCGTCTTTCTTCCCGTCACTTGACTTCCCCCTGAGTCAAACTCCTTGTTGCGGTTTTTTTCCTCTTCTTTTCTAGAGGAGAGAGAACCGATTTTGCCGAAAGTTTCTCTAAAATGTATTTGTTTCATGTTACTTTCGTGCTGCCATGAGCGGAAAGTTTCAGCCGAAGGGTATCATCGTTCCTGGATAGTCACCTCGCTTATGATTACTGTATGATGAGTCTCATGTCACATAAGGAACTTTGTCAGCACATTGCTCAACGTAAGTCCTCAGTGTGTGAGAAGTCTTTCCCTAGTGAGGCGCTGGATTTTTGCGCGGTCTTTGAGGACTCATACTTTTCCTTTTTCAAAGTAATTCGTGACTTCCTGCCGTTCTATTTCTTAGGATAAAACTATAATCAACCAAAATAGAAACAGTTGCATTCCCACCAGGGATGGCAACCCCGGAAAAAAACCGGAAAAATACCAGGAATAATACCGGTATTTTTCGTATTTTTAAAAGGCTAAAAATGGAAAAAAAACGGAAAAAAACTATTTTTTGCCCTTTTATGACTTATGGTACAATATAATCATTAAAATGCGTGTTTGGCACTCTAGAATCACGTTTGCTGGCGTTGGCAATTTGTTAGGGTTGCTAAATTATGTCAAACTAGGCTGAGCTGCCTGTTTAGGCAGCCCGCTGGCATGAGTGCTTGGCGGGCTAGCCTAGCCTACCCCTGGCTGCATGACATGACCGATAGGCTGCACCATCGCCAATCGCCTCGCCGTACCGTCTTCTCTCTCCCTCACCCTTATACCATTCTACCCTCTGCCCTATTTACCATACAAAGTAAGGCCCACCTAGATACAAAATACTTTTTTGAGAACTAACTAGTAAACACATTTAGGAAGGACCAAATTCTTATCTAAAAGGCCCCTTCTCTCCCTTGAACAATTAATAAGTATGAATGTGGTAATAATATAATGGCACTCAAGTACTGTGTTTGAGTAGTTGAAGTTAGTGTGTGTCAAATTATTTTTTTTAACAGCCATAGGTGTAAATATAGGGTGAAGATTGGAAAAAATTGGTAAAAAGAGGAAATTCTGAGTGTGGAAAATTGATTGTTCCTTGCTAAGTCATGGCTCTGGTTTCGATATCTGACTTAAATGGCACTCGCACCCCACACCGAGACTATGGTGGTGGTGACCCCTCCTGAGACTAACAGCTCCTATGGTTATGAGAAATCCGTTGCGCAGCGTGTAATTCATTGAAGTGACATCTCCAGTAGGACTTCACAAGCCTCTAACCCTCTGCAGCTCGGACTTATCCTTAAAAAAAACTATGTTTTGCATAAATAAAGGCTAGAGGTACTCAAAATTATATTATTATTATTATTATATTATTATTATTATATTATTATTATTATTATTATTATATTATTATATATTGAAATACTAAAATGTAGTCGAAAAATCGTTTTTTTCCTCGATTTTGGTTTTTTTCCGAAAAAAAACGGAAAAAAACAGGTTTTTTTCCGCCGTTTTAAAAATACCGGTATTTTTCCTTCCCTAATTCCCACGATTTGCACTACGTCAGTCTTGTTTCAATGACAGCAGTTTTGGCAGTGCCGAGTGTCCGATATTCCGTGGCCCTGGAATATCTCGGAGGACGCCGCGGCGCGCCGCGGCTGGGGGAGGGTGGGGGAGGAGGCCGGGGTGAAGGCCCTCCAGCCCTCCACAGAGGTGTATGTTCCCTCCCAGGTGGAGTGTCTCTTGAGGGAAGCCCTCCCCGGTGTCGCTACGTGCCGCGCGGAGGGGAGGAGGGGAGGCAGTGTTTGCAGCGCGCCAGGAATAGCGGGAGGCCCGGGGCATTCCAGCGCGGGGTGGGGCGGTGCGCGGGGCGCGCGGGGCGGCCACCGCCTTCAACTAGTGATGAGGGGTGGTTTGTGTTGCGGGCTCCCAGGACGCGCTCAGCGCGACGCTGCTCGCAGCCACGACGCAACGTCAAATGCAAAGTCGATACATACAGCACACTCGACTAATTCTTTCCATGTCGCGATGCGATGCGAGAGAAACATTCCTCTAGAGGATGCATATTTTCAAGTCTTGAATATAATTCGACTGAGCACGATGGGTGCGCCCAGCCCCGGCATGGCACCCCACTCGCACGCACATAACCGCTCCGATATCGTTTTTATATCGTCACGCTCATTCGCGCGCCGATCTATATTGGTTTTATTAATCTGCAGCCAGCGAAGCGTTCTCTGCTGTGTTCTGTAAAAATAACGCTGGGAAATGAGTTTTATTTATTAATTCCTATTGTCACAATATTCCAGATGAAAGCCAGGGTGGTTCGGTTTGATGCGAAACGTGCTCCGCGGGTTTTACTATTTATTGGGCAGTTTGTACTGTTCAAGCAAAGTGGGGCACAAACGGTATTTTTCACTATATCGGAATGAAGGCCGACTGCGCCCCAGGAGCAATAAGCAGTACGAAAAGAGAGGAGACGTACCTTTGTGCCTGTCTTGGGCTACTATCAGCAGGCTGGACCGGGGCTTTTTTCAAGAGAGCTAATCAAGTTTTCAAGTCTGTGATTTATTCCTTTTTTATTCGTTCCCTTATTGGCATCGCCATTCGGGATCACCCTCGTCCACATTACGGTTGCACGAGGCCCCCCTCCGCCGTATCACAGTCCTCTCTCTCTCTCTCTCTCTCTCTCTCTCTCTCTCTCTCTCTCTCTCTCTCTCTCTCTCTCTCTCTCTCGCTCGCTCGCTCGCTCTCTCTCGCTCTCCCTCTTCCCCACACACCTGCTGGCCAGTGATTGTCGCCGAACACAATGACAGAGGCGGCCCTGATTTATCGCTGTGGCGTTATAGCGGTAAGCCACGTAATTAGGACATTTGTGTGTGAGAGAAGGGGACGGATGATTTAAAAGCTGGTCCTCTTCCTCCCTCGTTCTTGCGTTCTTTTACTCGCCCTTCCCCTCTGGGCTCCGGTTGAGATGGGTGGTCAGGACATAGATGGGTGCGAGGACCAAATACATTCGCTTGAATGTGTGTTTTTGTGCGCACGTTTTGTTTTTCACGAGTCTCCAGGGAGGCTGAGCCGCCACCAACTCAGCACTGCATCCGGGAGTGATTGGCGCTAGTCAGTATGAAAACGAGGCCCTTCCAAAAAAACAAAAGTCAAATGTTTGTGAAACGGAAAATTTTCTAAAATTTCTGTTATGCCTCTTTGCTATCATAGCAGCCGACGTGTAATCTCTTTTTCAAATATAAATGTCCGGAATATTGTTTTCTTTTTTCGACGGCCTTCAAAAATTTGGCTTTGAGTATGTGGGCAAAACGTGAGGGACAGTTGGTTGCCGTATGGCAGTCTCCTACCTCTCACGGCTACGCTCACAGTCAGTCGTCCTTTTTTTCTCGTCTTCCAGAGCTTCTCTGCTGCGCCTTGTATTTTCTCTCCTCCGCTGTCCGCCCGCGCGGCCTCTGTCTCCGTCTCTGCTGCTCAGTGTTGTCTGAACCCGACGGGCCGCGCGACACGCGCTGGTTAGCTCTCCTTCCTCCCGACAAATTAAAAGCAAATAATATTGTTTTCCCTTTTTATATATAACCGTGTTCAAGTATTAATAGATGTCACGGCGGCTAGGCGCAGCTCGGAGGAGCGGGAAGTCCACGCCAACTTGGGAAAATACGCGCGAGCGGAGCGGAGCAGCGGGCGAGGCGGGCGGGACTCGAGGAGGAAAAGCGAATTCGTCACCGAAGCAATTATTTTACCGAGACAAAGAAGGGAAACACGTCGTCCGTCCCGCGCCACCATTTCCCTCCGAAGGAACAAATTAAAGGTTTTCTCGCTTTTTATCCTCGAGTGCAGAGCGGAGGAGCGGAGCCCAAGCGGCAGGCGCGACGCTGTGGCCCCGCGGGGGGTCAGATGGAGTAGGCGGGGCGGGGCGCGGCGGGGCGGGGCGGGGCGGGGCGGGGCGGGGCGCGGCGGGGCGGGGCGGGGCGGGGCGGGGCGGGGCGGGGCGGGGCGGGGCGGGGCGGGGCGGGGCGCGGCCAACATTTATTTCAGTACGATATGCAAATGCCTAGCTGTGCTGTGAGTCGGCGCGGGGTGGCGCGGGGCGGCGCGGGGCGGCGCGGGGCGGGGCCGCATGCTGCTGTATGAGGGGAGGAAATTCAACATTGCACCGCAGACACATTGGGGTGGACAGCTGGGCTGGGGGAAGAAATCCCACGATATGAGGTGGGATAAACAGGAAGGAGAAGTTATAGGAGAGGCGTACCCGGCGAACAGTGCCGCCGATGACGATAGCTTCATATGCAGAGCTTCGGGGATGGGGACGCTACACAGAAAAACAAATACGGTAGGACACCATCGCACCCTGAACAGGCGCTGCTTGTGGCAAACGCATAAGATTTTATGCCTTCTTGCCAATGCATTTTAACTTGATTTATTAGAGGTCCTTATCAGGGGTATGGAGCGAGCGAGAACGAGCGAGCGAGCGAGCGAGAGAGAGAGAGAGAGAGAGAGGAATTGAAATTTAGTAGGTACTATGTAAGGGACTATAAAGTGCCTCGCTCGATTACTTTAAAAAATTAGAGGCGGGAAGCAGGTGTAACACGAGTATGTATGGAATAGATAAATACAAAATTAGCTTGAGGATTCGAACAATGTGTTGAAAATATAATTGCTGACAGAGGCATAAGAATGATTGAGGTGAGAGAGAGAGAGAGAGAGAGAGAGAGAGAGAGAGAGAGAGAGAGAGAGAGAGAGAGAGAGAGAGAGAGAGAGAGAGAGAGAACTGGATAAGTGTTGAGTTCCATCACAAACTGGGTCGACCCTCACAGGCGGTTGACATGGGCACTATCCCGGGCCTCACATGGCCACACGGCCAGTCTGCGCCACGTGGTTCATACTTGGGCAGAGCGCCGTTAATGCGTCGCCTCGCCAGCTCCGTGTAGCCAGTGCAGCCCTCTGTGCAGCACCTCTCTGGCGTTACGTCCTACCGAACCCTCATAAAGCTAGTTCAATACTCACATTGCCTGCCCTGTCCGTGTTGTGCGTTGCCGTTCGGGAGACATGGCTGTATCTTCTGAAATCACCCTCCCCTCCCCCTCGCTGCCTACTCCTTTGCGGTGGCCAATCTAGATAGCAGTCATCTTTGACGACCCCGGGGCCGCGTTTGCGGGGCGCATATGTCTGGGACCCATAAAGGCGATATAAGAAGCGGCGGCTCCCTCACCCTCGGGGCCGTTCACGTTCTCTCTCTCTTTCTCTCTCTCTCTCTCTCTCTCTCTCTCTCTCTCTCTCTCTCTCTCTCTCTCTCTCTCTCTCTCTCTCTCTCTCTCTCTCTCACACACACACACAGCGCTTTTCTACATGAGGAAAAAATATATATGTGGCAATGATGCTGCTTGCACGGCAATACATAGCGCCACATAAATAAAACAAACAAGCAGGCCACCTTCACACACCTGAACGTGCGCGTACTGCCAACGGGGTCGGATCTGGAGGGGCCGTTGTGGACGAATACATTTAACACTTTGGTGCAGACCCGTTGTGAAATATTGGACGGAATATTAAAATTGCATAGGAACGCTTGCGTGGGGGGAAGTATAGGCGGGGCGATACAGCTAGACCCGTGGGATTGCCTCCCCTGCAGCTCGTCCCACCTAACTCGCAGCCCCACTCACTCACACACACACACACCCATCGTTTTCTGTGCGCGGCGACTAATCACAGGTGGCGTTTTTCTGTCTCCAGCCGCGCTAATCTCTTTCAGTTAGTACGCTCGGTCCGCCCCGCACACCGCACTCCCGTCGCCCCCGTCCCAGCCGTGATGATCCCCACAGCAGGCCCTGAGCGCCCCGCCCCGCCCCGCCCCGCCCCGCCCACCCCGCCCCGCCCCGCCCCGGGGACGGGCGAGGAGGAGAGGTGGTGCCAGACGCGCTCTGCAGTCTGGTGGGCGCGTGCCGCTAAGTCGAGGTGCGAGGCGAGGACGCGCCGTCAATAGGCTCGTCTCATGTAAGTAGGGAGGCCGATCCGGCCGGAGGGGGTGGGGATGATGTGTCGTCTAGAGCGCCCCGCCCCGCCCCGCCCCGCTCCACCCCGCCCCGCTCCACCCCGCCCCGGCGGCCCCGCGTCCGACACGCGTCTGATTATGGCATTAGAGGTGCCCCGCTCCATTCAGCGCCAGACCGGCGCGTCAATTGCTCCGCTCAGGGGCTGAGCCATGGCTGAGCCTGGGGGCGCTAAGCTGCGTAGCTTCTATACGCGTCGGCCGCGCCCGAGCCGGGAGGCCTCCCTTCCACGTGGCATCTTCAAACGGTCGCACGTTATAACGTATGGTACGACTCACACAGTGGCTTACGGTGTCACCTGGTTTTTATTTTGTATTGTATTACACGATTTCTCGGCATTTTTTATAACGGTGCAGAGAGCAGATATCATTCGGCAAGGAATGTCGGCTTTCAAGCTAGCAGTTTCACGATAATCTTTGCTTTACAAACCTCATATTTTTGGAGAGGAAAAAAACAAAACTAAAAACTGTTTTTCTTAATCAAAGCACAAACTTTTTAAAATTTTCAACTAAAAATAAAGAAATAAAACGTTTTGACAAATTAAGAAAAGCATTTGACAGTGATTTTTACTAATGCATGGTTTGTAAACGTTTATCTACACAAACTCTTCATTTGTCACACTTTATTTAACAAGTAGGTAAATGACATTCAGGCCAGCCTTGTAGGGATTCATAGAGAATTACTGACCCGTATTAAACCGGAATTTAGCTATGTGACGTTAATTTACTTCAAAGGACATTTTTCAATTGGTTTGTAATCGAAACAAAGAGCGATTTTCTTCGCTCGAATAAAGCGACCCATATCTTCATCGCTCAAATGAAGCGATATAGACCTTCTGAGCCTAACAGTATGCAAAGTTAGAAACGTTGTAATTCTGGATAAATTTCAGTATTTGAAAACACTTACACTCTAAGCCCATTAGTGACATTTTATTTCGTAGACGGCTGAAAATTTTAAACTTTGGAAAATATTTAGTAATTACTAAGTATTCCTTACAAATTTGTAAGTATTTTACGAACTTTTTTCTAAGTAATTAAATGGTTAATATTATTGGTAATTGCTAAATAAATAACTGAGAAACTGTGCTTATTACTTAGTAATTTCCTAAGTATTACTGCTGAACAAAATTTTTTTTGTGGTTACTTACAAAATGTACGTAAGTGGGCTGAGAGTGTAAATCGCAATATTATTACGCTCAATCCGAATGTGTAATCCGTTTTTAGGCCCCCGTTAGGGGGGCCTATTGCTCACGCCCGTGAGTTTTTAGGCCCCCGTTAGGGGAGCCTATTGCTCACGCCCGTGAGTTTTTTTTTATTAGTCTTGACGATGGCCCCTTATGGCCGCAGCCGATCGTGCCACATCGATTCGTACAAAATTACAATGAAAAATACTTCAAAAAATTAGAAAATTTTTGAGGCAGGCCTGATGTCAATCTGTCTGTCCAGTTTCGCATAAAAGTAGTTTGCATCGTCAGTTTCTATGGTAATTGCGAGCCGAGCACCTTGTGCCGAGCCAAAATCGACACCCTCCAAAATGCTCTACCCAATAGAAATGTTTCGCGCGAAAATCCAGCCAATAAAAACGTCCGCCTGTTGCTTTGTACCTCGATATCCAAAAGTGTCAACGCAAGGAGTGGTCACGTCAGAATCGCTGCAGATTCACGCCATGTAAAAGGGTTCACCACCAGGAGACTTTCAAACGTGACCACTAGCTAGCCGCCGCGGCTCCTGATTGTTGGCTGGGACTGTAATTTCGCCGTGGGCGGGGCTTGTGACAATACCGCCAACCTCAGAGTAAATCCTCAATTCATGTTTTCACTGAAAGATACAAATAGGACAACCCGTGAGTTCCGTGTTAATGCGTGGAGGCTTCCCCCGTTGTTTACTAAAGGCCTGCAACATCATTTTACCTAGTTACTTAATCTAAGACTCGCAAAATATATTTTGTGTTGGTTTGAGTGGACACCAAGCCGGCGTTGTTTATAGCTGGCCGGCTCGGCGCCATGTTTGTGTTGGAAATGTGAGGCGGATAAAATTCACGATTTGGGCTCTCACAGAGAGTTTTGACCTAATATTTTAAATTTCTATTTCATTTAATGGTAAGTGTGTGGCAAATTTGAAACTAGATCCCTTTACTTCTTGCCTGGTGGTTCGATTTAGTGGTTGCCAAGCGCGTTGTTGACAGCTGGCCCGCTCGGCGCCATGTTTGTGTTGGAAATGTGAGACGGATAAAATTCACGATTTGCCTTGTGTTCCTTGTGAATGTGTAGTGGCTTCCATAACTGTGTGCTAAAGGCCTGCAACATAACTTAGCGTCGTCACCAAATTAAAAACTTGCCAAATATATTCTAGGTTGGTTTGAGGTAGGACGCCGTGTGGCGCCGTGTCGCCGGCCCCGCGCCGGCCTTCCCGGCCGGCTGCGGATTGTCTAGCCTACGTATGCCCGTTTGCCCTGCGGCCAGGAGTGCCAGCGAGCCAAGCCGAATCGGCATTGTCGCCAGCTCGGGGCTTGGGCGCTCGGCCCCTCTGCCCCTCTGCGTGGCGCGCAGGGGAGGAAGGAGGACCGTGGTATATTCAGTTAGTTAACCAAAAAAAGAAGAAAAAAATATCTCAATTTTTGGGACTTCTGTTTAGCGGATGAAATTCGTGATGTGATTCTCACTAATAGTTCTGACTTAAGTTCTTTCTCATTCTGTGGCTAGTTTTAAAACCTAGGGGTCCGTTTAACGCGTTAGCGTTAGAATTTTTAGGCCCCCGTTAGGGGTGCCTATTGCTCACGCCCGTGAGTTTTTTATTTATTTTTATTCTTGACGATGGCCCCTTATGGCCGCGGCCAATCGTGCCGAGCCGATTCGTACAAAATTGCAACGAAAAATACTACGAAAAATTAGAAATTTTTTGAGATCGGTCTGATGTCAAGCTGTCTGTACGTTTTTGCATAAAATGAATTTGCATCCTCAGTTTCTATGGTAATTGCGAGCCGAGCGCCCTGTGCCGAGCCAAAATTGACACCCTCCAAAAGGCTCTGCCCAATAGAAGTGTTTCGCGCGAAAATCCAGCCAATAAAAACGTCCGCCTGTTGCTTTGTACCTCGATGTCCAAAAGTGTCAACGCAAGGAGTGGTCACGTCAGAATCGTTGCAGATTCACGCCATGTAAAAGGGTTCACCACCAGGAGACTTTCAAACGTGACCACTAGCTAGCCGCCGCGGCTCGTGATTGTTGGCTGGGACTGTAATTTCGCCGTGGGCGGGGCTTGTGACAATACTGCCAACCTCAGAGTAAATCCTCAGTTCATGTTTTTACTGAAAAATTCAAATAGGTCAACCCTTGTGTTCCGTGTTAATGCGTGGAGGCTTGCACTGTTGTTTACTAAAGGCCTGCAACATCATTTTACGTCGTTACTTAATCTAAAACTAGCAAAATATATTTTGAGTTGGTTTGAGTGGACCCCAAGGCGGCGTTGTTTACAGCTGGCCCGCTCGGCGCCATGTTCGAGTTGGAAATGTGAGGCGGATAAAATTCACGATTTGGGCTCTCACAGAGAGGTTTGACCAAATATTTTTGATTTCTATTTCATTTAATGGTAAGTGTGTGGCAAATGTGAAACTAGAACCCTTTAATTCTTGCCTGGTGGTTCGATTTAGTGGTTGCCAAGCGCGTTGTTGACAGCTGGCCCACTCAGCGCCATGTTTGTGATGGAAATGTGAGGCGGATAAAATTCACAATTTGGGCTCTCACAGAGAGGTTTGACCCAATATTTTAAATTTCTATTTCATTTTCTGGTAAGTGCAGTGCAAATGTGAAACTAGAACCCTTTATTTCTTGGCTGGTGGTTCGATTTAGTGGTTGTCAGGGCGCGTTGTTGACAGCTGGCCCGCTGGGCGACTTTATGTGTGCCAGAGGTCTGACGAATAAAATTCATGATTTGGCTCTCACCAATAGTTCTTGCTTTATATTTTTTAATTCTTTTTGAATTTGAGGTAGGTGTTCAAACCAAGGGGGCCGTTTAACGCGTTAGCGTTAGAATTTTTAGGCCCCCGATAGGGGGCCTCTTTCCTTTCGCCCGAAAGTTTCTTTATTATTCTTCTCGACAATGGTTTCATTATATGCCCAGCAGTTTCTACCCTACCGATTCTAAACAAAATTTAATAAAATGTAGTTCGAAAAATTAGAAAATGGGATGGATATGTCTGATCCAGAACTGTCTGACCAGATTTGAGAAATTTCGTAAAATCGGTCGCCAAGGAAACGATGACCATACTACAGGGGTAGAGCTAGCAGCGGCGGACATACTCCCTGCTATTCCAAATGTTAACTTACCACAACACTAGACAAGTATATCGACATTCTATTATATTCATACTCTTTTAGTAAAAAATCTTTATAAAAATTGTTGAACACATATCAATAAAATGAAATCACACGAATAAACACGAAAAACTAGCAATACCCCCTACCACAAGTTCCTATAGCAGGCGTTACTAAGCAAACAAAGCTCGAAGTAAACATTAGCGATACTTCGCGCTACAGTTCGTACACGGCGATTTACTTTCACGGATTTCAAATCGTAATCATGAAAGTTATACAAGGATCTTTTGACCAATCTGATCAAATCAGATTTCCTCAATATTTCGGACGGCAATGCACTGCTAATGCTGTTGCAGCATGTTGCAAAGCCTCCATTTTCCAACCCCAAAACTGGACTTCATCAACTATAGATGAATGTTTAATATCTGGGAATAGACTATTTGAGATATCATATCTACATTTACCCTCAAATTACAGAAACATTCCATTTCTAAGAGTAGAGGAATTACAACAGCAAGTAATTTTTTTGGACGGAACCAAGGTAATACCAAATAAAAAAAACAACAAAGACAAACCAAAATAATAAATGATAAAATTTATTTATTAAGTAAAATATTTGTTACAGGTTTGTTATCTAACTCACACAGGTGAAGTATTTGATGGCACATCATTAAGAAGCGTTGGTACCATAGACAATGATGGATTGGTTATTTATTGCATTGAAGACGCAATCATATGTTTATTTAGTCGCTTTAATTACGGAATTTTCACATGTCAATCTAGAAGTATTGCTGTATTTAAAGTGGATAATAATTATTATTTATTTGATTCTCACAAAAGAGGTAAAAATGGATTAGTTGACACTATTTATGGAAAAGCGATTCTCATGACTTTCCAAAGCCCATGTGAACTAGCAATTCACATAAAACAACTTCATCCATGTCTAACTTGCACAAATGCTGTAAATGTTATCTGTTCCAACTGTCAATTTTCAATTACTGCGATAACTGTTAATCCTTTACTTACAAATGTCCTTAACAGCACTGCTAATGCGAGTACTTCCTCTGTTACTGAAAATATATCAAGCAGTGATATAATTGATACGAGAAATAAATTATCAAGCTTAGAAATAGCAAGAATGGCTAAGAAAAAGAAGGCTTGCCAAAAAATAATTAAAAAAGAGAAGACCACAGATAACTTGAAGGGATCAGTTGGACAAAACTTAGAAAAAAAAATTACAATTTTACAACCTCCGTCAACAGTCAATTTAAGAAACAGGAAGAGTAAAAACAACTGTAAAGAAAAGACTACAGACATGAAAAAAAATTATGCAGCTCAAACACGCAACAAGTATCACAACAATCCATTGATACAAGAACATAAGAAAGAACAATTTAAGAAGAAATACAATACCAATGAAGATTTCAAAAATGATCGTTGTTGCAAAGGAAAGGAAAAGTATCAAACTGATGAATCATTCAAAGCAACTCATAGCTTGAAAATGAAACAAAAATATCAAACTGATGAAGTTTTCAAACAAGCTCATAGTGAGCAAATGAAAGAAAAAATGAAATGTCAATACCATACTAATGAAGAAAACAGAAAAGATATACTTAACAAAGTAAAAGAATCTTATGCAACTGAAAAAGGATTATGTTATACCTAAATTGCAGTTGGCAAGACTGCCGTTTTATTCTTCTTTTTTTATATTGTGCTGTGTTTAAGCTAATGACCCGATTATTCGCCCTATCAGAGTTTACCTGTTAATGACCAGTGAATAAACTTATCACTCTGCTTTGCCACAAGCTACCGTTCACTTCTCTTCTATCAGCCCTCTACTCCCAGTATAAGTCAATAGGTTATGGGACCCAGATCACGTGTTTTACGGAAGCCTGAAGTTTCGTCGTGAAGCCACGCATCGTCACGTCGTCCAACCTCATCTAACCTCTACAACACGTGGAGTTGAGGTTTTGGAATTCAAGCCTTGAAGACTTCAAGCTTGTCACGATGCCAGCTCAAGGAGACAATGAAGATCAGCAAGGTGCTGGCGGCCGCGCACCGGAACGGATCGTCCTTGGAAATGGCTACAACCTCGCCGATAAAGATAAGTTGACGGGGAGTGACAACTTCAGGTCATGGGAGTTTCTGATGAAAGGATTACTCTATAATGAAGGATTATTAGAAGTAATTGAGGGCACTGAGCAGAGTCAGGACAAGCTTAAACGCGCTTACTATCGCATTGCTGCGAATGTTGCCACACAGGTGCATCCCCTGTTGTACAACATTATTGATGGGCTCACTGCTTGGAATACCTTGAAATTAAATTATGGTTCTGTGTCGAGCAGTAGCAAACTTGAATTGTATCAGAACTTGTTTAGTATCAAGATGGAAAACTACAAGAATGTGAGTGAATATGTTAATGCCATCATGACCACTCATGAGAGATTAGTTCAATTGAAGAAAGGTTTGGATGATGAGACTGTAGCATACTTAATGCTGATTGGTCTTCCTAGCCAATATGAGCCAGTAAAGATGACGATTTCTTCACTGAAGCAAGACTTGACCACTGAATTTGTGCGTGAACGACTATTGAACTGTGCTATTAATGCAAATAATTCTCCTGATGCAGCCTTCCTTGCGGTAAAGAATTCTCAACCACCAGGGCAGATCAAGAAGAAAGTCACCTGCCACTTTTGCAAGAAACTTGGTCACATCCAGAAGGATTGCCGTGCTAGGCTGAGAGCACTGCAACAAAAGAAGAACGGTGCTCCGCCGCCTGCTAAAGGACCAGAGAAGGCAAACCATGTACTAACGCCTAACCCTCTTGTTACAGCCTATCCAACCGAGCCAAAGGTTTTAGTGGCTGTTGACACTGAGAAGAAAGTCGAAGATGAGAATCCAACTTTGAGAGCTCGCATTCCTGATTATGCTTTTGCTGCTAGGAGCAATCGTCTTGCTGCCTTCGTTGACTCTGGTGCTACTCGTCACATGTTTAACGACCGAAGATTCTTCAATGAATTGGAGGAAATCAATTTGGACATTCTGGTGGCAAATGACGCGAGAGTACCATGCAAAGGAAAAGGGTCTGTAACTATAAACTGTACTGATGGACCTGTAATAATCACAGATGTTCTGTATGTTCCAGGCCTTTCTGCTAACCTTGTCTCAGTTTCTGTCCTAACATCCAAAGGTTTTGGTGTAATGTTTGATGACAAGATTTGCAAGATCTTCAAGAACGATCAAATTTGGTTGACAGCGAAAAGGCAAGATAACCTGTATGTTGTGAGTGAATGCGAGAAGGCATTCGCTGCTGCCTCTGATCAGACTTTGTGGCACCGGAGAATGGGTCACCTAAGCAATGGAGGAATGCAAGCATTAAAAGGACAGGTTAGTGGCATGGACAATGTACGTATCCAACCTGACATCTGTGAAGTTTGCCTCGAAGGGAAAATGTCTAGAAAGCCATTTCCCCATTCAATAAAGAGAGCAAAGGCTGTTCTGGATCTTATTCATTCTGACTTGATGGGGCCAGCAAGTATCCCATCATTTGGAGGTGGAAGGTATGTTTTAACCTTTGTTGATGACCACAGCAGGAAGATTTTTATCTACATTCTCTCCAACAAGTCTCAAGCGCTCGCTAAGTTTAAAGAATTCAAGGCAATGGTGGAAACCCAAACTGAAAGAAAGATTAAGGTTTTACGCACTGACAATGGTCGTGAGTATGTGAACCATGAATTTGATTCCTTTTTGAAAGAGCATGGAATAATTCACCACCTCACTTGTGTGCATTGCCCCCAGCAAAATGGAAGAGCTGAGCGTCCCAACCGAACGCTTATTGAAATGGCGAGATGTATGTTGTTGGACTCGGGTCTTGACAAAAGGTTTTGGGCTGAATGTATTAACTGTGCTGTGTACATCAGAAACAGGTCTCCGTCATCAGCACTGGACAATGCTGTACCAGAAGAAGTTTGGACTGGCGAGCCTGTTGACATCAGTAACCTCAAAACTTTCGGAAGCATGGCTTATGTTTTGATTCCCAAGCAGAAGCGAGGAAATGGCAAGTTGGATCCAGTCAGTGAGAAGATGATTTTCGTTGGCTATTCTGCAGTCACCAAGGGCTACAGATTCATCTCACCCAGCGACCCAGGAACTGTTGTCAGATCAAAGGATGCAACATTTCTGGAAGCAGAAAAGCACAATCCAAGTAAGGCCATTTTACCGGAATCTAATACTTTTCCAATTGCCTTCCTAGATGAACCATCACAAACTGTGGAGGAGGAAGTTTTTGAGAGAGGCTGTGAGGAAGAATTCTTCGAGGCTGAAGATGGAATCAATGATCAATCCATGGAGGAGATTGAGTTTGGACCAGAAGAGAGGAGATACCCTCTGCGAAACCGCCGTCCTAAGGTCGACAGTGAAATGGTATACAATTTTTCTGTGTTGACTGATGACCCCAAAACTGTTTCAGAAGCTCTGGCACGTCCTGACAGCAAAGAATGGATTCAAGCAATGGAAGCTGAAATGGAGTCTCTTACTAAGAATGGAACTTGGGAGCTCTCTGAACGTCCCATGGACAGGAAGATAATTACCACTAAATGGGTCTTTAAGTTGAAGAAGGACGCCAGTGGTGCACCTGTAAAATACAAGGCTCGACTGGTTGCAAGAGGTTTTGACCAAAGGTACGGAGTGGATTATGCTGAAACTTTTTCACCCACAATTGATTACAGCAATGTCCGCCTGCTCCTGGCCTTGTCTGCTAAGTTGAATTGGCATGTTCATCATGTTGATGTAACTGCTGCTTTCTTAAATGGAAAGCTGGAAGAGGCAGTTTACATAGAACAGCCAGAAGGTTTTCAAGAAGGCTCTAGTGTCTGTCGGCTCATCAAGGCAATTTATGGGCTCAAACAGGCCTCACGAGCCTGGCATTCAACTTTGACAGAAGTTCTACTTGCAGCTGGTTTCCGGAGGAGCAACTCTGAAGCCTGTATCCTATTCAAAGGTATTGGAGACAACCTTGTGGTTATTGCTATTTATGTGGATGATATTCTTGTCCTCAGCAGTTCCCTGGCCGAAATCACTTCAGTGAAGGAGTTTCTTTCTGAGAAGTTTGAGCTATGGGACTTCGGTACTGTAAGGAGTTACCTTGGAGTCAGAGTTGAGGTCGACCTGTCTGCTGGGACAGTTTCAATGGACCAAACAGCCTACATCCTGGAGACCCTAGAGAAGTTCAAGATGAAGGACTGTAACCCAGCCTGCACTCCCCTCTGCACCAGTCAGCACCTTCAAAAGCCGGTAACCCCGTTGCCTGTTGGTGACAAACCGTATCAGCAACTCTTAGGCCGTCTTATGTACATTGGAGTTTTTACTAGACCCGACATCATGCATAGTCTGTCTGTTTTGAGCCAGTTTTCGAAGGGCTACTCTGAAGAACATTGGATTGCTCTCAAGAGAGTCCTCAGATACCTCAAGGGAACAGCTTCACTGAAATTGACTTTTTCTAAGAATGGAGAGGATTTCGCCATGTGGTGTGATTCAGACTGGGGTAATTGCAAGATTGATCGGAGATCTTATACTGGTTATGTCTCTTTGCTAGCAGGTGGAGCCATCTCTTGGGAATCCCGCAAGCAGAGATTTGTCGCTCTCAGCAGCACTCAAGCCGAGCTGGTGGCTTTGACAGAGGCCTGCAAGGAGGGAATGCACACCATTGCCCTGATCAGAGAGCTCCTACCTGGACCTCCCCGACCTGTCCCTGTTCATTGTGACAACCAGGGCGCTATTGCAACAGCTGGCCGTGATGCAGCAACCAGGAAGCTGCGACACATGGACATCAGGTACAATTTCCTCAGAGACTTGGAGGAGGAGAAGATCATCAAGGTCAGCCATGTCCCAACTGCGTATCAAGTTGCTGATGTCATGACAAAATCCCTGGCTGGACCTCGTTTCAAGAGTCTCCGAGAAAATTTAGGTCTTACATCTTTGTAATTGTGTTGTAATTGCACCAATTGTTGCTTAACTCTTTCATTTCTAGCTGTTTATGCTTTTGAGTACTTCAATGTTAATATATGTGCAATTACTTTCCTTTCTTTTTACCACTGTGATATATATGTGTAGCTTAAGTTTTTACTTTTTTAGTTTAATTGCTATTTCTTTCTGCAATTTTCCTTTTATTCTAGCATTTATTTTTCTTGGCATTACTTTTTCCGCTAATGTTTGCTAAGATTTTTTTTTTTTGCCTAGTTGCGTAGAGTCATTAACTTTAGTATTGTTAAATCCCCCTTTTAGTCATTACCTTATGTAGGGGTGTTATACCTAAATTGCAGTTGGCAAGACTGCCGTTTTATTCTTCTTTTTTTTATATTGTGCTGTGTTTAAGCTAATGACCCGATTATTCGCCCTATCAGAGTTTACCTGTTAATGACCAG
The DNA here is from genome assembly GCA_029379305.1 of Frankliniella fusca. Classification (NCBI taxonomy): domain Eukaryota; kingdom Metazoa; phylum Arthropoda; class Insecta; order Thysanoptera; family Thripidae; genus Frankliniella; species Frankliniella fusca. Next base: position 690,542 of record JAHWGI010000283.1, read on the forward strand.
TGAATAAACTTATCACTCTGCTTTGCCACAAGCTACCGTTCACTTCTCTTCTATCAGCCCTCTACTCCCAGTATAAGTCAATAGATTAAAGAGAAAGTCGAAGTACCAAGAAGTTTACACTTCTAACAAGAGATTTTACAACAAAAGCAAGATAGGACTGCAAGACAAATTTAATGATCAAAAAAGAGAAATGCCGACAGTTGTATGCACATGTTGTGCTCAACTTTTCTTTAGGAAATCAACTATAAGTGAGAGCAAATTGAAATTAGATTCTAAATTTAGTCTCATGAATGTTTGTTCTTACAGGATTCATCTTAAATCAGATGAAATAGGTAATGTTTGTTCCACCTGTGTTAACAACTTTAAAAAAGGTAAAATTCCTCATTTCGCAGCTCTAAATGGCTTGGTATTCCAACCTTTACCATCTGAACTTAAACAACTTACAAGCCTTGAGGAAAGACTGGTATCAGCAAGAATTCCTTTTATGCAGATTAGAGAGCTTGGTTATCAAAAGCAACTTGGACTGAAAGGTAATTGTGTTAACGTTCCAATAGATATAAATAAAACTGTCACTTGCCTTCCCAGAATGGATTCTGAAAATGACACTTTACTAATTCAACTCATGAGGAGAATGAGTGATAAAACGCCTTATGCGTTTGAAAACGTCCGACCTGAAAAGGTCTTTAATGCAGCAAAGCTTTTAGTAAATAGTGACCTTTATAAAAAGCACAACATAAGTTTGAATGAAACTTGGCTTCAACAATTTGAACTTGAGCACACTAATAATTCTACTGATGTTTTAGATTCAGATGACATTACAGAGGAAAATGAAACAGAAGATTTAATGGATCAACAGGAAACCCTACTTACAGGTGGATTTGTGGCTGACAGTGGAATAAAAATGGCTCCTGGAGAAGGTAATACACCATTATCACTCACATTAGATGAGGACAATGATGTATTGGCTTTTCCAACAATCTATGCAGGTAAACCGAGACTTTTCAAAGTTAAGTATTCCCCCGTTGACATAGCTAAAGCAGAGGCAAGACATCATGATAGACGTGTAGCAATAAACATTCCAAAAGTGATGATGAATTTCTGTAAAGCTAGAGTGCATAAACTTAAAAGTAGAGTCAACATTAATCTAAGAAAAAAAGTTAAAACAGATCAGATCACTGTCTCCCAAATCCTTGATGAGAATAATTTAAATTCAATCTTGCAGCACAATGACGGGTACAAAATTGTTGCTTCTGATCGTTCCTCTCCAGCTTTCTGGCAGGCAAAACAAAAAAAAGTCATGGCTATGATGCGACAGTTTGGAGCTCCAACAATATTCATGACTTTTTCAGCTGCTGAAACAAAATGGAATCCTTTATTAGTTTGCCTTTACCAAACTTTAAATAATGAAATTATTACAGAGGAACAGGCTCAGAACTTGCCATCAGCAGAAAAAATGAGTCTAATCCGAAAAGATCCCATAACAGTAGCCAGATATATTGTCAATAGATTTGATGCATTCAGATCTCTTTATAGGGAAAAAAATGGTCCTTTTCATCCCTATGAAGTTGACAATGACTTCTTCAGAATAGAACTCCAATTCAGAGGTAAATTTATTAAACTATTAAAATAAAAATTATGCCAGACTTCAATACTAACAATTCATTTGTATTCCAGGTTCTTTACACTTTCACTGCATAGTCTGGATAAAAGATGCTCCACAGTTTGATCCTACTGATTTTGCCTCTTATGAGAAATGCGAACAGTTTATTAACTGTTACATGACGTGTAAAAAAGATGAATCATTAGGTGATCACATGAACCTGCAATATCATAAGTGCACAAGGACATGTAAGAAAAATGTGACAGGTAACTCAACTTGCAGATTTAATTACCCTTTACCTCCCATGAGACAAACAAAAATATTACTACCCTTACCTGCTGATATGTCAAGTGAAGAAAAGTCAAAAGCCAAAAAGGTTCTTTCTGACATAAAAGCAGAATCTGAAAATCTAGCTAGAACTAATGAAGACTGTTCTTTTAATGAATATTTAGCACTTCTTAATGTAGATGAACAGACTTATATTACAGCCATTCGTTCAAATTTGAAAAGGCCTACTGTTTTTCTTAGAAGAAATCTCAATGAAAGGAGGATTAATGCTTACAACAAAGAAATGCTGATTCTATGGGAGGCTCACATGGACATGCAATTTGTCGTGTCTCCCTATGGATGTGTGAAATATGTAGTATCCTACATAGCAAAATCTCAAAAAGGTATGTCCAAATTACTCAAGGAAGTAGCAGACAGAGTAGTTAGAGGAGATGAACCTACCATCAAAAAACTTAGAAATATAGTAAATGCATTCCTTAATAACTGTGAAATCTCTGCACAAGAAATAGCTCTTCATGTTTTACAAATTCCCATGTCTAAGTCCAGCGTAGGAAACATCTACATCAATACATGCCCACCAGAGGAGAGAGTATTTCTGAAAAAAGGAAAAAAGGAATTAAAGAAATTGTTTGAGATAGATCCAGACAGCACTGACATTCAAGAAACAGGACTAATCGAGCATTACATTCAAAGGCCTGATGCTTTGGAGGAAAGATGTCTAGCTGATTTTGCTGCTCTTTTCAAATACCACAAACATCACCCAAATAATAAGGATGTGAGTATGGAAAATGAACATTTTGACATTGAAATTAATGATGACGAAGTTGTTGCAGAAGAAGCAGACTGTAACAACAAAAACCAGAAATTAATATATCAGTTGAAAGATGAATCAGGATATCTTACCATGAGATCAAAAAGGTTAGTTATTCAATTTAGAAATTACAAAGAGGCACAAGACACTCTCAACTTTCAAAGAGAGAATCTCATGTTGTTCACAAATTGGAGAACTGAACCACTTCAATTTGACTCAAATTTGGGCACAAACTTCAAAGAACAACTGGAGAAAATTAAGCAAAACAGGAGTATGTATTGTAAGTTAGACACTACCTTTGATGATATTGATATTGACTTTATGGACGATGAGAATCTTGAGGAGGAGGAGGATGAGTATGTTCCTCCACAGTTTAAAATTTTAGACTTGAATGATACCCCATCTGACTTTGATTTAGAGGTACCAAATCTCTCTAATCCAGCTGTACTCATACAAAGCACCCGCTTCCCCCTGCCAAATATTATGCCTGAAAAAGATTTTCTAGTTCTCATTAACAGTCTCAATGACAAACAGCGAAAATACTTACTAAATTTAGTGAATTTTGTGAAAACTAACCCTTCTGAACAATTTTTCCACTTTATTTCTGGAGGAGCAGGAGTTGGAAAAAGTACTCTAATCAACGCCATAAAACAAGTACTGCAGAGATACTGGGTACATCAGCCAGATGGAAAACCTGACGACATCCGCATTCTACCAATTGCTCCAACTGGGAAAGCTGCAACAGGTATAGACGGAACTACAATTGACTCAGCTTTCAGCTTGGGTTTCAACGTAAAAGATAAATTACGCATAGGCAGAGTTCTCAACTCAGACAACAGGAATACTCTAGCTTGCACTTTATCAAAATTAAAACTAATCATTTTAGATGAAATTAGTATGTGCCAGTTTTACAAATTTCAGGCAATGAATAGTGTGTTGCAGGAAATATTTGAAAATTACAAACCTTTTGGAGGAATATCTGTGATCACAGTAGGAGACTTCAATCAACTTCCTCCCCCTGCTGGGCATGCTGTTTTCAAAACTCCAAATGATGATTTCAGTCGTTTATTGGGACCACATCTTTGGAGACTTTTCAAACTGTATGAACTGACAGAAATAATGAGACAAAAAGATGATGTCGCTTTTGCAAACGCTTTGAATAATCTCGCTTTAGGAAAAACAACCGAGGAACAAGATGCTATGTTTAAAAGTAGACAAATTGACGAGTTAGGACTCACATTAGAGGATATGGATCCAACAGCAGTAACACTTTACTACAAGAATGCAGATGTAGATGACTTCAATAAAATTTTTATTCACAGATCTCCTAATCCAACTATTATCTCCACTGCCATTGACTCATGTTCTGGAACAGGTTCAAAAAATGCAAAACATTACATGTTAAGTGAGGCAACAAGATTGTCTCACAAACAAACTCAAAATTTAAAATATGAATTGTTACTGTGCAATGAAACTAAATACATTGTTTCTGTTAACATTGCAGTTCCAGACGGCATTTCAAATGGATCCTCATGCGTTTTGAAAGCAATAATAATGGGAGCACTTCAAGAAAGAGGAAAGGACACTGGAAGACAAGCACCAATTAGAGTATATGTACAATTTCCAGATGCCAAAACAGGTGAAAAAAGGAGAGAAAGATTAAGAGACTTTTTTAGAAAAGACAAAATAACAGACAGGACTTGGACCCCCATTGAAAGAATCAATCGCAGTTTTACTGTCACTAAAAGTTCACAACTTCAGGTGACTCGTAATCAGTTACCAATTCTGCCATCAAACGCTCAGACTATCCACTGCTCTCAAAGTTGTACTTATCAAAAAATTGCTGTTTACGTTAACGGTTTAAGTAGAAAATTACTCTACACAGCAATCAGTAGAGTAACATCACTTAGAGGTCTTTATATAGTTGGAACATACAAACCACCAGATGAAGCAACAATCCATAACGATCCAGCACTCAATGAAATGATAAGAATGAAAATTGAATCACAATTGAAATTAACACTTACCTTCCCAGAAGATGTGAAAAATTCTTCAAATGTGATGATAATATTCCACAACGTTCGATCTCTCCATTTGCACTTCAAAAATGTTTCAAATGATAGAAGTTTTCTCGCTTGTGATGTCATAATGCTTGCTGAAACTTGGTCATTACCTACAGACAAATACGATATTGACAATTACACAATAGTTTTCAGAACTGACTGCAAATCAGAAAAACGCAAAGCTTTTGGAACAGTAATTTATGTTAAAGATAATGTCTTACCAAATTTAGAGATTATTTTCCAGAATGAGACAGTGTCCGTGGGAAACAACCATTCAACAGTCTTCGCAATGCAGTTACACGAGAAATGTCTGATGATGGTCTACAAATCTCCCAAAGCACCATGGACAATGCTGCAACAACAAATGAAAACAATGTTACAAGTATGCCAGAGTAACAATTTATCAGAAATTTGTATAATGGGAGATTTCAATATAAGATACCAAATTTCAGAATCTAATTACGTTGAGCTAACTAATTTCATGCAAGCAAACAATCTCTTTATGTTATTAGATCAAACTAAAGTTTCTACAGATCACAATTCTCTAATAGATTTGTGTCTTTCAACTAACACATCTTTACGTGCAGATGTATTTGAAAGTGTCATTAGCGACCACAAACCTATATGGCTTGAACTGATTTAAATATTTAAATAAAAAGATCAAATATACAGTGGCAAAAGATTAAAACAAAAACAAACAAAAAAAAAAAAAAAAACATTGAAGTGCCACACAAGGACTAACCCACATTCACAAAATATATGAAAGTGGCAAAAGATTACAGTTTAAAAAAAAAAAAAAAAAAAAAAAAAAATTGGGGTGCCACATGAGGATTGACCCACCTCTAATACATATATTCTAGTGGCAAAAGATTAAAGTTTTAAAAAATATTGGGGTGCCACATGAGAACTGACCCACCTCCAATAAGTAAATATATTAGTGGCAAAAGATTAAATGAAAAAAAAAAAATTCTTGGGGTGCCACATGAGACCTGACCCACCTCCAAAACATATATTGCAGTGGCAAAAGATTAAATGGAAAAAAAAGATTGTTGGGGTGCCACATGAGACCTGACCCACCTCCATTACATATATTCCAGTGGCAAAAGATTAAGACAAAAAAAAAAAAAAAATAGGGGTGCCACATGAGATCTGACCCACCTCAACTAAATGGATTCAAGTAGCAAATTATTAAAACAAAATAAAATAAAATCTATAAACTAATCCTTGTAACAATATATATACCTTACAACCTTACAAATTGAATTTTAATTAATTTTCTTTAGGATGTAAAACTAACACAACAAAACAAAAGCTAAGTATTATTATTCTACTACAACAGTTAAACTGTCAATTAAACCAATCTTAATGTAATTTTTCCTTTTCAGCTTTGACAAAACCACAACAAGAAAACATCATACTTCAATAAGGTTTTTTCTGTCTACAACATGAAGATGCAGTAAACTAAAGGGATTCAAAAGACTGAATAACAATCAAGAAACGAAATGAAGTTGTATTATACGAACCTCAAAACCATAGTTTGAAACAAAATTATTTATATCCATGTCTCTCCTACCTTCATTGTTAAATGTTAACTTACTTCAGTTACTATTTAATTTTTACTTAAGACCTAATTTTCAAACATGTATGGAATTTCATAAACTGAAATTAATAAAACGCACACTTAGGTGCTATAAAGTATTGAAATCAACAGCTCTGTATTACTAAAATCTCTAAAATGAAATAAAAAAGGTAAAAAGGCTACATTCCCATGTTACTTCTGAATTTACTCCATTAAATTGCGCCATTACACTTTTCTTTTCAACTAGCTTTTGTTACACAAACCTCCAATAATTAGATTAGATTGGATTAAATTAAGAGGCCAGAGGCGAGAGTTGAAACTCAAATCAGGTACTCTGATGAGTGCAAGTCGCCCGCCGGTGCGATGCAGAAGCGTGCAAGCAAGCAGGACAGCACAAGCAGGTGTAGCCGTGTGCAAGCGTCAGGCCCCAGCCGAGAGCCCGCCGGCAGCCCGGCAGCCCCAGTCCGTCGCGACCCCACTGAGGTCCTCGTTGACCTCCGATGACAGTTCCCGTACAGGGCCCAATAGCAGATCAGTGCCCCCGGGTGGCGCACAGTATAACGCAGCCGTGCGGCTGTCATCCGCGTAGCCTTGGTATGCTGCCCGGCTCGCCCCGTGCCAGCCCGGCCAGGCACTCCCCCGGCCACGGCCAGCACTGCGACCCGCCAGCGAAGCTTGCCCCTCGCTGTCTCGACAGCCGCCTTCGCGGACAGGTTGTCGCGCAGCGCCAGCAGGACACAGGTGCAATGCATCGTGGCCACCACCGTGTGGGCCAGAAAATGGTCGCGTGCCATGGACGGCCGCAGCACCGGCCACCGACCGCACGTATACGGTGATGCGCCCCTGCGCGGGCAAGGATGCGGCCAAAGACGCCGCACTGGCTGCCCAGCGTCGAGGCCCGCCGGGTGGAGAAAAACAAGACCACGACTCGGAGGGCTAGTCCCGCACAGACCGCCCGTCCCCTGTTACACAAACCTCCAATAATACACCAAAATGGATTAATAAGGTTTATTTCATGCTCAAGAACCACTGCACAAAAAACATGCGTACTCAATAACTTTGTGAGACCAACAAGTATAAATAAAATTCATTTCATGCATAACAACAACACAAAAATCATGCATAGTTCATAAGTTTGAAAAAGCATGCATTATACGTAACACTAAAATTTATTCAATCATGCATCATGCACAGAACAAAAAGATGAAGAGTAATCTAAAAAAAAACACATGTTTAAGAGTTAATTTCAGGAAAAGCTTTTGCACATATAAGGCCATGTAATACTTTAAGTCCAGTCACATTCGGATGGAAATCAAACTGACCAGACTTGTAACACTTATCATAAAAAGAAAAATTTAAACTACCATCTGAATGACAGAAACTTTTCTCACATTCCACTACAGAAACAATACCACCTACAAAAAAGAAGAAAAAAATTAAAAACTTTAAGTAACACTACAAGAAAGTAAAACACTACACTTACCAAGTCCACTCATAGACCTCACAGCATTATTGAAACACTGTATATTTTGCATATATTGACCAGGAATAATTGGTAAAGTGCACAAAAAGATTGATGCTACTCCATACTCCTTCAATTTGGAAAGTAATGAAAATGCATCACCATTAAAATTATCAGGATCGCCCTGAAATAAATACAAATTATATTCTTAAAATACTAATGTAACACATGATGACATATTTACATAAGAACAAAATATAATAAAATAATAACCTTCATAACATCATTCATACCCATGAATACAACTACACGTTTCCCAACAAAACGATCACGATTACATGAGTTTAAAGACTTCTTTAATTCATTCACTCTAAGACCTCCCTTGCAAAGTTTATAATCATCTGCAAAAAAAGTAAACATGAAAGATTCTTGTATAAGCATTTATAAATATAACATACGTTGAATAAACTACATACCAGAATCTGACTTCTCTACAGCCTTCACCATTCTTTTGCAAAAGCTATCTCCAAGGAAAATTAAATCATTCAATACTGGAAACTAAAAGAAAAATAATAATTACAACAACAAAACAATATTGTGATAAAATAAACTGGCTCATTAAGAAACAAAAGCTGACCTCGCTTGAAGTAGAGCCAAATGCAGTTTCATCACAATTAGCACTACCATTTACATTTGTGATATTGGAAGAAGAGAATTCAGTGCCAATTTTATTTTGAGTGGCAGATAAAGACATAACTTCATCATGATTTGAAGAAGACTCATCTTGAAAATCAATCAACATCTGCTCACTGTGATCACTACCATCACAACTTTTCAGCACAGTTGACATCTCCGAATTAACATGCATCATGCTATTTCCTCTAAAACTTCTACCTCTACCCCTTCCTCCATTCATACCACGATTACTTCTCCATGCAGAACTTCTCCAATTAAAATTACCCCTATGATTTCCTCGCCATGCAGCTCTGGACCGATTATAACCTCTGAACCTACCGGTGAATCTACGCGCATTGTACAACATTCCACCTCTCTGTTGTAAAAGGTTCATAGCACTTTCAGCGCCAAAACACACAACGTACTGAGACTGATCCGAGGACTGATCCTAAAAAAAAAGAACACACGTGAATTAATAATGATCGAATACCTACTTCTATAAATTAAAATAATCGTTATACCATTCTAGACTTCAAGACACAACGACTAGTAACAATAGAAACAATTCGAATACAAATACGTATAAGAGGCAAAAAAGAATATTGAATTCACATTCATATTGACATTAACAGTATGAAACACGCTGTTTTGATATCGTAGAATAACAACCATTTTCTTCCTTCAGTCACTTCCGCCAGTATACTAATGTTTATTTACTTTAGATTAGAAGACTAAGCTTAAACTGAAACAACTATTTTTAAGTGGAAGGGAAACATAACCTTATTCCTTTTCTACAGTTCAAGTAAAACGTCAACATAGTGACATAGGACTGAAAATATATATACAGTTAAATAATATATAAAGGTAAGCAACAACTGTTCTGTAACTTAGACACGTTAAAATTGGTAATTCCCAATAAGATAGAAAAGGGTAAAGTACTATGATACAACTTTCGTTAAAAAAGACTTCAAGAATCCACCAACAAAGTGTAATAAGAAAATTTATTTCAAGCATAACATACACCGTGCATACAACATGCATACATGCAAAAATTGAGATTTGTTAATTTAGAATAAAAATTTGAACACAACACCAGCATGTAATAGAATGATATCACTTCAAAAGTCAAAAAATTAAGTGTATCAAACTTATTTTCATTACAACTCCAACACAATTCCAAGTTCATTGAGGGCTGGAATTAAATAATAAAAAAAAACAGTGCAGTCATTGAATGTGCAGGAAAAGTGCAAAACTCAACAACTTTAAAAATTAACATACCTTCAAAATCAAGCTCAGCAGAAACAACATCAGGCAACTGACTGCGCTTCAGCATAATTTTGTTGCGAGCTTGATTAACAATCTCAGGATCTATAATTAAGGAATAGAATCAGTTAAACAAATAACCACAAATTAACCATGCTTTTTTTAAAAGCTAATGATGGGTCGAACATCCACACCAAGTGACAAGTTGACCCCGGACAATTTAGTCCCTTCGCCTTAGACTTTAAGGTTTGAAACTACTATGAAAAGACCATAAAGAGTGACAATCGACTTCACTTGGCCTATATCTTACTAAAATCAGAAAAGTGACACATCTCCTAAATATTTAACTTTTTTTCAACACATTAGTCATAAAATGATGTTATGAATGGATTTAAAAGCATGTTATACAAACCAAAATTAATGTCCCCAAACCTACCAAAGCATGTGTCCGAGCAATATATAATAGTAATAAAAAAAGCTTCCAAAGAAAGGATAGCTACCTACTAACCTTTACTTTACTGATTTTAGTAAGATAGACCAAGTGAAGTTGACTGTCCCTCTTTACGGTCTTTTCATAGTAGTTCCAAACCTTAAAGTCCAAGGCGAAGAGACTAAATTCTCCAAAGCCAACTTGTCACTTGATGAGGATGTTCAACCCATCAAAAATTATTTAACATAAAACTATAACTATTAATAATGTGCAAAAACTTACCATTAGGGATATATCTAATCCCAAGACGAGTGCGACCTTTGATGCAAAAACACAAGGGAGGCTGATTGGAATTAACTAATTCCATGAGGGAAGCAACGCCATTATTTTCAACAATTTTGGCGTGATCAGCAGCACTCAGATAAAAAAATATTTTCTTGCTACCAAGAAGAGCGTTGATTTTTGTAGTCTCTCCATTAACAGTCATACCAGGTCCAATAAGTTCCATAATCATAGGAGTAAAAAGTGGAAGTTCCGTAACTCTCATGTACACGGGATTCACAACAGAGGGTCCAGCATTTAAAAGATTAAAGAAAGCCATCTGAAATGAATAAATATATCAAGTACAACTATCACTATTTTTACACAAGATTATAATTTCTTGAATTATCACTCACAGACTTACCTTTCAAAGAAATTAAATTCCACAAAATATATGATACTGACGCCAAGCTAAACTTTCAACAACCAAATCACCAAGCAACCAAAATCGGTGCCTTTCGCGAACGTTTCAAACGGCGCGGGAAATGACACGAAAAGTAAAAGGAAAAAAAAGAAGAAAAAAACAGTTATACCAACTTAAAAAAAAAACAGTTAGTAAATAAGTGAAAAGCGAGATAGCAATCGAAAAAATTTGAATATTTCAAGACCACGTTTCATGCGTTGCATTATTTGAGTGATTTTAATAAATTATGGAAAATATTTTGGAGGGCCGTTAACGCGTTAGCGTTAGAATTTTTTTTTATTCTTGACGATGGCCCCTTATGGACGCAGCCGATCGTGCCCAAGCGATTCGAACAAAATTTCAATGAAAAATAGTTCGAAAAATTAGAAAATTTTTCAGACAGGTCTGATGTCAAACTGTCTGTCCAGTTTTGCATAAAGTCAGTTTGCATCGTCAGTTTCTATGGTAATTGCGAGCCGAGCACCCTGTGCCGAGCCAAAATCGACACCCTCCAAAATGCTCTGCCCAATAGAAATGTTTTGCGCGAAAATCCAGCCAATAAAAACGTCCGCCTGTTGCTTTGTACCTCGATATCCAAAAGTGTCAACGCAAGGAGTGGTCACGTCAGAATCGTTGCAGATTCACGCCATGTAAAAGGGTTCACCACCAGGAGATTTTCAAACGTGACCACTAGCTAGCCGCCGCGGCTCCTGATTGTTGGCTGGGACTGTAATTTCGCCGTGGGCGGGGCTTATGACATTACCGCCAACCTCAGAGTAAATCCTCAATTCATGTTTTCACTGAAATATACAAATAGGACAACCCGTGAGTTCCGTGTTAATGCCTGGAGGCTTGCACCGTTGTTTACTAAAGGCCTGCAACATAATTTTACGTAGTTACTTTATCTAAGACTAGCAAAATATATTTTGTGTTGGTTTGAGTGGACACCAAGCCGGCGTTGTTTAGAGCTGGTCCGCTCGGCGCCATGTTTGTGTTCGAAATGTGAGGCGGATAAAATTCACGATTTGGGCTCTCACTGAGACTTTTGACCTAATATTTTAAATTTCTATTTCATTTAATGGTAAGTGTGTGGCAAATTTGAAACTAAAATCCTTTAATTCTTGCCTGGTGGTTCGATTTAGTGGTTGCTAAGCGCGTTGTTTACAGCTGGCCCGCTCAGCGCCATGTTTGTGTTGGAAATGTGAGACGGATAAAATTCACGATTTGCCTCTGTGTCTGCCTCTGTGTCCCTTGTGAATGTGTAGTGGCTTCCATAACTGTGTGCTAAAGGCCTGCAACATAACTTAACGTCGTCACCAAATTAAAAACTTGCCAAATATATTCTAGGTTGGTTTGAGGTGGGACGCCGTCTGGCGCCGTGTCGCCGGCCCCGCCGGCCCTCTCTAACCATGGCCGCCACGGCCGGGGGCTGAGGCTGACAGCTCGCGACTTTAAATCATTATATAAAGTTATCAAAACGTTGACAAGTCGAACTGAATACGTAAATTTTGTTTCTGCAATTGCAGAAAACGTTTTGGTAAGTTTGAATTCAATCTGGTGAACAGAATTCTAGAAATGGTGAGTATTTTCGTAAATTATTTTACTAATCCTATTTTTTACCTACTGATTGAACCCCCTTTAAACTTTGGGAAAAGATATCTGCATGTCTAAAACTGCTAATTTCACAGTCATTTCGGCTGTCTAACATATCGTTCAGCTTAAATAAATAGCCGCCGGTGCTTAAGTTGAGGTCCCAGCCTAGAGCCATAAAAGCGACAGGACTGGGCACTCACACCTCACGCCTCCCCCAGCCGGGCCACCGGCCTTCTTTTGTTGAGGGAAGGTCCCAGCCTAGAACCTAGAAACGACAGGACTGGGCACTCACACCTCAAAAGCGCTCTGTCCTGTCGAAGGCGGCGACGCCTCCCCCAGCCGGCTGCGGATTGTCTAGCCTACGTGCCTACGTTTGCCCTGCGGCCAGGGAGTGCCAGCGAGCCAAGCCGAATCGGCATTGTCGCAGCAGGCTCGGGGCGGTGCTCGGGCGCTCGGCCCCTCTGCCCCTCTGCGTGGCGCGCAGGGGAGGAAGGAGGACCGTGGTATATTCAGTTACTTAACCAAAACAGAAGAAAAAAAATAGCTCAGTTTTTGGGACTTCTGTTTAGCGTATGAAATTCGTGATGTGATTCTCGCAAATAATTTTGACTTAAGTTATTTTCTCATTCTGTGGTTAGTTTTAAAACCTAGGGGGCCGTTTAACGCGTTAGCGTTAGAATTTTTTATTATTCTTGACGATGGCCCCTTATGGCCGCAGCCGATCGTGCCCAAGCGATTCGTACAAAATTATAATGAAAAATACTACGAAAAATTAGAAAATTTTAAAGGAAGGTCTGATGTCAAAGTGTCTGTCCAGTTTTGCATAAAAGTAGTTTGCATCGTCAGTTTCTATGGTAATTGCGAGCCGAGCACCCTGTGCCGAGCCAAAATTGACACCCTCCAAAATGCTCTGGCCAATAGAAATGTTTCGCGCGAAAATACAACCAATAGAAACGGCCGCCTGTTGCTTTGTACCTCGATATCCAAAAGTTTCACCGCACGGAGTGGTCACGTCAGAATCGTTGCAGCTTCACGCCATGTAAAAGGGTTCACCACCAGGAGACTTTCAAACGTGACCACTAGCTAGCCGCCGCGGCTCGTGATTGTTGGCTGGGACTGTAATTTGGCCGTGGGCGGGGCTTGTGACAAAACTGCCAACCTCAGAGTAAATCCTCAATTCATGTTTTCACTGAAAGATACAAATAGGACAACCCGAGAGTTCCGTGTTAATGCGTGGAGGCTTGCCCCGTTGTTTACTAAAGGCCTGCAACATCATTTTACCTGCTTACTTAATCTAAAACTAGCAAAATATATTTTGTGTTGGTTTGAGTGGACACCAAGCCGGCGTTGTTTAGAGCTGGCCCGCTCGGCGCCATGTTTGTGTCTTAAATATGAGGCGGATAAAATTCACGATTTAGGCTCTCACAGAGAGTTTTGACCTAATATTTTTAATTTCTATTTCATTTAATGGTAAGTGTGTGGCAAATTTGAAACTAGAACCCTTTAATTCTTGCCTGGTGGTTCGATTTAGTGGTTGCCAAGCGCGTTGTTGACAGCTGGCCGGCTCGGCGCCATGTTTGTGTTGGAAATGTGAGACGGATAAAATTCATGATTTGCCTCTGTGTCTGCCTCTGTGTTCCTTGTGAATGTGTAGTGGCTTCCATAGCTGTGTGCTAAAGGCCTGCAACATAACTTAACGTCGTCACTAAATTAAAAACTTGCCAAATATATTCTAGGTTGGTTTGAGGTAGGACCCCTTGAGGCGCCGTGTCGCCGGCCCCGCGCCGGCCTTCCCCAACCATAGCCGCCACGGCCGGGGGCTGAGGCTCCCACCTCGCGACTTTAAATCATTGGATAAAGTTATCAAAACGTTGACAAGTCGAACTGAATGCGTAAATATTGTTTCTGCGCCTGCAGATAATGTTTTGGTAAGTTTGACTTCAATCTGGTGAACAGAACTGTTGAAATGGTGTGTATTTACGTAAATAATTTTACGAATCCTATTTTTTTACCTACTGATTAAACCTCCTTGAAACTTTGGGAAACGATTTCCGCATATCTGAAACTGCCTCTTTCACATTTATTTCGGCTGTCTAACATATTGTTCAGTTAAAATTAAGTGTCGCTGGGGCGTTAGGGCGTTAGTGGAGGTCCCAGCCTAGAACCATAAGAGCGACAGGACTGGGCACTCACACCTCAAACGCGTCTCGTTCTGTCGGAGGCGGCGGCGCCTCCCCCAGCCGGGCCACCGGCCTTCTTTTGTTGAGTGGAGGTCCCAGCCTAGAACCTAGAAACGACAGGACTGGGCACTCACGCCTTAAACGCGCTCCGTCCTGTCGAAGGCGGCGGCGCCTCCCCCAGCTGGCTGCGGATTGTCTAGCCAACGTTTTCCCTGCGGCCAGGAGTGCCAGCGAGCCGACCCCAATCGGCATTGTCGCAGGCTCGGGTGCTCGGGCGCTCGGCCCCTCTGCCCCTCCGCGTGGCGCGCAGGGGAGGAAGGAGGACCGTGGTATATTCAGTTACGTAACCAAAAATTAAGAAAAAAAATAATTGCTTAATTTTTGGGACTTCTGTTTAGCGGTTAAAACCTAGGGGGCCGTTTAACGCGTTAGCGTTAGAATTTTTATATTTGATTCAGAATCTATACGCTATTTAGATTAAAAATAACTGGGCATGGGGTCCGCTCAGAAGGTCTATTCGTGAAAATCACTCTGATTGAGTCATTTGGTAAACAAATATCACTCTGATTGAGTCATTTGGTAACCAAATATCACTCTTGTTGAGTTACTTTTAACCGAAAATGACGCAAAATGATAAGAGCGATTTTTGTTAAAGTCGGTCGAGCGATGAATATCGCTCCTCGTTTTACAGTGATGGTTTCCACTTGAACGTTTTTTCATTTAAATAAATAGTGCTGAGCATGCCTGCAGAGATAGTTCCGCAGTTCAGAGTACTTTTGAGTGCCTCGAAATTTTGTGTGCTTCACACTAAGGTTCATGCTTTTCTTTCACTTTACCGCACGCTTTTAAATCTGTGTGTACCGCAGGCCGATGACGAGCACGCATACACTGGTAAAACAAATGTATAGTTCTAAACATCAAATGATGTTTAACTGCTAATGTTTAATACTTAAACACTATATCATGTTTAGTTCAAACTATACATCAGCAGATGTTTATTCTCTAAACACTTTGCAAGTGTTTAGTTGGCTATACACTTGGCGCAGCGTGGTATCCCTATGCTTTCCCATGTGAAGCTTCGCCCAAGTGTATACTTCTATACATCACAAAATGTTTAACCTCTAAACATTTGCGAAGTGTATAGGTGTTAAACATCTTGTCATGTTTAGTTCCTGCTATACATCATGTCATGTATAGAATTGCGAACTATACACCATGATGTATAGTAACTAAACATTTGTTTTACCAGTGTATTGGATTTCGTGACATATTATGGAAAGCCGCTAGAAGAGGAATAGTTTCACTCTGTCAAGCATAGGTAAAGTCTACGTTATTCCCTTATTTGAAAGTGTCCCTGTAGGTTTGGTCCTGTGGCAATGCAATCGCTGGTTCTTCCTCTTAAACTTTTTATTTATTTTCATTTTCTTCCTTATTCAGTCAGTTTTGTCCATCCGAATAGACTTTGTCTGGCCTCTCTCGAACCCGTTCGTTCCTTAGCCAGGGCGTAACGACTAACCAGAAATACCTCGTATTCGGGGGTTTCTTTGCAAGCTGACGATTCTCTCTGTCTCTCTCTCTCCGCCACCGCCTCCCTCTTTCTGTTCCTGCCGAGCCACTCGAGCCGGCCTGGATTTCATTTCACCAGTGAAGAGTTTCCTATTGAGCCAAGCTAAGTGGGTTTTCGCATGCCGTCTGCTGCTGCGTTGGCAAAAGAGAGAGAGAGAGAGAGAGAGAGAGAGAGAGAGAGAGAGAGAGAGAGAGAGAGAGAGAGAGAGAGGGGGGGGGGGCAGTCCGAGCAGAGGAAGGTGAAAGAGATAGAGGGGGAGGGTGCGGAGCGGGGGTAAGAAAAACTGGAATATAGCTCGCGTCTTGATCCTGTCACTCTGCTTTCATTCAACCCAAAGCTGCCTGCTTTCAGCGCAGAGGAGATAAAGAAGAGGAAAAGGCCTGCAGCTGACACGATATAAGTTGCTTGTGATGCCGCTTACGCTCACAGCTCGTGCACTCACACATCCCTGCCTGGACCAGGGAAAGCGGTGGCGTAAACGCTCTTGAGGTTGATCGCCTCTGTCGCGTCAAGGGGGGTATTCACGTCTGAAAATCTCGTGAAAACGGCTCGGGTATGACTTCGTAAGACGTGGATCAGGAGTTGTGTACGGGGTATAGCACGTCAGAAGTGAGTATACCCCTTGTTTTTCACTGTGAAAAATATGTACGGAAATTTCCGGCTAATTTTTTTCCGGACATTTCCGTACTTGATGAAAACGGAAACGTCCGTTCAGATGTCCGTAGTATATGGTTGTTTCTGCAGTACCGTACGAGAAAAATTAGATCACAGCTTGGAAGGATTCGTCCGTACCCATCATGGTACGGAACTTTTCCGTCATCGGTTCCGTACTAGGATTCTCATTTCTTACAGTGTTGTTTTTTTTAGGCCCTCTAAAATCACGAGGAAACGAATTTCACTTCTTCAATATGGTCCCTTTCGGGAGGAAAAATCTGGTCGAGAGATTTTGATTTTATCACCTATGGTTACAGTGTTTAAACTTGTATCTGTAAACTCACTGTTAAAGTTTCATTGAAATTTTTTAACTACAAATTTTCGGTAAATTTGAATTGAAATTTCAGTTGCTGTATGGTAATGCTCGACTGTCAGCTGTACTCAACAAGAGAAGTGGATATTTTTTCGTGGTGGGGCTATGCGGAGCCGAGCCAACACGGACCGAGAGAGAGACCTCTTCAGTCTGCGTTCAGACAAAGCTTTCACTGAAAATGGAGGAGTCGCCTTTGTCGATTTTGGGAGAGCAACTTTTCTGTACCTCCTGCGAGAGCGACATGGATAAACATCGCTCTTTTTAGAGTAACTTTGATGACTCTTTTTGAGTCAAATCATCAAACGTCGCTCTACTCTAACGATTTCAAAAACCCAGAAAAGATTCGATTTGAGTCGTTGTAGTGAACGTCACTTTTACTGAGCGATGCAAAAATGCTTCGCTCATTACGGGCGAGAAATGCGACCAGTACATTTCCAGTGCTGCTTCAGTGAACTGCACCAGAAGCAGATCGCACCTGACCACCGCACCGCCCTTTCAAAACCTACTTCATTTTTGCCTAATAAACAGAAGACTGTGGCGCACTGCTGCCAGCCATTTAGTCACCGGAAACTTTTGGTAGGTACAAAGCAGCAGGCGATCCTTTTGATTGGTTGAATTTTTTACGGTATATTCGTTCTAAAGGGAAATTCGGCTCAAAATTTCTGCTTTGTATATGTTGCGTCAAGTGTGCATTACAACTCCGTTGTCTCCAAGGGTCTACCACTTCCATAATCCTCGTACACTGTACACCCCTTTAGATGATTATTAATAACTACATAATCATAATCACGTAAAATTTCCAAATATTGAGCAATTTTGACAAATATGGAGAAAAATTTTTTAATTTGACCAAAAGTTGCGTGATTCTTGGCCAATAATCAGTAAATATGTTAAAGATAAACTCAAATAATCGTTGATAATCACCATAATCGTGACTGATTATAATCCTCGTACGCGACTTTTCAAAGTGGTACACTGCAAACCCTGGAATCCAAGTTCTCACCCAAGATGGGAAAGGACACTTTTCCATGTTAAGTTGGAGTGAGAATTTTTAACCTCACTCTTTTCGAGCGAGATATTTTTTAGCCTCGCTCTATTTGAGTAAGGATTTTTCAACCTCACTTAATTTGAGCACAAATTCTCACTTTATTAGGGCGAGGTCTCAAAATTCTTTCTCATAAAGAGCGAGGAAAAAAATTCTCACTCTCCAGAGAGTAATAAAATTGCCCTCAAATTCTCACTCGTCTGGGGGCGAGAATTATGACTCGTAGATTTTCAGTGTAGACCCTTGGTTGTCTCTCACGATGTCGTGAAATCGTATTTTTTTTCTGTCCTAGAGCCGTTTACATTACATGCACATTTGCATGCACGCAGGCAGTTGTGCACAGAGAGAAAACGTTATACACACGCTCTTGTTGGTTACCATGGTAGGTAACAACCCGCGTATGGTTGATACTAACCCTATCGGAACTGATTTTGGCCTCGGAAAAGGGAAAATAAATACCCTCTACGGAACCAGTAAGCTGGTGACTTTTCTTTGTATTCAAGCAGGATAAACGTGAGAAATTCCTGTACAATATGCAAGGTACACATTAGTCCGCTTGATGTTTTACACAGAATCTTCGTCCGTGTGTGTGTGTGAGGGGGGGGGGGGGGGGGCAGGGGAGCTTTCGCGCAGTTGCCTCCTTCCGAGGACATGCTCCCTCCTACCCCCTTTTGGCTTCACACAGCTCTTTGGTGGGTGGTATTAAAAATGGACGACATTCCGTATTCCGTGCGAAGTCCTGGCGTCCAGCCGCCTGCAGGACCCACCCGCGGGCGCGGTCCCGAGCCCTCGCACTGTGTGTCGTCCGGGGCGAGACCATCGTGTTCCAGTATCATCCAGAATATCTGGAGAGAGAGAGAGAGGGAGGGGGGGCGGGAGAGAGAGAGAGAGAGAGAGAGAGAGAGAGAGAGAGAGAGAGAGAGAGAGAGAGAGAGAGAAAGAGAGAGAAAGAGAGAGAGAGAGCACTTTGAAAAATTGTCGTAGGATTACGGGAAAATTTTCCACGAAGCGCAGTTGTAAAATTATGATCACTTATCATAAAATTACAAGCAGTACCTATTGACTTGAAATTCAATTACAAGCAAGAATGGTCTGTCGTAAATTTACAACATTTTTCGTAAGTCGTAGTTAAAAAATAAATCGTAAATCTACGAACATATTTTTCACAGTGAGAGAGAGAGAGAGAGAGAGAGAGAGAGAGAGAGAGAGAGAGAGAGAGAGAGAGAGAGAGAGAGAGAGAGTTTAGTTTTAGTTTATAAAAGGATTTATTGGGGGGATTTTTTGTACAAAAATAGGCCAAAAGGGGGAGAGTAATTTTGTTACAAATTGCTGTCAAGGCAGCGATCATGCAGAGCTGCTTGTTTGTGCCCTAGAAGTGTGTGATTTTAAAATTTAAAAAGGAAAATAAAAATAAATGAAAAAACAAAATGAAAAAAATATTTTACAAAAATGTGACTAAGTGAGGGTAGGCAAGGTTTTTTTTTTATTTATTTTTTTACATAGGTTGGCTAATTTTTGAGAGAATACATAGCATTGGAAGTGATAGTACTAAGAAGATTGTTGTTTTTACACAATTGAGAGGCTTCATTGAGTTTAAGTACAAGTTCTGCTACATTTAAATTGCATTTGTGAATATTTATGTATTTGTAGACTACTCTTCTGATATTAGCATTATTTTGGCATTGGTTGAGAATAGCAAAAAATGTTTCTCTTGATAGTTTACTTTCATCAAATGGCAACGAGGAACACTTTGTTACAATGTCTAAATATTCTTGAGTTCTTACAGGGTTTTCATAGGTAATGGGCATAGGGACTGCTTTCCAGGTTTCTTGTTGGCAGGTATCAAGTTGGGGAGAGGATTGTTTGGGGACTTTGGTTGACACTGGTAGAGGAGATTGTGGGGAGAGAATTCTTTTTTTCGAAGTAGAAGTGGGTTCGGGATCTAGGAATAATTGTGTGGTATTTTGATCTGGCTTAGTTATGAGGTTAGAGGAGTGGTGGGTAAGGTAAAGGTCTGACTGAAGTTGGGCAGGTTTGGTTGGGAGGGGGGTGGGGAGGGGGGCTGCAGCAGCTGGTCGGGCGGGGAGGGGCGGCGGAGGGAGGAGCGGTGAGGGGGGGCAAGCGGGATTTGAGGTTAGGGTTGGTTGAGCAGGACTCAAAATTTTGGGAGGGTTTACATTTTGGGATTTATTTACTAAGAGAGCAGGTGGTTTGCTTACTGTGGAGAGTCGCAGGGATGGGGATGGTGTGTACGCTGGGAAGTCTTCGTCCGTGAGTTGTTTTTTCTTGCATTCTTCAGGCGGATGACTTGGGCTTCTGCAGAAACTACAAGGTTTCTTGATAGTCTGGATGTAAAGAGTGTGTTTTGATCCTTCGGAACTTGTGAAATGTAGGACTTCAGGGCATGATGGGGCGTCTTTAGGTATTTCCATGAACAGGGATCTCTTCCATGTTTTTACATGTTTGAGGTCGTTGTGAACGGTGTTTACACTGAGTCGGGCTGGCTTCGAGACTGGTTTGCCGAATGGTTTGAGTAAGTTGATTAAGGCTTCATCAGGCATTTCAGGTGGACAATTAGAGATTAAAAATTTAGTTGCTTCGGTGGCGTACTTGCGACACGGCAGAAAAGTGTCATTAATGTAGACACCGCCGCGATCGCAGATGTTGTTGACGGCGACTTCGCTGGAGAGGTAGAGACAAAAACGGCCTCCACTAAGTTTTGAGGCATATTGTATGTTTCTGGCACCGACGATGTCGGCTGCAGCACGAAGTAGATCATCTAGGATGTAGTCTTGGGTGTTCTCTAGTACCACTGAGAATTTTCTTGATGGGGTGTAGTCAGGCATTGTGGTAGTTGATTTGAGGTTAGGTGGTGGTTTGGTTGAATTTTCAGAAAGAAATGTTCATGAAAGTAATTTGAATCGTAGAGCACAAGAAGTAGAATCTAGTTGAGGTTGATGATGATGCGACGTATTTTTCTTGAACTATTTTAGTGGCGACGTCGTTGTGAGGTTAGGGCCTGGGGAGCCCCAACAGATTTGATCCTCACGGAGTATCGGAGTCGTTTCCACTTAAAGTTATATGATTCACAGACGGCGCACTGCTTGCTTTACTCACTTTTCTTAAAATGCACTTGGTTTTTCACTTATTTCACTTATAGTTTGTAATAGTTTTGGGAGGTCTAATGGAGGTGCTCTCTCGGGTTCGAAACGAGAGAGAGAGAGAGAGAGAGAGAGAGAGAGAGAGAGAGAGAGAGAGAGAGAGTTTTACCAAGCATTCCATCTCGGTGACTTTAGACAGGTGTAGGGAGTAGGTGGAGAAGGTGGGGGTGGAGCGCTACAAGCGTCCCAAACTAACGCCGCTCGCCGTTACCACGCGGTCGTATAACCTGCTCCGCGCTCCGAAGCTCTGATGAGTGCGACAGAGACAGAGGAGAATGGCGAACAGTAAAAGCAGAGGGAGCAAGTGCTAAAGGACCGTTGTTTGTTGTGCTGGACGCCGCTGACTTAACACCCTGACACCGTTCGGAACTCAAGCAGTGGCGTGAGTTGATGTTAACAGGAGCATGTTTTATCTGTTCCAGGAATGGCATCCCTTCAGGGTCGGCGCTCCGCAGGCAGCCACGCTTGACCAGGCGGGTGAGTGTCTGACTCAGACCAGCAGCGAAGGGACGGCGGGTTTTTCAAGGGCAGAGGGATTTACTAATGTGACCTAGTCGGACCTAGTCCTCTAGTTTGTCCAGGGTGGTTCAGAGAAATCGTAACGGTGTTGCGGATCAGCCCACTAAAGGGACCACTGCGCTTTACGGCTGGAGCTGGTAGGCTTACGCTAGCCATATTGTTGCGTGTTCTCTCAAACACACTGATAATCCAAGTGTTCAACCCTTCAACACTTTAAAGTGTCCAAATACCATTTAAACATATAAATGTGTTTAACAGAGTTGTTGTACACTTACAAGTGTTCAACTCAGAAGTTTTGCACTTAAATGTGTTCAACTCCCCAGTTACACACTTCCTTAGCTTGGACGCACTGTATTAGGGAAGTGTGCAACTGGGGAGTTGAACACTTACAAGTGCACAACTCCTGAGTTGAACACTTACAAGTGCACAACTCCTGAGTTGAACACTTACAAGTGCACAACTCCTGAGTTGAACACTGACAAGTGCACAACTCCTGAGTTGAACACTCACAAGTGCACAACTCCTGAGTTGAACACTTATAAGTGCACAACAACTCTGTTAAACACTTTTATTTGTTTAAATGGTATTTGAACACTTAAAAATGTTGAAGGGTTGAACACTTGGTTTATCAGTGCACCTCGTGTTGTCCTGAGCAGTCCACTCCGCTTTTGGACGAATACAGGATGACCGAGGATGACACGGTTTAAGGAATTTCAAATCGGGGGCGTAGGAAGAAATCTCAGTCCGGGGGGCGGGTATATACGCATACCTATATACACAGCATTTCCAGCGTGGATATAAGAATGTATGGCATTATTTCCACACCGCGTGTCAACAACATATGTTTTCTTACTGGCACGCGGTAAAGCTTTTGCGGCGTGTGTAGTAGGATGAGGGGCTCTAGTTTTACGCGATGTGTCGCTTCAGTCGTTTTTTCCCACGGACACACATAAATAAATATGTGTCGGTGTGTTGATTACTAACTCCGTGTACACCGGATTACCTCAGTTGGGCACCCCTACCCCCGAGGTTGCGTTCGCTAGTCCTGCGCTTGCGCCCTTCCTCCGGCACTGCGCACCCTGGGCACCCTGCGCCTGGCTCCGTGCCATCCCGTGCCGCGCAACCTTAGAATACCTCGGATCGATCACTTTTTACCAGAGCGTTCCCCGCCCGGCCGCGCCCGGCCCCGCCCGGCCTCACCCAATGAAAGTTGCTATTTTTGATGTCAGTTCTGCACCCCACCTCACCCGCGGGGAGGAGGGCAGCCTGAACCCGGCCTGACCAGCCGTCTGCGTTCTCCTTGTCCTTCTCTCATTGTTTCCTTCCCAACCTAACCTAACCATCTTCATCCCCCTCTTATTCTGTTTCTTCTCTTCATTTCCTTCTCAGTCTCTTTTTCCATTTCCTCCTCCGATATCCTGGGACGTGCGGCGGCGCCCGCCTGTTTCCCGCCGCCGCCGCGCCCCCCTCCTCCCGAACAAGCTTCCGTTTCCGATCAGGACGCCGCCCGCCTCGCCACGGCCCGGAAGCCCGGAAGTATATTCGAGCTCCTTGTTTATAGCTGTTTCCGGTAGTGGCGCTGCCATCACGCGGGAGGAGCCGACCGGAAACGGACAGCAGGCAAGAGAGCGTGCAGAGCGTGCCACCACCTGGCGCTACTTATTGCGCCTGCCGCGCCTCGCCACGTAGCATTCTGATTTGTTGGCCAGCCTGACCTGGATCCGCCTCCTGACGCCGCACCGCCGCACCGCCGCTCCGCGCGCTCAACTCGAAACTCAATATGGCTCCGTGTCGCTTGTTGGCGATGACAAATTTCCGACTGCTGCTGTTGCTGTTGGTATGGGAAGGGGCCGCTCCGAGTGCAGCTGTTCACAGGTGGCGCGGCTGGTGGACTGGGCAGGTGGGAGAGCACCCGCGGTAGGGGGAGGAGAGCTTGACGCCAGCCGGAAGAACTTCTCTCTCCTCTCCCAGACCGACCTTGAAACAAACTTTTTCCTCTTATTATTTGTCCTCTTTAATCTTTTGGCGCGCGGAAGGCGCGTCGCCTCAGAGATGAACGGCGACATTCGTCAGGCGCACTCCTTCCTTCCTCCTTCACAGCCGCGCTGCTCGCCGCTGGATATTGTTTTTTGTTCCCATTTAGCTACGCGCAGCTTCGCTGCAGAGACGCTTTGCGCGAACGCACTTCACTCCAGCCTGTCTGAACCGCCCCGCCCCACCCAGCTGAAGATATTCCAACAGGGCTGCTGATTTTTTTTTTCAGGCTTTTCTAAAGTGTTATTGCTGGTTCTACACAAACAACGTTTACCATCAGTAATTTGTGTGAATGTTCTTTCACGTCTCTGATGGGAAATTCCTACATGAGTCCTACGGTTTTTACAGAACATTTCTGCTACAATTTCACAATCCCCCCATTCCGACTTCTACGAATGTAGAAATTTTCATTTGATTATGACATGATCAGAACGTTGTCGGAAACAAAAACATGGCGTGGAAAATCCTTTCCGTTTTGTCCGTGAGAAAGGGTTAGTGTCTCCGATAAGACAAGCTGACGGTCGCGGTCGTTTGCTCTGCTGATAAGCAGCCCTCCCCCTCGTGGCCTACTCGAGTCCAGACAGCCCCCCCGCCCCACGTCAGTCTGCCAGCCCGGCACGGCACGGCACGGCACGGCACGGCACCGGCCGTCGTTTGGTTTTTAGTACCCCCGCCCCGCCTGGACTAGCTCGCTACGCTACCCCGCACCGCGCAACGCTTGCGCGCCAGGCTCAAAAGTTTACGCTCAGCAGAATCCGCGGCGGCCCGGGCCTGTCCCCGGGGAAGTGGAAGGGAGAGGGTGTTCCTCTCCGGGAGGACAAACACCCGCCGCGGTCCATCGTGTCCCTTCTGTTCAGAATATCAGAATGAACGGCGCGCCTGGTTGATAAAGCGTCTGTCAAAGCGATTGGATGAAGTGTGGCTTAAACGAAGCAGGTGGGAGGAAGGGGGGAGGGGGAGGGTAAGGGGCTAGAGGAAGGGTGCAAGCCAATAAGACAGCAGCAGAAGAACATTATGTTGGCGCTGTGAGGGAGTGGGGGCGCGGGAGGTACGGACGAATTCATCAATGGTTCAAGTGGGGAGGGAGCGAGTGAGCCGCCTGGGGAAGAAAGAGAGATGGGAAACAGTCGACCGGCTGTCTGTCCGGCCTCTCTGGATTGATGGAGAAGAGAGAGGCTCCTCGCCTCTGGGGCTGCAGGAGGGCAGTATTGTATACCGTAGCCAGGGGCGCCAGGGGCGGGGGCACTCGTTATCTGCACGGTATTGGGGTATAACTCCGTGGCACCACGCACAGTGGTTTACGAAATTCCGATGTTTAACACCGTACTACGCGTTACTCCAGTGTGGTCCAGTGATGTTGCGCGAGATATCAGCGGTGTTGCGGAACACATGGTACAGTATTTCTCAGGTATGGAAACACCCTCACCCGTGGCGACAGTTTGCACCGTTGTACCGCTGCCTGACGTGTCCAGCTAACGGTACCGGGACCGGGTGGGTCGCACGTCACGGTGTGGTGGGGCGGGGCGGGGCGGGGTGGGGCGGGGTGGGGCGGGGTGGGGCGGTCTGCGTGGGGAAGCAGACGGCGTGGCGCCCGTCAAGAGAAAGCGAGGGGAGCCGACGCGACGGCTGCTGAATGCAGAGGAGCTCCAGTCCCCTGCTGATAAACGGGGGTGCCGGTGTCACCGCGAGAGCGCCACGCCACGCCACACCACGCCACGCCACGCCACGCCACGCCACGCCACGCCACGCCACGCCCCGCCCCGCCCCGCCACGCCCCACCCCACCCCACCCCGCACCACCGCTGCCTCCAACCGGCCCGCACACAGGTAACCGCTAGCCGTGACACAATGCGAACGTTTACCAGAAGAAGCTAAGCTTCTACTTCCACTTTCCTCTATCCGCGCCTGCCCGCCCCTGCCATTCCTAACACCCACACACTCCTCCACACACATTCGCAGAATATGTTTCCACCCGAGGGGTCGTTAAGTTCGACACTCCGCGGGCTGATAATACCTAAAATATTCTTCTGTTGATATATTCTTACTACAGGAAATATTACATCTCTATTATGGCCTTTATTTAGAGCCTCAAAATTACCAATAATAAAGTGACATTCAATAATGCTCCGTAAATGGTGTAAAGGAGTTGACGTCACCCTGTATATACCTTTTTCCCAGCACACAATAACTCTGATCCCCGGAGGATCTCTCTCTCTCTACTTTTAACTTTGTCCAAACTCTATCCAAACTGCAGTGCAAATGCAGAAAACTGTAAATTACCTATGAAAAATGTACCAGTTATTTTTGACAACTTCAGTTGTTGCCACCTCTGTTTAACAAGCATACTTTTAACTTTCGATGGAGTAGTGATCCTTTCACCCCAGGCTCCCGCCCAGGCGCCGCCCGGCGCCGCCCCCATACCGAGCCCCACTATCTGCTCTCCAAACTGATGCGTCCGTCCGAACGGCTGTTACTTCTGCCTTCATTGCCGGCACTTGGCCTCTAGGGCGTGGCGGGGCGTGGCGGGGCGTGGCGGGGTGGGGTGGGGCTCCCTCCGGGGTGCGTCGGGGGCGGCCCCATCACCAGCACACGCGTGCGTCGTAGTCGTCCGACATGCGACCGGCAATTTATCTTGCAACGCTTATATTGTGTTTTCGGCCGTTTTTATGTACGGCTGTCAGCGCCCCCCCTCCCCCTCCCCCCTCCCCCCTCTGGCTTCTTCTGCACCTCATTCTGGCGAAAGACCCGTGTCACTCTGCTCCTATTCCTCTTGCTGTCCGTTGCCTCGTGTGTCTCTCACTGTAGGGTGATTCTCTCTGTCCTCGTCACTCTCATGGGGTGCCTCCATCAGGAGCGAGAGAGAGGTCACTACTAAACTCTGTTCGGAAGCAGCCCGCGCGCTATTCAGCCCCAGCCTCCCCCGCCGACCTGCCCAGTGTGTTCTATAGCCATGCGGACAAATAAGGTGTAAATAATGCCAGAGGAAACTGAAAAGTATTCGTTCGGCGTGGAAAGGTGGAGTGGGAGTGAGTCGTCAGACCTCAAGTCGGCTGTATTCGGCTTCACCCCGGCTGTCCGGCCCGTGCACCGCTGAATGAAGGCTTCAGGTGGAGGAGCGGAGCGGCCCATCAGCGGTCTCAAAATTAATCCGTCCGAAAGATGGAGTGTCTGCATGAATTATACACCAGCAAGGCAGTGCGGAGGGAGAGGAAGGGGCGGGGGGAGACATTAAATTTGAAGAGTGGATAATAATGGGCACCCGGGTATAAACTTGAGAAACAGGGGGAGATCCTCTCTCTTTCTCCGTTCTCTCTCTTTCTTTCTTCCCCTTCTATCTGCTCTCAGACTCTCTCCTCTCCTCGGTCTCGTTTGGAAGTGCGATTTATCGACACATTGTTTCGTTCCGAAACAGCCTTCTTGGGCCGCCCAGGCGAGAGGGATGAGGTATGAAGGCACGGATTGTAAGGAGAAATCAGGAAAGTTCACTAACGTAAATAAATTTTATTTTTAGGCCCGAAGTTTAGCCTTATGGTTTTGTCCGCGGATCCGATTATTTTTTTTTTATCAGTGTGGCCCCTTACCTACACCTTGATTATTTTATTTTTTTGCTCTGGTACATTTACCGCAAAGCTCTAAATGAGAACTTAAGGAGACAATCCACGGCTGGCTATTACGGTATGAGCTGGGGTGTGGAATTATTGGTCTTGTGGGTCCACTCCATGGGGATGGAAGAGCTTTGGGAGGGGCATGGCCTGGGCACAGCTTGAGGGAGGGGGACGACAGAATGTGAAAAAAAGGCGTGCGCCCTAGACTTTTGTGATGGCCGAGTTTTCACGTAGTTTCGTTCAGAGAATTGCCTCTCTCTTTCTCTCTCCCTCTCTTCCCGTGTGTCTCTTCCTCTCTTTCGTGTCTCAGGACGAGCGTTGGGTGTAGGAGTTTTCCCCCTCACTCTCATCTTTTTTTTCCCTTTGTTGTTGTTGTTGTTGCTCGCCGGATAATTCTCCCCCTTCCCCTTCGATTCGGCAGGGGACCACTTCTTTTTCTTAGCTGGGCCTATTTGGTTGTGACGAGAGCAGGAGGGACAACTGGGGCCAGGGGTAGCACCAACCAGAACAAGATTTGAACGCAGATCCACATATAAGCAATTTAATTAGATCGATCTATCCATACCGATCTCATTGACCGATCATTGCAGCTGGGATATTTTCCCTCTACCTCGTCTACTTCGTTGTGATTTTTTCTCTGTCTCTCGGCAAACAGCGTCAAAAATTACATCGACGGGATGAACCGGTAATTTTTCAGTCGGTCTTAAATAACGTATTTCACTGTAAAAAAACATTTCGTAAATTAACCGGAGGTATCTGTGAATTTGGTAAACGACCTGACTGTGAATTCACTCTTTATTCGTGTTCAAAAGAACTCTATAACTTAACAAAAATATTCCGTAACTTTCCAAAAGAATTCCGTAACGTTACAAATTTTATCTGTTGTTTCGTGATTTTTCTTGATAATCTACAAAATGTGATCCCCCCTCAAACTACAGGAAAAACGTGTTCACCTATTTAACAGCGAAACTTGTAAATTTGTTTCTCGTTTTTTTTTTACAGCAATTTTTTTTTTTTAATAATAAATGAAAACTACTTTTTGGTTCCTTAGCATCTGAGTAGGAATGGAAACAGATTTCTCCCGTATTTTAGAGGTACAGACAGCTCCGTAAATAAAATTACGGTGTGCGTTCCGTTGTCATTTCCGTCGTATGCTCTGCGGGATTTTTTAACAGTGATTTCCTCCTCTTCCATCCTGGCCAGTAGAATAAAAGTAAAGCTTCGAAACCCCGTCATATTGACAGTCCTTTACTTTACCGCTGCGGAGGCCGGGCCTGCTGCCGTGAGATGTGGTGTCTCTTTACATCGCGTATACCTTTGAATGAAGGCCTCGAGTATACGCTCCTTTCGCTTCAAAGCTGGTTTAATAAGAACCCACCAGTGTTGCCAGAAAGTTAGTCAAAAAACCGCGCCTGAAGGGACTGTATCCCCGCCTGCCCACTACACGCTAACTGGCAATGTACTTTTTCGTACATGTGAAATGTACGCATATAAACGTGCGGATTTATGTAAAAAAAATCGTGCAGAATTATGTAGAATATTGTACATGAATCTGTTTATTATTGTGCATTTTATCGACATGTAATAAATTCTGCAGATCTATGCACAATATTTTACACAATTCTGTAGGATTTTTTTTTACATAAATCCGCACGTTTATATGCGTACATTTCACATGTACGAAAAAGTACATTGCCAGTTAGCGTGCACTTATAGCCTTCAATAAAAAAAAGACGGTGTGGACCGTAGGCACAAAGAGGAATCACGTACCTACCGCACGCAACACGATGGTCAATCATTTGCCAGGTGGGATCGTAAAATGACTGGGATAGGGCGATTTTCGGTATGGAGTACAAGTGTTCTTTCGGAAATATCGAGAATTCTTACTGTTCTACACACTAACTGGCAATGTACTTTTTCGTACATGTGAAATGTACGCATATAAACGTGCGGATTTATGTAAAAAATCGTGCAGAATTATGTAAAATATTGTGCATAGATTTGCAGAATTTATTGCATGTCGAAAAAATGCACAATAATAAACAGATTCATGCACAATATTCTACATAATTCTGCACGATTTTTTACATAAATCCGCACGTTTATATGCGTACATTTCACATGTACGAAAAAGTACATTGCCAGTTAGCGTGTACTTACCGTAATAACGTACCGTGTCCAAGCCTTCTCGGTCTCATGCAAATAATTGACCATAATAGTCCGTGATTTTCATCGTACTTTTTTTGTGGCTTTATTGATTTATAAATCAAAGCCACAAAAAAAGTACCAGCGAAGTACCAGTACCAGCATTGAACATCTTAGGTGATAGAGACCGCGCGTAAAAGGGTAAGAGAGCAAGGGATGATATCATGGTTAGAAGGGACGATAGAGAGGTAGGAAGAGAGACCGAGAAAGAGAGAGTGAGAGACAGAGGGAGAGAGAGAGGGGGAAGGGGGTAGGGGGTAGGGGCAGAGAGAAACTGTGAAGGAGGCCGGGCCGGCGCTCAGCCTTCAGATTACGCCGGCCAGATCCCTCAAGCTGCCTCTCCCTCCACGCTACTCCACGCCACACCACGCTGGAGCACCCGTGAATACGTACTAATTCTGCCACAGTTTGGCTTTCCTTTTACCATCAGCGGGTGGGGAGCGAGTCTGCGCAGTCTGCGGCTGAGCGGGTGCGGTACAGGCCCACCGGCGCACCTGCCCTGACCTGCCGTCTCTCTCACTCTCATACCAGACCAAGGGTCTACCACTTTCATAATCCTCGTACACCCCTTTAGATGATTATTGATAACCACATAATCATAATCACGTAAAATTTCCAAATATTGACAAATTTTGACAAATATGGAGAAATGTTTTTAAATTTGACCAAAAGTTGCGTGATTATTGGCCAATAATCAGTAAATATGTTAAAGATTAACTCAAATAATCCTCGTGCGCGACTTTTCAAAGTGGTAAACACTTGTACCAGACCTTGTCTCAGCTGTCGTGACGAGAGTATGCCTTGAATATCATCTTTTTATATTTACATGACCAGGCGGGTTAGGTAAAAGACCACTCTCATCAATGCACTACGTGAGAGGTGATAGACCTCAGACTCAGAAGTCATCACGAGTTTTCATCGTGTAATATCCTCTGACTACAGTTTAGAGGCAATCAGTGAGTCTTGCCCTCTGGGTAGGTAGGAGGGCTTTCGGGCTGTATTTCATTTATTTTTCTTGTAATTTAGTTACAGGGGCGTATTAAGGGCCGACCGACAGGCGGTGCCCTTCAGGTTGCATACATACAGGGGTTTTGTAGCACAATTTGCCTACCTTTCAGGCGGCTGTCTAGAGGCCACCGGAGGGTAGTGTTTCCAATCGGTCGGATTCTCCCCAGCGCGCTCACCCGACGCGCGCTGGCAGCCCCGCCCGACCCGACCCGACCCGACGGACAGCTAGTCGGGTACGTCGGGTGAGCCGGACAGTCTCCGAATCACCGGCCTCCGACTGCACTTCCGCACGCTGTTCGGACGCAGACCCCTCCTCTGCTGGACCAGCAGGGCGAGAGGTGAGGTTGCGGGGACAGGTGACGTTGCTGTGGCAGAGCGGCGGGGAGACGTGTCGGCAGACTCGGAGTGTGTGTGACTTGAGGGACAGAGACAACTGCCAGCCACATCGTGCTGTCTCACTCTTACACTGGAAGCGTCGGGTGAGCGCGCCGGGGAGAATCCGACCGATTGGAAACACTACCGGAGGGGCGATCGCCCGCCCCCCCCTTAATACGCGCCTGTTTAGTTATTTGCTAAACCTTTCGGCTTGAAATTCTCAGTTTCTTTTAGATAATATCCTACATTGCGTTGACCTTTATGTGACTTTGACTGGAGAGAATTGACTCACAAAAATGACCCCCGGTGTTACGACTTCAGTGAAACTGTATTTCATGTATTTTCTGTCTATCGCGGTCGTTCCTGCATTGAAGGACCAGCACTGTGAAAAATATTCGTAAGGGTTACCGGAAAATTTTTTATGATAAATGTTGTTAAGTTATAACTTCCATATGTATTGTTACGATGATTTTCTTTTTTACACCATGAGTTGACTTAGTTTTCTTTGACGAGTAAGAATTTGCTGTCGTTAATTTTAGAACTCTGTTTCCCAATCGCAAATTACGTAAAAAGCTGCAAATTTACGATTTTTATTTATTTATTTATTTATTTATTTTTTTTTTTTTTTTTATTTTTTTTTGGACAGTAAGGGGGCCTGGCTTGCTGCGCATTCCCATTCCACCTCTGATCTCGATCGCAGTGTGAACGTGGACGAACGGAATATTGATTATCGAAGCGCTGATCGTCCACCACCACCTCGCCCGCTCGAGTCTGCCATCGCGACCGCCCGCCCTCGCCCCTCCCCGCCTCCCCGCTCCGTCCCCTGCTCCATCCAGGAGGGGATGATTTAATAGTGGTCCGATCGTTGGACCGTGGTCTATTCAGGATTGGCTGTTGTGTTCCCGTCGCTTCCTATTCTGTGCGACACCTCCCTCCGGCCTCCTTCCCCGGCGCGCCGCTCGCAGCTCATCGGTGCGTGGAAGGCAGCGTGCGCAGCGTGCCCTGGGAGCCTCATACAAGTCGCTGCCTTGCTTGTTCCGGCCGTCTTCTTTCTCACTCCCACTCACTTCTAGACCACCTGTGCCTCGACAGAGAGGCCCTTAGGGTGGAAACACTCAGAGGAGCGCGGTGCTCTTCAGGGGGAGAGAGAGAGAGAGAGAGAGAGAGAGAGAGAGAGAGAGAGAGAGAGAGAGAGAGAGAGAGAGAGAGAAGCAGAGCAACAACAACAACAAATACACCAACAAGAGAGAAAGAGGGAGGGAAAAAAAGTAGGGCGTTGGCTGTGTGATGCTTCAAGAGATCGTCCAGATATTTCGTCTTTGAAGAGTTTCTTTCCAATGTTGCGGCTTTTTCAATATGCACCGGCCTCGCACCTCAATACTACTCTGCGGTGCGGGTACATCGCGACCCCCGGGCGTGGTGGGGCGGGGTGCGGGACTGGCCGGGCGGGGCCGGGCGGGGCGCAACCGGCTGGCGCAGGGTGCTCCGGCTAAAGCGTTAATTTTTAATTACTTGCTCCGCCCCCCGTATTTCGGCCCCATTCAAGTTGTGACACCCCGTGGCGGCGCTGGCGGGGCGCGCCGGACCCGTCCCGGCCCAGGGCGGCGGGGCGAGGCGTGAGCCGCGGCCGGAATATTGCCTGCTTCCCTCTATACTTCTTCAAATTAGTTCTGATAGAAATATTATCTCGGCCAGCTAGCTCCGCGAGTTTGTGTTTTATTCTTTACCTCCCGTTCCCCCTTCCCAATCTTTTTCATCCCTGCTCCACTCCCCCATTGACTTGAACCTTACTATTTTCTATTTTTCTGTAAGTTGTCTCTGAGTGACAGCAGCGCCCGCGGAGTGAGGTTAGCTAAATCCAGGATTTCTAGGAGACCGAAGACCAAGCAAATCTTAAATCTTGTGTTGTGCAAAGTTATCGCCGTTTTCGGGCGCGTCTCTTGACCTGACTGTCTCTCCGAAAGCAGTTTCATGATAGTTTGGGTGGCCCATGTAACGCCGTGAGCCGAACGTAAAGCCAACGCTCGCGCACGTTCTGAGAAGAGGAGCAGCTAATTGTTTTGGGTCGCGGCGCCGCGCAGCGCCGCCCATGGGCTGGACCGGTGGAGTGCCCTTGGTCTGCATTAGCCGAGTAATTTACTGCGGCAGCGAGAGTTGTGCAAGTTATTTGACCAGCCTCATGATTAATGCTCGCCTCTGTTGCTCCTCTTCTGTTCCTCTCTTCTTTTCTCTCTCTCTCTCTCTCTCTCTCTCTCTCTCTCTCTCTCTCTCTCTCTCTCTCTCTCTCTCTCTCTCTCTCTCTCTCACACACTTCCCCCCTCCCTCTCTCCCTCTCCTGACTCTCTAACTCAACGGACCTAGTCTTGGAGGGAGACACGCAGCCGCAGAAATATGAATGTAATCCAACTATATTTATCTCTCCTTCTCTCTCTCTCTCTCTCCCCCTCTCTCTTATTCCGGTTTCCGCGAGGCCTCTTTTGCTCTCAGTGCCACTTTAATCTCGATTCCGAGCTTGGGGTCTGAGCGGATAGTAAAAACAAAAGCACAAGGCGATAAAGGGGCGGAGGAGAGGGACATACGGGGAGGGGAGGAGAGGGTCAAACAGCCCAAGTTATGGCGTTGTCGGGTCGGCCCTTTTTACCGCGGCGTCAAGTGGACAATGCGAATGGATTGTCGCCTCCCCACCCTCTCACTGCTAAAGCAAGGCCTCGAGTGTGCCTGACATTTTCCGTTTTCTAGATTTTCATTTTTGCCCTTTGTTTTTTCGCAAGTAGCATAGAGGCCCGCATATATTATACGGCCTAACCGGCTCCTTTCCTCTGGTCTTGCGCCTCTAAAGAAGTCGGAATAATCCTCTTTTCGCTCCCCGCCCCCTGGCCCTGGCCCCGCGCGTCTCCCCCCTTGCGCATTGCGCGTAGTCCGGCGTCGACCGATTCAGCCTCAGCCTGCGAAGGTTGTCTCACGACCTTCCACTCCGTAATCTAAAATCGCTTTATATTTGCAAGTTGACTGTCGTGTTTTGAGCTTATTAAAATCCTAATTTTCTTCGTTCCGAAAGTGCTCCAATGATAGTTTGAAACGCCAAATTGGCCAAATTCCAGACAGTACCAGCAAGGATAGAGTAATCCCCTTCGGGCCGGGCCGGGCTTGGCCGGGCCTGCGCTATTAAGAGCTTACAGTGATTTTCAACGTGAGCTACAGTGAAACCCAGCAGCACCGCGGAGCTTACGGTGAGATTCACCGTAGCACACAGTGAAATTCACCGTACTCTGGAAACGCAAGTGTGTACTTGAATGCAGTATGTCCTGCATACCTCCATGTATTCAGGAAATAATGTGTACTTAGTCAAGTATGCAGGAAATAATGTGCACCTGGTCAGGTATGCAGGAAATCCTGTGTACTTGACCAGGTACACACGAAAACCTCCATACATTTATGGGGGAGATTTAGTGTGTACCTGTTCAAGTACACAGGATATCACTAATTTACCCTATACTAGGTACAATTTTATTACAATATTTTATTGTACTTCGAAATAACGGTAAAAAATTGTAGTTAAATTGTAGTTTTTTCTCACAGTGTCACACCTCGCCGCTACGCAGCCTGCGGCCTGCTAGCTGCTCCGCAGGGCGCGCTGGCTGCGCTAGCCCAGCCGGCTGGCACCGCAACATGATTGCATATTGTCTCCTGACGCTCTCGCCCTAACTTTGTCGATAATGACCCACCTCGTCTCGCTCCTCCCTCACGAATAGACAGACTGTCCCGCCCGCTGCCACCAGCCAGTCCTCTCCTCGGGCTGGAGTTCATGGAGGTAGGTCTGGACGGGTGAGACGGGGCGGGGCGGGGCGGGGCGGGGCGGGGCTTGGTGGGTGGGACGGCCGCCGAGGAGGTTTGTCATTAGACATTCTACCTCGTGACGGCGGGGGCCCACCCCGCCCCGCCCCGCCCCGCCACGCCCCGCCCCGCCACGCCACGCCACGCCCCGCCCCGCCCCGCGGCCGCCCCGCACTAGGCCCCGCCACGCCTCCGCTGTCTGCTCAAGAGCTACTGTACTACCGTCGCCGGCACGAGCCCAGCCACCCCGCCTTCGGATCCTGAATGGGAGTCGAACGTTTACTTGGGACGCAATCCTAGCGTTTGGGTTTACTACGGACGCAAACCGCTACATTGTGAGGCGCGGCTCTCCGTATCTCTCCTCTTTTCTCTCCTCTCGGCCGTATACGTCTCTTCACCCCTCCCTCAACCTCATCCCCAGATTAGTGTCGACATACAGCCCCAAAAGTGTTACATTCTCCGAAGGCATCGTTCAGTCGTGCAACAAGGTTTTCTCCCTGTTGAAGTTCTGCGAATATTCTCACTCCTCAAAAAGTGCAAAGCATTTGCTTCGTAAACTTACAAAGAATAAAGTATAATTCGTTGGCTACGAAGCTCGTGTGCTTCGCAGACTGCACAGATATTCTTAGCAGCCTACAAAGTGTCTGTTTTCTTTGTAAGTTACGAAGCAAATGCTTTGCACTTTCTGAAGAGAGAGAATTCTTTGAAGCCCTACAAAGCAAATACTGCAATTCGCAAAACTTTAACAGTGCTGAGGAAAGGAGGTTGACATTATAGGCCAGAGCTACCAAAGACGTTTATAACGCCACAAATTAAGTTATCACTCAAACGTACTTTGATTCATATTGGCATATTAAATGTAGCTTTACTCGCTTCCTTTTCTTCCTTATTTTCCTTTTACATTCATTCTGAAACAGTTGAAAATCTACAAGTTATAATTCTCTCTCCTATACGGGCGAGAATTCGATTGCAATTAAGTTACTCGGTGGAGGGTGAGAATTTATTTCCTCGCTCTATTCGAGGAAGAATTTTCTTACCTCACGCAAATAAAGTGAGGATTCGTGCTGTAATAAAGAGGGGCAAAAAATCCTAATAGAGCTAAAAAGTAACTCGCTTGAAAAGAGTGCACTCTAAAAAAAATTACGAAATTCTGTATCATTTTTATGCAGTAATTAACATATCACTTGTGATACAGGAAAATGATACAGATTTTTGTATTTTGTGTTAAAATTATGTACGAATCATCCAAATTCCGTAAAATTGATATAGTATTTTCTGTATCAGATACACAAGTTTGTACAGCAAGTGATATGTAAATTACTGCGTAACAATATACAGAATTTCGCACTGATTTTTTTTAGAGTGTGAGGTTCAAAATTGTCACTCCAATCAAGCATAGGAAAGTATCCTTTATTTTATTTTATTATTTTTTGGGGATCGGGGGTTGAAGAATGAGTGTTTGAGTGCTTGCAGTGAAGACTTAATTTTTTGTATGTATCTTGAACCTGTCCTGGATCGTTTTAGGTGAAATGCAAGAGGAAATTTTGCTCCTGGTTTCGTGCCAAATTAAGGTTCCTTTCGGAGGCGCTATTCGAAGTCAGCTCGCACCTCGTAAAACTCGGCCTCCCCGCCAAACGAGCCGATTGGAGCAGCGGCTGATGCGATCCGAGAGGCTGTTAAAGAGCGAATTTGTTTCCAGCCTGCCGCTTACCCCAGCTTACCCCGCCTTTAAAATGTTGCAACAATGGAGTGGAGTGGAGCATGAGGAGAAAGCAGGTCGACACGCCTCTGTAGGCTTACTTATCCAAACAGTGCACCTTTCTTCTTCATTTTAGGCAACGGAGTTACCTTCTCAAATCGCTAGGAAACGTATGTTATTGTTTTAAGCCCCTTAAGGCAGGAAAAAACTGGTCGAGGGGTTTTGATAATATCACCTATAGTTATAGTGTTTTAACTGTGACTGTTAAAGTTTCATTGAAATTTAAACAACAAATTTTCTGTAAATTTGAATTGAAAATTCAGTCCCTATGGTAATGTTTGAATTGTCAGCTTTAATCAACAGGAAAAGGGGATATTTTTTTGAAGGGGGAAGGACAAGCCGAGCCAACTTGGAGCAAAAGAGAAAGCCCGCATTTTTTCATTTTTGCAAAATAATTGTTCATTTGGTTTGCAACTATGAGTTTTGTGGTGATTGTTTGCGGCGTTAGCGTTGGAATACAATACACCGCGGCAAGCGACGGGTGTGTAACTGAGGTAATCAGGTATTTACCATACAATATTAGTAAGCCCTGGAAATCCATACTCTTAATTTGAAGTTCGGTAGGAAATTTTGTGTAACTGTGTACAAATTTATTCTTAATCGTCTCTGAAATTGAAGCCACGATAATGTATGTACGATATGTACTATAATGTATGTACGATATGTACGATAATGTATGTACGATATTTACGATAATTTCTGGCTAATTTTGTTCGGAGATTTCCGCACTTGATGAAAACGGAAACGTCCGTTCAGATCTCCATAATAACTGGTAGTTTCTGCAGCACCGTAGGAAAAAAAATACGATTTCAGGAAATCCTGGTAGGCACGAAGTTCGTTAATGTTTTTGTTTCACTAAATATTTCAGTAGATGATGGCTTAAGTAAAAAATTTACTATAAGAATTCTAGCCTTATGATTCATGTTATTGAATTTGTTTTATTTAAGGGTCACTAGTTCAGCGGGCCGCATGCCAAATTTTAGCTTTCTAGCTCAAACGATTTAGAAGTTAGTCTAGTCTTTCAGTAAAAATTCTCCGATCAGCTTGATTTTTGAACTGTAGGCTTGTTGTGCAATGGGCATTCGAACATTGCTTTAACATTTTTATTCTAACGTGTCGTTCGAAATTTTATTTTTTGAACTACCGTCTGAGTTGAATCAACAGCCCCCCTCCTTTTTTCCACCCAGCTACGGTTCTCCTCCCGTGCGCGCCGGGCAGGGCAGAGGGGCCGCGCGGGCCGAGGGGCCGAGCGGCCGAGCATCAGCGACAATGCCGATTCGGCTTGGCTCGCCATCGAAACTGGCACTATTCGCAGTCGGCTGGAGGAGGCGTCGCCGCCTTATAGACAGAACGGGGGGCGTTTGAGGTGGGAGTGCCCAGACCTCCCTTCTATAGTTCTAGGCTGGGACCTACACTCAACAAAAGAAGGCTGGGGGAGGCGCCGCCGCCTTAAACAGAACGGAGCGCTTTTGAGGTGGGAGTGCCCAGTCCGATCCCTTTCGTGGTACTAGGCTGCGCTGGGACCTCGCTCCACTCAACAAAAGAAGGCCGGTGGCTCGGCGGCTCGCTCACGCGTCCTCCTCGCGACTTAACTCGCGTCCACTACCGAGAGATGGCGCCACTAGCGCACGAAGCGAATTTAACTATTTATTTTACCCGAACGAAATGTTATACAGCCGAAATGACTGTGAAAACAGGAGTTTCAGACCCACGGAAATCGTTTCCCAAAGTTTCACGGAAGTTCAATCAAAAATTAAAATTAAAATCGAAAAATAATTCACGTAAATGTACACCATTTCAAGCATTCTGCTCACCAGATAAAATCAAACTTCCCAAACAGTTTTCTGCAGGTGAAAAACCACTGTAAACGCATTCAGTTCGCCATGTCAACGTTCCGATAACTTTACACAATGATTTAAAGTCGCGAGGTGGGACCCTCAGCCCCCGGCCGTGGCGGCCATGGTTGAAAGAGGGCCGGCGGGGTCGGCGACACGGCGCCTCACGCGACCGCCTCAAACCAACCTAGAATATATTTGGCAAGTTTTTTAATTTAGTGACGACGTTAAGTTACGTTGCAGGCCTTTAGCACACAGGTATGGGAGGCACTACACATTCACAAGGAACGCAGAGGCAGACTTGGTGAGAGCCAGCCCCCCAGCGAGCCAGCTGTCAACAACCCGCCTTGACAACCACTAAATCGAACCAGCAGCCAAGAATTAAAGGGTCCTAGTTTCACATTTGCCACACACTTACCATTAAATGAAATAAAAATTTAAAATATTAGGTCAAAACTCTCTGTGAGAGCCCAAATCGTGAATTTTATCCGCCTCACATTTCCAACACAAACATGGCGCCGAGCGGGCCAGCTATAAACAACGCCGCCTTGGTGTCCACTCAAACCAACTCAAAATATATTTTGCTAGTTTTAGATTTAGTAACCACGTAAAATGATGTTGCAGGCCTTTAGTAAACAATTGTGGAAGCATCCACGCAATACCACGGAACACAAGGGTAGACTTATTTGTATCTTTTAATGAAAACATGACCTGAGGACTGACTCTGAGGTTGGCGGTATTGTCACAAGCCCCGCCCAAGGCCAAATTACAGTCCCAGCCAACAATTAGGAGCCGCGGCGGCCAGCTAGTGGTCACGTTTGAAAGTCTCCTGGTGGTGAACCCTTTAACATGGCGTAAATCTGCAACGATTCTGACGTGACCACTCCTTGCGTTGACACTTTTGGATATCGAGGTACAAAGCAACAGGCGACCGTTTTCATTGGCTGGATTTTCGCGCGAAATAATGTTATTGGTCAGAGCCGACTCGGCTCCATGACGAGTCGAGTATAACCATAGAAACAAAGATTTTAGATCGAAATTTCTCAAAATTGGCCACCAACTTTGGGCTGGCATTTCAGCAGTGAACTAAGGAGATTGAGTTCTACCTCTCTGCCAAGTCTTATCAAAATCCTATAGAAAAATCAGGATTTAGGTAAGGGGCCGTGCTAATAAAAAAAAATACGATTTCAGGAAATCCTGGTAGGCACGAAGTTAATTAATGTTTCTGTTTCACTAAATTCTTCGGTAGAAGATGGTTTATATAGAAATTTTCTTTAAAAATTCTAGCCTTATGGGTCATGTTGCTAAATTTGTTTTATCTCAAGGTCACTATAGTTCAGTGGGTCACATGCCAAATTTTAGCTTTCTAGCTGAAACGATTTAGAAGTTAGCCTCTCAGTAAAAATCGTGCTATCAGCTTGATTTTTGAACTGTAGGCTCGTTGTGCACTTGGCATTCGAACACTGCTTGTATATTTTTATTCTAACATGTCGTTCGAAATTTTATTTTTTGAGCTACTGTGCATGAGTAGAATCAACAAGTCCCCGGCCCCGCCGGTCCTCCTCCCCTGCGCGCCGCGCCGAGGGGTCGAGCAGCCGCGACAATGGCGACTCGGCTCGGCTCCCCTTTCCACGTTGTTTTCCCGAGACAAGTCGAGTATTACCATAGAAACGAAGATTTTAGATCGAAATTTCTCAAAATTGGCCACCAACTTTGGGCTGGCACTTCAGCAGTGAACTAAGGAGATTGAGTTCTACCTTTCTGCCAAGTCTTATCAAAATCCTATAGAAAAATCAGGATTTAGGTAAGGGGCCGTGCTAATAAAAATCGGATCCTGAGACAAAACCATAAGGCTACTTCGTGCCTAAAAAAAAATCGGATCCTGAGACAAAACCATAAGGCTACTTCGTGCCTAAAAACTAACTTATGGCTTGGAAGGACTCGTCCGTACCGATCATGGAACCGTCATCGGTTCCGTACTAGGACATTTTTTTTTTTTACAGTGCAACATTTCTTGTCTCATTTTCTTACGAATGTGCTATCCGTAAGCTTTTACAAGCGTAATATGCTCTAGAAACGCAAGTGTGTACTTGAATGTAGTATTTCCTGCATACCTACATGTATTCAGGAAATACTGTGTACTTTGTCGGGTATGCAAGAAATCATGTGTACTTGACCAGGTACACAATAAATCTCCCCCATAATTGAATGGAGGTTTTAGTGTGTACCTAGTCAAGTACACAGGATTTCCTGCATACATGACCAAGTACACAGGATTTCCTGCATACTTCACTAAGTACCCAGTATTTCCTGAATACATGTAGGTATGCATGCAGGAAATACTGCATTCAAGTACACAGTTGAGTTTCCAGAGTGGATATCAAACTATCCGTCTTACGTAAAAAATCGTCGGCAATGTGGATACTATTTTTCTCATTATAAAAATTGCTAGATTTGTAATTTAAGAAGTGTAAAACGTTCAAAATCATCCACATTACGAACGATTTCATCTTTGTTATGGAGAATTTGAGATCCGTACTATACGCTGGCACAAAATTCTCTGTAAGCGAGTCCGTACTAATGAAATTGCAGAGTGTGGGTGCGGGGGGTGGGACTAAGGGAATGACGACAGGCAGATTCGCCTGTTTACCCTTGCCTGCAGACGTGTCTGTGCTCTCTCGTGAATCTGCGTGCGGTCATTCCTTGAGTCCCACCCCCGCACCCACAGTCTCTACAAAATGAAAGTGTGACAAGGTAATGGTCTCTGAACATATACACACTAAATGGAAAAGGACAATTTTGTCCCAAGAAACGTTGCGTTTTTGTGCACGCCAATCCCTTTTGACAAATTTGTGAAATAATTCAGGCGCGGCGGAACGTTTTCAGGCCAGAGGGGGGCAAGGCCCGGGTGCATTCGGCGCCCCCCTCCCGGCGTTTTGGCGCCCCCTTCTCAAAAATCGCATTTCCGGCGAATTAGGCTCAAAAATAGCACTAAAATTGTGATTTTTTTTTGGTGTGATTTTTTTTGAAGAAATATTGTTTGATTTTGGCAGTTTTGATTTTCCTCCTCTGAGTAAGGAGGGGTAACGGTTAACAGAAACTCAAACAATGATTAGTTCGTCTGCTTGCTGCAAAAGTGGGTGAGTAGGTTGCATCAAATAAGAAAGAGACAACGAAACGCAGGGGGACAAAACAGGTAAGAAGGTGTATGAACGGCAGCTCTGGACTGAGCGTCTAAGTACAAGCAGAGCCTGAATGCCACTTCACTGCAAGTATGTTTCAGAGTGTAGGATGAACGCCCCCAACCAGAGGGAGAAAGAGGACAAAACGAAACAAACGCGTCCCGGACCCGAACATATACTGCCTCACTTTGAAGAGCAAGGGGTGAAGGTCTAGTGTAGTGTCTATGAACGCCCCCATTGCAGCACCGAAAGCCCTCGCCCCAGCGGCGCCCCATGGAGCCCTTGCCCGGGGAGCGCCCACCACGGGAGCTCTCGACCCGGAGGCGCCTTCCCGAACCGGAAGCCCTCGCCTCGGGGGCGCCCCCAGGCAGGCGCCCTCCTACGTGAAGGCCCCCCACCATCCCCTTACAACCCCCTTGCCGAGAGCCGGGAGGCGCCCTTTTACAGAAATCGCTTCCATTCCCTGCTGGCCTGCGGGCGCCTGCGGCGCCCTCTGATGGGAGCCCAAGGGCGTCATACTAGGGGCGCCCGTCGCGCCCAACCGAGGCGCCTCACGGCGCCCCTTTCAGGGCGCCTTCGGCGCCCCCCTGGCTGCGCCAGGGGGGGGCGGTGCCCCCCGTGCCCCCCCCTGTTCCGCCGCGCCTGAAATAATTTGGGACGATTTGTAATATTTCGGATGCAAAATTGTCTCAATTTAGTGGGACAATTTGTCCAAAGAAAATGATGTGTACTAAAACGCAACATTTTCTGGGACAAAATTGTCCTTTTTCATTTCGAGTGTGAAAAACGAAACAGTGAGGTATAAATTCCTGAGAAAGTGTTGAGCCAGTGTACTGAAGCGCTCCTCGCGTCCTCGCTATGTCCTCACGGCCTGTCCTCTCTTCTGCTCCAGGGCTCCCGGTCTCCGCCCCGCCCCGCGCGCCCCGGGCGGCGCCAGGGCTGGCGGCAAGGACGCCAACAAGGTGAGTCTGGAGGCGACGCGTTCCTGCCCTCCCCGGCCCGCCGCGGCTGGCAGGCCTCACGCGGGGTACACTCTAAATAAAAAAGGACAATTTTGTCCCAGAAAATGTTGCGTTTTTGTACACATCATTTTCTGGGGACAAATTGTCCCACTGAATTGATACCATTTTCGTCCGAAATATTACAAATCGTCCCAAATTATTACACAAATTTGTCAAAAGGAATTGGTGTGCACAAAAACGCAACATTTCTTGGGACAAAATTGTCCCTTTTCATTTAGTGTGTACATGCAGATTCGTTTCTCAACACATTAAAAAGTTTCGCTTATTGTCAAACAATGCGTTAAGTGCGCTGTTGGAAAATACCACGGTAAATCCCTACGGTACGCACCGTAAATTTGTTACCTGGTCCCGGACCGTAATTTTTGACTACGGTCTGAATCTTACGGTACACACTGTAGCCTGCAAATATGTTGGGGAAGTTCAATGGAGCACATTCCATCCACAATGAAGTACAGTTCTTACCGTAAGGATACGTTACGGTCTGACCGTACACGAAAACTACGGTGCGGACCGTAGGCATACCGTAATTCCCTACGGTATTT
Source organism: Frankliniella fusca (assembly GCA_029379305.1). Classification (NCBI taxonomy): domain Eukaryota; kingdom Metazoa; phylum Arthropoda; class Insecta; order Thysanoptera; family Thripidae; genus Frankliniella; species Frankliniella fusca. The sequence continues at coordinate 733,929 of JAHWGI010000283.1, forward strand.
TTAACAGTGTGTTCCATTTTCAAAAACGGGAGAGAATCAAAAAACAGAAATCTTATCGTCGAAGCCAAGTGTGCGTTTATCCCGGGTCAAATCCCTCTGCACTGTAAATCAGAGAGTCATGTTTTTGACTAATATTGAGCGACGTATAATACGTCGCCCAAAAGAAGTGAGGAAATTCTATATCGCTCATTTAGAGTGATGAGCATTGGCACGGACATCACTCAAATCGAGCGAGATGGCTTGATATCGCTCGTTTTGAGTCATGTCGGTTACGGTTCATACCAACGAAACGACTCAAAAGGAGTGATATTATTAATGTCATTCTGCCAGGAGCGATTAAATTTGGGTCACCAATATCGCTCTCTTGAGAGCGAGAATGCTCACTCCTCGGTTTACAGTGTGCTCACACTGTTAGTTGATTTCGCCATTTTACGATAAAATTGCTCACGAACAGTTCTTAGTCTGCATTTCAAGAACAGTCTTTGTCAAATCTAGAAATGGGGACTGCTCGTCGGTAAGTAAACTGTTCGTAAAAGTACAAGCGTACACCTATTCAAAGGTGTGAATAACAGTCACATACACTCTAAATGGGAAAGAACATTTTTGCATCCAGGTTAGATGTGTCTTTGTGCACATCTTCACCAGGATGCTAAATAGTCTTCAATCCGAAGACAAAAGAGGCTGTTTGTACGTCTTCTCAGCAACAAATATGTATTTGCTGGAGATGTGCACAAAGACACAACTAAGCTGGATACAATATAATGTCCCATTTGGAGAGTAGATAATTTACAAATCTAGGAAGTTACAAACTGTCCGTCAAATACATCAAATGACAAGTATTCATTTTCTAAGCATAACGAATAGTTCGTAAACAAAATTTAATAGGATTTTCATTGTTAATTTACGATGAAATTCCCTACAGTGTACCAAACTCTTGTGGAATTCTCTACGTAGTTTTGTAAACCTTCCTTTTCTCATGAAATTTCATGCGCAATTAGTATCAAAATTGAGCATAAAAGTACACCACATCTTTTGATAAACAAATCATGCAATTCAAAGCAATTTTGTTCATAACTGCTCGTCAAATTATTCGCAGCAAGGCAAAGGCAAAGCTGTATAAAGAAAGTTCATAGGTATTTAGTGTGTGCCGGCGGGGCCTCGTGTTTTCTCATTCCTCTTGTGATTTTTACCTCGGCGAAGTTACCAACGCATTTATGCAAAGATAAGGTATACACGATTCTGTTTTGAACTTCAAACAAATTTGTTTATTCCCTCTGAATAAATAATTTTGTTGATATGAACTGTTGTAACGACAATCACAGTTGTTGATACCTATTCATAGTATTGTTGTTGTTACGTATCCATGCACAGAATTGTGGATGGCTAAAAATGATCACATCCGTAAGGAGTCTGAGAGTGTGGTCTGTTCAGACAAGCCGGCCCGGGCCCCTATAGATTCTCAGGCACACGAGGTGGATGTTGTCGCTGGGTCTCATTAAAATGTCTGCGGCAGCACGTTACGGCATGTGCCTCTGCGTGTCTGTGTGTGCGTGTGCTCGTGTGCTCGTGTGTGCGTGTGTGCGTGTGCGAGCGCGTCCCTCCCGCCTCTTATTTTCGGGGAGACAAGCGAGGCACGACACGACACCGCCCCTTGCCCCCTCCCCCCTTTTTATCCCCCGTGCTCCGCTCAGGACTCGCCTCCAAGGACACTCGAGCTCTGTGGAAACCTTTCGAATACACGTTGCAAAGAAACCGACAGCTTCGCAAACGTCCTTTGTTCGTTAGCAAACTACGCGCTAAATTCCTATAAACCTTTTTTTTTTTTTTTTTTTTTTTTTTTATAAAAAAAAAATATTTTTTTACACGCAGCTACAGATTTCTGTACTCTATTTAAACCAAGTGTGCGATTGAACAACACTTTCATAGTCTGCACGTGCAAGTGAGTAGCTCGGCATCTGTGCAATTGCAAGTGTCAAACTCGCCACTTGTACACTTGTAAGTGTTCAAACTCGATAGTGTTGTGCACATGCAAGTGTTCAATAAGGGAAGTGTTGCACGTGGCAGTTGAACACTTGCAAGTGCACAAGTGTCGAGTTGAACACTTGCAAGTTACACGCTAATTTGATTTGTATTTTTTATTTGTTCAAATTTAAACAATCACATCTTTTGTACATATTTGTGCGTGCATTTGAACACTTAAATGCATAATTTTATACAAAATAATGCAGTGTTGTGCATACATTTGTGCGAAACGAAACTCAGATTTAACTTTGCACAAACGTTTGCACAAAAATGTACAAATACATTTTGCGTTCACAACTGGCGAGTTTGACACTTGCAATTGCACAACTACCGAGTCTTACACTTGTACGTCTTAGACTGGAAGTTGCACTCGTACTAATGTTGAACTGTTGCACACTTGGTTTAAAAGCGTAAGCATAATTTTGAAGCCAACTCTGAACAAACAAAATAAGTTGACTTTGGACAATTTTGTTTATAGTTGCACACAAAATTATGCGTCCACAGAGCATGTTAACAATAAGAAATCTGTAGCTGCGTATAAAAAAAAGTTCATAAGACTTTAATGTGAGTTAGCAACGGTTCGTAAGCTCACGAACTTTTTCGGCTCTGCAAGCAAGACAAGATTGCAAGCTGCGAAAAAGGCCGCGATTGCGAAGCTGCCAAATGCTTCGCAGCTTCAGAAGTATAGTTTGTAATATGATCCTTCGCAAGGCTTTAACAGCGAGGTCTCTTGTGGTTACTCAGCCTCTCTGTCTTTCTCGCTCGCTCGCTCGCTCGCTCACTCACCCACTCACTCACTCACTCACTCACTCACTCACTCACTCACTCACTCACTCACTCACTCACTCACTCGCTGCTGGCTGACCTACATTTCACGTTATAGGACAGTCAGAACGCATAGGCCCGATCAGAAACAGATAAAACCGATCTGGTTCCGCCTGAAGCAAACACGACACCTGCCTTCTCTCTGAATTCTCCCTCTCCCCTTCGGCCCCCCTTCCCCCACCCCTTTCCTTGCCTCCCTCTTTCTGCTGCGCTCACTCTTCCCCGCAGTCTACAGCCCGACGTTTCGTCCGGGGGTATAATTATGATCCGCTGCAATCCGATCGCGCGCTGTGGCGCGGTGTGAGTCGCGGCACTCCGTGTAACCGGAGCCCGGAACCCGGAGCCCGGTCCGTCCGCCGCGGAGGCGTTGATGGGCTCCGCCAGGGCCTGTTTGCTTCGGCACCGCACTGCCCGCCTCCGGAGGCTCCGGAGGCTCCGGAGGGGAAGTCCTCTCAGTGGGCGCCGCCCCGCGCCGCCCCGCGCCGCCCCGCGCCGCCCCGCGCCGCCCCGCGCCGCCCCGCGCCGCCCCGCGCCGCCCCGCGCCGCCCCGCGCTACCCCGCAGTGCAGCGGCTCTCAGCCCGTGACCATTGGGTGGGCTGGGGGTGGGGCGGGACGGAGCCGCCCCTGAGCCCAGGGTCCACAAAGACCCACCGGCCGCGCCTGCCGCTCCACCCGTCCCACCTCGCCTCGCATCCGCATGCCTCGAAGAATTCTTTTATACACGAAAGACGCTTGAAACTAAGCCTCTAAAAATTGCACACGACTCAGCATTTTGCACATTCTTAACAACTGCATTTTGAATTTATTTATAAAATATTTGTTTCACATCGTGAAGCGCCACTTGCAGTGTGCTTTAATATCTCGAAAGCAACTCAAAAAGTAGTAAATAAATTGACATTGACGTCGCGGTACAGTGCCCATTAAACCTGCAGGGTGATTCCGCACCCTGGTTTCGTCGCTCTCTCCTTGTCGCACTCATGGGGCACGAGAGGTGCAAGAGGGCACGGGAGGCGGGAGGTGCAAGAGAGAGGGCACTACAGAACGGTGTTCGGAATCGCCTTGCTGCTGGTTTTGGACGCCCGGCGGCGCCCCTTCCACCGCGGGCCGCTCTCGTCCTTCACCCGACTCGGGTCCGGGTGGGGCCGTCGTCCCGGAGGTGGGCTTTGAGCCCAAAGAACCCTCTCCTCCCCCTCCCCCTGCTGTGCAGCGGTCCTTCTAGGCTGGCAGGTTTAACCGCAGGAATGCAGGCGGTGAGCGGGCCAGAGGTTCCTGTGGGGGAGCGTGGGGTGGGGTGGGGCGAGGTGGGGCGGGGCGGGGTGGGGTGCGGTGGGGTGGGGTGCGGTGGGGTGGGGTGCGGTGGGGTGGGGTGCGGCGGGCTGAGGCCTTCCTCGTGGTATAGGCCTGTAAGGGGGTGGCAGGATTCGCCCCTAACAGTTTACGTGGTCGTCAAATAATACCCCCCCCCCCCAATCCCCTTGCCTGGCCTGTCTCGGGTGCAGTAACAGCCATTGATTGCCATCAGAATACCCCTTTAAAAGGCCGCCGGCCCTGCCCCGGCCCGTTGTCGCATCGTTCAAGCTCGGCTCTGGCATTGGCCGCCAGAGTCGAGCCGGTCGGTATGCGTTATTCACCCGGACCAATTAAGAGCTGAGCCGAAAGCAGAGCTCAAGTTTGTTTTTCATCCCCCACCCCCCTCTTGCTCGCCCCACCCCTCCCTATTTTCTCGCCCCTCTCTGGTCAAAAGTTCGGAGCGATAGTGAATAATTTTCACAACGCCACGGGGTTTGGCGTAAAGCGGGCATCGGGGTGGGGGTGGAGCGGGTATGGTGGGCAGGCGGGCGGGGATCCGTACCTGAGCACTGACCTCGCAGGCCGCTTAGAGTCCTCGAGAGAAACGTGAACCCGCGAAATGCGTCGAGCAATACCTCATACCGTCCCCCACTGTGAAAAATATTCGGAAGGGGTACGGGAAAATTTTACGTGATAAATGTCGTCAAGCTACAACTTCTAGTTGTATTGTTACGATAATGTTTTGCACCATTTTTGTCGACTTTGTTTTCTGTGACGAGCAAGAATTTTCAGCAGTAAATTAACGGATGCGCTCGTTTATTTACAACTTTGAGCCGTAATCAGAAAAATTGCGAAAAAAAAGTCGCAAATTTTCGATTATTATTTTTTCATAGAGCAACACCTGTCCGCCTCGGTCCGCCTCTCCCCCGCAGGCTTCTTTCCACTATCTCCTGAAGTACTGTTGAGTAGTCAGGCGCCTCCCACCCACAGCCCTGTGAGCCCTAGTGGGGGAATAATTCGGAGACAACCGTCACGTCTCTCTCCCTTTAAAGCCGCTCAGCACAAGAGTAAAGTGATGGAGGACGATACGCGATGCAAATGTCAGCACCGGTTGGGTACACACTAAATGGAAAGGGACAATTTTGTCCCAAGAAATGTTGCGTTTTTGTGCACACCAATCCCTTTTGACAAATTTGTGTAATAATTTGGGAAGATTTGTAATATTTCGGACACAAATTGTCTCAATTTAGTGGGACAATTTGTCCCAAGAAAATAATGTGTACAAAAACGCAACATTTTCTGGGACAAAATTGTCCTTTTTCCTTTAGAGTGTAGAACAGGAGGGAAAACTTTGTAATTTTGTTGACTGCTAATTGTGAGCGAAGCTCACTCTCCTGAGCAAGGGACCCGGGGAGGTTTTGGTCGTGTGTCTGTCTGTGAGAAGAAAGCGTAACAACAGTCTTCTCCTCTTATACTACAGCAAGTACAGCGATAACCCAATATGTTTTCGAAACATCAAGTCACGGGCTTTCAAAATAATGAAAGGACATTGCATTTGACGGAGTTTGAAATAATTATTTTAGTGAATGGATTAAAAGTTCAGCAGTTGGCAACGCCACACTAGCGCCATCTAGCGGCAACCGCTCCGCACCGCTCCACCGCTGCAGCGCCTGTCTTGTCCTTCCGTCTTACCGTCATCACTTCGGTTGTTTACAGTATGAAAGTTAAAAATTTAAGCGTCTGATAGACGAATAGTGCTATTTGAAGTTGTTTTATGAGTTGCGGACGTCACCGCATGATGTCTCAAGTGTCGTCATTGTGTGGAAGTGTGCGAACGCGTAATTTGTGGAGTGGCCGACCGGGTCTCTGGGCTCGGCTCTGCTGGGCTTTTAATAACATTCAAGTTAAATATTTTGCCGTCAGATAAACAAAGTGTGTGGTCTGCAAGTGTTTTTAGAGTGACAGAAGTCCCCTCACAAAGTTTCAAGTGCCTGCATTTTGTAGAAGTAAGAAACGAATGTTCTGTTGTGAATGTTTACATCGAGGGGTAGGGGAAGGGGAGTGGTGGGTGGGTATGTCCCGAAGTAATAGTTCAAGATGACATAAACTTGTTGTGCATTTGTGAAATGAACATGGATTACGGAAATGACAGCCAGTGTCGAGTCAACTTGCTTTTGGACTTATTCTTTTAGTGAGTAACCTAACCTTATTAGTCAAGAATAATATTGTCTGCAAAGCAGCATCCCATGTCTGTTTTGTACAGTACGCAGGTATGGATAGTTTCAGTATTAAAAAAACATACTGCCTAAGTGAAAGGTGCCATCTCAGACATGGTTTCCTGAATTTAATTTAGTTTCCCTTTATATATTATAGACCATTTCTCGGTCCCCCATTGTGGTAATATTTTTTGACCTATCGTATGCCACGCTCCAACGGTGATTAGTAATAATGTATACAAAGTAATATTTGGAGGCATATTTTTCTAATGAAAGGGCATTTAGGTATAGTTCGTGGATTATAATATTTTAACTCTTAGACTCAAAATGCTGAAAACAGTAGATGTGACACTATCTGGGCAAATGAGTTGTTATTACATGTTAGTGGTATGATTTCACGTCGAGCTGTCCTGTGTGTTAAACTTAAAATATTTTTGAGTTGTTTTGGATTAGAATTTATACAAGAGAAAGTGGGCGTAATAAATATTATAACTAGTTGTTTTTTTACAAATCTGGTAGTATAGCTCTACCTTTTGGGTGATTTACACAAAAAATATTATTTTTTAGTGGAAATAGAAATATTTGCAGTGCATCAGCCCAAGTGTTTCACTGAAGTGTTCTTTTAAGTAGACTCATATGATCAATGAAATGACAGATGCGTTTCACTGTTAATGGAGTGTATCTGTAACATTCCGAACATTCATTTCAGAACACATTTGCCGTTTTTATTGAATCCACAATTCTAAGCGCCCGTAAGAAATATTCATGGTTATAACATTCTAGCATATAAAATTATTAATGAGACACTGTTTTGTTAGAGTCAACTTGGGGACAGTCATAATCCAGAAGTAGCAGAATTGTGTGTGTGTGTGTGTGTGGGGAGGGGGCAGCCGAACTTTGCACTTCTTGATGAAAAATATTTGATGTCTTTGACGTTTATTAAAGGGTGCTTCATTTGTTGGGATGGGGCGATGCACCACATCTGTCCCTTCATCCTGTTCAAGGCCAAGAAGTGCCAAATCATGTACAAAGGGCGTCTCTAAGAGATATTGTGTAGGGCGTTCAATGAGCCTGGCTGCTCAATAAGACAGTGACAGCGCCATGCTCATGCTCCTTAATGGGCGCAGAGCGCGCACCCTTCCTGGCCTCCTAAAAGGTGTCCGAAGTGCCCCATTCTGTACAACAACTTGACTTACTACCGTCCAGTGTACTCCAGAAGGATGTCAATCGTTTTGTTTCCCATATCCAGTATCCAGTAGCTTGAACGCCCGTCCCGTCCGCGCGCACCTCGCGGGCCCGTGTCCTGGCCTCCTACAAGCTTCCTCAAGTGCCCCAACCTCTACAACAACTTGCTTTCCCGACCACTTATCGTCCCCGCTCGGGTGCCAATCGATTGAAATCTTTAATCCACTCATTCTGCCACATCCCGCGCACACGCTAGCCTCCTAAAAGGTACCCGAAGTGCCCCATCCTCTACAAAAACTTGACTTACTACCGTCTAGTGTACTCCAGAAGGATGTCAATCGAGTTTTTTTTCCCCCATATCCAATAGTTTGAACGCCCGTCCCGTCCGCGCGCACCTCGCGCGCCCGTGTCCTGGCCTCCTACAAGCTTCCTCAAGTGCCCCAACCTCTACAACAACTTGCTTTCCCGACCACTTATCGTTCCCGCTCGGGTGCCAATCGATTGAAATCTTCAATCCACTCATTCTGCCACATCCCGCCCACACGCTAGCCTCCTAGAAGGTACTCGAAGTGCCCCATCCTCTACAACAACGTGACTTTCTGTCGTCTGGTGTACTCCATAGGGGTGCCAATCGTTTTGTCTGCCATTTCCAGTAATTTCAATACCCGGCCCGTCGGTGCGCGCCCGTGTCTTGGCCCCCTACAAGCTACACCAAGTCCCATATCCTCTACAACCACTGCTTGCTTACCACTCCATTCGAGTGCCGACCGACTGGTGTGTCTAGTTAACCCAATTTGCCACTTTCCGCCCACACGCTTGCCTCCTAAAAGGCACCACAAGTGCCCCATCCTCTACAACGATATGACTTACTGTACATCTTTTTAAAATTTTAATGTCGCTTCGCTCACCACTTCGTGCCTGCCGCACGTACTCCTAGTTTAGTTGTTTTTTTTTTCGCGATTTAATGTCGTTTCGAAGCCCGCGTCCCTTGAATCTTGAAGAAGAAAAATAGATGGCCCTCTCGCTTTGAAGACTTTTTGGGTAGTAATAAAAAAGATTTAGCATGTCAGAGTCTGAGAACGGAATCCTAGGTGTTCCCGTCCTGCTCTCGCTCCCCCGACTGGTTAAGCCTCGTCTTCAGGCCGACCACAACAGCGAAATAATACCCGTCCCCTCTGCAGCATGGGCCCGGGGCCCGGCCCCCCCCGGCCCGCGCGGACTAACCTGCAGGGGCCGCGCGTATTAGCTGTGGGATGCCGGGGACAGCTGTCCTGTTCCTATGCCTCCCCCCCCCCCCGTCTCGCTCTCTCCCTCTCTCTCTCTCTCTCCCTCTCTCTCCCTCTCTCTCACACCTTTCTTCCCCCTTCCTCCTCTCCGACTCCCCCAAAATTCCCGTTTTGAATGCAGAGGAGGCCGCCACGAGCGAGCGCGCCCGTCAGGGTCGGCAACCAGGCGACCACCTCCGCTCATCTTGCCTCCGGCCCGCCGCCCGCCACACCCCGCCTGAGCAGCCGTTGAAGGATCGCCGGAACAGAAAGCTACCGGAGCATAAAATTGCATTTAGGTCCGTGGCAATGCTCCGGCACGGCGCGGCTGCCTAGGCGCATTTTGCTCGACCCCTCCCTGCTCCCTCTGCCTCTCTCTCTCTCTCTCTCTCTCTCTCTCTCTCTCTCTCTCTCTCTCTCTCTCTCTCTCTCTCTCTCTCTCTCTCTCTCTCTCTCATCCTGCCGTATCCAAAGGCACGTTACCCTGTCCTTCACCTCAGCCCCTCACGTCACTTTACGTTGTACGTACGAATATCTGTAGGTATAACACCGCCCTCGTATGTCGAATGACCCTGCTCAGCGCCGCACCCAGATGCCCACAGCCGCCCACAGCAGGCTCGGCCGGAAAAATGCATTTGATTTGCATGACTAACTGGCTCGCACACCAACGTAACCTCCCCCTCCTCTCCTCTCCCACCCTCCCTATCTCGTTTTTCCTCTCTCGCTCTCCGACCGAAAATTCAAAATATTACCCCATCCTGACGAAACCAGTCGCGCGTCGGCCGCCCATTAATAACTAATGGACGTTTAACAACGCGGGCGGGACGGTCCCTCGGACGGTCCCCTTCTCCACCCCATCTCTCCTGCTCTCTCTCTCTCTCTCTCTCTCTCTCTCTCTCTCTCTCTCTCTCTCTCTCTCTCTCTCTCTCTCTCTCTCTCACTCACTCACTCACACACACACACACACACACACACACACACACTTTCACATCCCGCCTTCCCTCCCCATCCTCTCCTGTTTCCCTCTTTCCTCAGTGAGAGCCGACACAAGCCAGCAGTGGACAGCTCGTAGGGTGACACGCTGTCAAGTGAGGATATGGGTCGGTCTGTTTGCAGCGCCCGTGGCGCCCTCTGCTGCTGCGGAGCGGCCGTCGCTAGAAGTACTGTAGCTCCTTGCCTCCGCCCGCCCGCCCTTTCTCTTCTCCCTCCTCCTCTTTCTCCCCCCTTTCCTCCTCCTCCTCCTCCTCCTCCTCCTCCTCCTCCTCCTCCTCCTCCTTGTCCTCGTCTTCCTCCTCCTTCTCCTCCTCCTCTTCCTCCTCCTCCTCCTCCTCCTCTTCCTCCTCCTCCTCCTCCTCCTCCTTGTCCTCGTCTTCCTCCTCCTTCTCCTCCTCCTCTTCCTCCTCCTCTTCCTCCTCCTCCTCCTCCTCTTCCTCCTCCTCCTCCTCCTCCTCCTCCTCCTCCTCCTCCTCCTCCTCCTCCTCCTCCTCCTCCTCCTCCTCCTCCTCCTTCTCCTCCTCCTCTTCCTCCTCCTCTTCCTCCTCCTCCTCCTCCTCCTCCTCCGCGCAGACCGCGCAGCCAGCAGCCCCACCACACCAACTTGCGAGCGCGAGCAGCGGTTCATTCTCCATCACAAATTGTTTGCATTCATCCAGCGCCCCCTTCCACCGCCCCCCTCCCACCACCCCTCTCTCCGTCGTGTAGTATAATAGGGTCGAATAGCCCGACGTCACGTACGGAACTGGCCCCACTCACCCCTCCTCTCCCCCAACCATGTCCCCGCTCCTCCAATTCCACGCTCGCATAATGAAAACACGACTAAAGGTTAAAGAAAATCTGCATTTTACAAGATGAGCCGCGCGTAATAAACTAGGGGGGAAAGTTATCTCCCGAGAGGAACCTATTGTAGAGAAGTATGGGGGAAGAGATGAAGCCTAGGGATTGGATTGGAGCCAAATTTAAAGGACGAGCGGTACTTGGCCGTGGCAGATTTGATTCGTAAGGCTGGCCGCGGCCGCATCAGTGGCGGGTACTACCGGAGCCCCTGCGTGCGGACGGGTGGGCAGTCCCGGCAGACACCCGTGTCGACCGGGTGGCCTGCCCGCCCGCTGTCAGGGGTCAAGACTCAGCGAGCGGGTGTCGGTGCCTCGTGCCTCGCTCTGCTCGCTCTCCATGCGTCCTCGTTCTGCTTGCAGCCCCGCGATGCCGTGGCGCTGCGCTCGCGCGGCCCGCTCCTAGAGGCCTGGAGGTCCAGACGGCTTCTCTCGTGAGCGGCTGCTGCTCACCCGGACCCCCCGGCCCCGGCCCCGGCCCCGGCCCCGGCATGGCGGACGGGGGTGAGCGCCCGGGCCCGGGCCCCGGCCCCGCGGCGCTGGACGGCGCCGGCACCACCTGCCCGACGACGTGGTCGTGGCGGCAGAGACTGCGGCCTCCTCCCCCCGCCTCCCCGCCGCCCCCGGCGCCCTGCCCCGCCGCCGCCCGGTCGCGGTGCCCGTGGTGGCCGCGGCCGCTGGCGCTGGCGCTGCTGCTGGCGCTGCTGCTCCCGCCCGCCGCCGCCTTCTGCCCCGGCGGCTGCGTCTGCAACACGCTGCGCATCTCGTGCGAGGACGCCGGCCTGGACGTGGTGCCCTTCCAGCTCAACCCGGAGGCCAGCACCATCACGCTGCGGGGCAACAACATCCTCTCCGTCGAGTACACCGTCAACTTCTACCAGCACCTGCAGCAGCTGGACGTGTCGCAGAACCGGCTGCAGTCGCTGGGCAGCAAAAACTTCGACGCGCTCGAGCGGCTCGTCAGCCTGAACGTGAGCGGCAACGAGATCGCCGCCCTGGGCAAGGACGTGTTCCGCGGGCTGCGCGCGCTCCGCGTGCTGGACCTGAGCGACAACCTGCTCGAGCAGCTGGAGCGGCACGCCTTCGCCGAGATGCACGACCTGTGGGAGCTGCACCTGCGCCGCAACCGCCTGGCCGCCGTGGCCGACGGCGTGTTCGACGCGCTCTCCAACCTGCGCGTGCTGCAGCTGGCCGACAACCAGCTGCTCGCCGTGCCGTCGGGCGCGCTGTCGCGCCTCACCTCGCTGCGCGCCCTGCACCTCGGCGGCAACCTGCTCGAGGAGCTGGGCGCGCGGGCCTTCTCGCCGCTCCGCGACCTGGCCGTGCTCGAGCTGGACGACAACGTGATCGCCGACGTGCACCCCGCGGCGCTGGAGGGGCTGGCCGCCCTGGAGCGCCTCGACCTCGCCGACAACAACGTGACGGCCGTGCCCACGGTGCCGCTCGCCGGCCTGCGCCGCCTCAGCTACCTCGACCTCAGCGGCAACATGTTCGCCGCCGTGGGCCCCGCCGCCTTCTACGGCCTGGCCGAACTGCGGGTCCTGCGCCTCAACAGGCTCGTCAGGTCAGAATCGGTTTCCTCCCCACCACGTTAAAAACAATGTCTGATTTTTTTTTTTGTAGGGGCGGCCAACTATAGTTTTCCTGTGTACACTTACTCTGTATTTCTTGTATTTCCCATGTATTTGTCGGTATTTTTCTTGCATTTTTGATACGTGTTTTGATAACACACTTAGTATTCTCATCCTTGAATTTTTCGTGTATTTCTTGTATTTTTGTAGAAGTATGCGTGTATTTATGTGTACACGATATTTTCGAGTTGGCCGCCCCTTGGAATTATTTTTGCGATGTTTCCTTTAAAAATGAGTGAAATTGCAACAGTTTTTGAGGGGACTTTCTGGGAGCTACTGAAAATTTATCACTTGCTCCTCAAAAATAAAGTCAGATATTGCTTTTACCGGGTTATCCGCAGGGCCGCATAGTAAAGCCAGTCGATGTAACTCTCTCTCTCTCTCTCTCTCTCTCTCTCTCTCTCTCTCTCTCTCTCTCTCTCTCTCTCTCTCTCTCTCTCTCTCTCTCTCTCTCTCACACCCTGCTCCCGCCTCCAGGTTGACGCGGGTGGACGCGCGCGCCTTCCAGGACAACAAGCGGCTGGAGGCGGTGTGGCTGGAGTCCAACGTGCGGCTGTCTGCGCTGCCGCCGCGGCTGCTGCACGGCAGCCCGCTGCTCGCCAGGGTCTCGGTGCGCGGCTCGGGCCTCGCCTCGCTGGACGCGGCCCACTTCCCGCTGGACCGCCTGCAGACCCTGGACGTGGCCGACGTGCCGCTCACGTGCAACTGCTCGCTGCTGTGGCTGTGGCTGCTGTGCCGGGAGCAGCGCCAGCACGCCAACGCCCTCGCCAACAACGAGACGTCGACGCCTGGTACGCCAAGCTCGGGATCAGCTGAGATGCTTACTTTGTAATTGTGATTCTATAATGCTCTCTCTTTCTCTCTCACTCTGTGCTGACAGCCGCCGCCACCGCAGCCGCGCCGCCGGACTCGCCGGCACTCGTCTCCGCGCTGCCCTTCCTCGGGGTGGCCGACTCGCCGGCGCAGGCGCTGCACCCCGTCATCCTGAGCGTGGAGCGGGTCCGGTGCGCGGGGCCGGCCGACCTGCGCGGCTTCGCCGTCCTGGACGTGCCCGAGGCGGACGTGCGGTGCGAGGCGTCGTGGATGGCGGTGGTCATGGTGACGCTGGTGGTGCTGGCGCTGTTCGCCGCCACGTGCGCCGTGCTGTTCTTCCTGAGCGCGGGCCGCTGGTGCGGCGGCGGCGAGAAGGACGCCTCGGACGTGAGCACGGACTCGTTCGCCACGCAGCACTCGACGCTGCACCACAAACACGGCCTGGGCGGCCTCGGCCTCGGCACGCTGCCGCGGACGCCTCCCGTCATGGTGATGCCGGCCGACGCCAAGCTCCTCGAGCCGACGTACGCCACCATCGGGCTGCCGGGCCTGCCGCCCGCCGCGCCCGCCTCCTACGACACGTACGGCAAGAAGGACCGGCAGGACGCCGCCGTCAACGGGGTGAACGCGTACCAGCGCGCGCTCAACAACTGGGACTCGAGCTTCAACGGCAACGGCGCGCACCACGCGCACCACACGCTCACCATGGGGCGGCACGCGGGCCACGCCGCCGACCAGCCCCGCCACGCCGCCAAGCAGGCCCCCGGGTCGTACGGCACGTACCACAACCACAACCACTACTCCATGGCCATCGACATGACCAAGAAGCCGCCGCACATCGTGTACGTGTAGCAGCAGTGAGTGGGGCGGGGCGCTCCGCAGGGCCCGCAGGGGGCCCGGGGCTCGGCACGTCCCACCGGCCCCAGCCCCAGCCCCTCCACAGCCACCTCCACGCCCACTGCGAGCCCCGCCTCCACCCCGGCCTCCACCCCGGCCACCACCCCGGCCTCCACGCCCACCGCCACGCCGGCCTCCACCCCGGCCGAGGCCTGCTCCGCGTGCTCGCCCACCTCCTCGACGCTGACGCCCGCCGCGAGCTCCCCCAGCCCCCAGGGCAGCCCGGCGGCACGCCGAAGCATGATCCGCTGTCGGCTTTGACTGGGCGGCCGCGTTACGATATATTGTTCCAATACCTCGTGCGTCCTGCAGGGTGCGCTGGTCGCCGTTGTGCTCGCCGACGCTTTTGTTGTGATCGTCTAGTACGCATTAAAGTAGTGTGATATGAAATGGTTATTGTATATAAATTCAGCAAAAGTGTTTTCTGTAGAAACCCTCGTCAAAAAGTCGGAAAGCAGACCCTGATTCAGAGGACTCGCGGCGCACCGCACAAGATAAAATTTATTTCTGTACAATAGTTAAAAAGAGGTACTTAAAACGTCTGTTACGGCGTCATAGAAAATTTAGGACTGCGTGTGGACTTATGGGAAAGTCCTTAAATTTTCTTGTTTTGCATCTTGAACAGACATATTTTTGTACACATTATGCCAACAGTAAGTAAGTTGTAAAAACTTAAGTATTATCATATTTCTATTTTATTCTGTAAATACTTTTATTCATTCACAGAACTTGTCCTATCCTCGGCCATAAGGTGACCAGTCTCCCTAACAAATTTGTAAGGTCAGAATTCCTTCCCATATATTTCTGCTTAAAAGGTGACGGTTTTGTATGTTCTTGCAATTATATCAAATTCAAACTCAAGCTCACATTGGAAAAACAAAGGTGCGACATAATGCCTTTCAAAGGCACTACTGCAGTAGCGCCTTTGGAAAGGCTCTAAAACAGCCGAAAATAGCACCTTTAGAGTCCAGTGGAGCCTTTGTAAAGGCACTGTTTCACTAACGCCTCTATAAAGGCATTAGATAGCACCTTTGTTTTTCCAGTACATGTTTCCTTTATCATTCAATCATTTTCTCCTTTGACCGTTTAAAGACGTTTCAGTTTAGTAGTTATTCATGCTGTCATTCGGAAAACATCCAATATTGTATTTTAGTCGGCCTCTTGTAAAGCATAGTGTTCTGATGACAAATGTGTTTGAAATTTTTATATTTATGCAAGGGTAAAAGACTGACAAGTTTTCATACGCCCATTTTTGTTAGTTAGTACTATTTTAACTTGTAAAGTTTAAGTATGTAATTAATAATTATTGTAAATAATTCATGCTCACTCGAGCTTTTAGTGAGACCAGTACAGTTATCTGTTAGACATGTGTGACACCAGTTATTGTTGTCTGACTGCAAGAAAATGTTTGTTTACAATTCAGTATAAGTACACTGTACTTCCACTTTCAAGATAGCAGAATTTTGTTCTGGTTCTGGTACTTTGTGATGGTCAGAAGCTAATAGTTGACAACAGGAATGTTTATATTGCATTATTTTTCAGTTGGATATGTTTTGTTTCATGTATAGAAAACGAGCACTCAGCCCATACTGTAAAAGACAGTTTCGTAACAACGCTTCCCTATAGCTACCCTCTTGTATTTTGTGAAAGAATATTGGCCTGTCCGCACATAATTTCTCTATTGAGGTAACCGTTCAGTTTCGCGCTGCCACCGTGTCAAGTAATAGCTCGTAGTGACGACGGAAAATTAATTACACCCGTAACTAAAGCTCTTCCACAGACAGTTACTGTCAAAATATTTTCATATCTTCTTGTCCTAAATGAGAAATGCCTCTCAGGTTTTCATCAATACCCGAGGCTATCAGCAAGAGAACAAAATCTTTGTGAAGTCCATCATGTTATTAAAATAATAAATTTAAAAAAAACAAACATATTTCTCTCGAAAATGTGATTATTTTTTCGCTTCCCTGTCGGAATCGATCCATTCTTGAACCTCTTTGTACGTGCCAAGCAGAGCGAGGAGCACTTTAAGATTGGACAACGACACTGCACAAGTAAGTGGCAAACTAATGCACTCTAAATCTTCTACAAAGAGCTTTTCCGTACAACACTAAGAATTCTGTGCAACCGTAACATACAGGAAACTCTCTTGTATTACAAAAGTTTTTCTTTGTATTACGAAAGATTTTTCTTTGTATTACAAAGAAAATTTGGCTTTGTATGACTGTTGCACAGAATTCTTTGTAATACAAGGATCTTCTTTGTAAGAATTTAAGAGTGTGGCCTGCGCTTGTGCTCGCTGTGTTCTCCAGTCACATTTCTCGCGCTGAACAGCCGGGGTCGGCGGAGGTCACGCACGCTTCTCCTCAATATTCGGCGCTCCTCCCTAATTCGTCCCCTCCTCCAGCCAACAGTCCCCCGCCACACCATTACCACTGTTATTGTCACGAGCGAGGCCTAGACATCGCACTACGAGCGGAACCTCTTCGCGTCTCCTTCAAAGCGAGATTTTATAGGCTATAGTTTTCTTCGGAATCGAATAAACTATATTACCAAAACATTGTTGTGCCGTGTGCTTATTCAGAGAACTCGTACACTGCAAACCGAAGTGTATACTTAGTACACACATATTTGTGTGTACTTGCAAGCACACTCCTACAGGTGTGTACTTGCCATAGTACACACTTCCAAGCGTACAAATATATGTATGTACTATGGCAAGTACACGGCAAAGAAGTGTGTACTATGGCAAGTACACACCTACACTGTGAAAAATATTCTCGTAAATTTACGACATTTTTTGTAATTTTGATTTTTAAAATATGTCGTAAATTTACGACAGCCCATTCTTGCTCGTCGATCAATTCCAATTCGATAAGGGGTGCTTGTAAATTAACAATTTCAAATTGTAATTTTACGACTTTTATCATGGAAAATTTTCCCGTAACGCTTACGAGTATTTTTCACAGTGTATACGTGTGTTTGCTCTTCAAGTACACACAAATATGTGTGTACTAAGTACACACTTCGGTTTGCAGTGTAACTGCAAGCGGGTCTTCCCAGCCGCTCAAGCCGTACGGCGCGGTGGCCCTTTGGGCATAGGCGGATCTTTCTAAAACCACCAGGCCAGACACAGCCCTCTGTGTTCCTTGAACCCGAACTCTTATTTTCTCTCTCCAGCAAGTCTAGCTGGGGGGTCCTGGTTCCCCCACCCATGTGGGTCACCGCAGTCCAGTCGGCCTACGCCCGCCCTGTGATGTGACACTGCAGTTACTGGAACGATGCACTTCCTTCGGCCCCGCGCCGCCGCGCCTTATACACTCTAAATGAAAAAGGACAATTTTGTCCCAGAAAATGTTGCGATTTTGTACACATCATTTTCTTGGGACAAATTGTTCCACTATATTGAGACATTTTGCATCCGAAATATTACAAATCGTCCCAAATTATTACACAAATTTGTCAAAAGGGATTGGTGTGCACAAAAACTTAACATTTCTTGGGACAAAATTGTCCCTTTCCATTTAGTGTGTATGCGCTGCCCCTCGGCAGGACAGACCCGTGGTAGTGAGCTGTGGTGTATGGACAAGGGCCCGCATCAGCCCAGCTGCGTATTAAGGTCCGACCGACCGGGGGAGGGGCGGTGCCCTTCAGGTTGCCTACACACAGGTTTTTTTTAGCACAATTTGCCTACCTTTCAGGCGGCTGTCTAGAGGCCACAGCGATCGCTTAATACGCGCCCGCATCAGCCCGCGCACAGACTCTATTCCGCGATGCGCTTTTTATACCCCAGTGGTGGGTACCTGCCGGTACCTGCATGGTACCTGCATGGTACCTGCTTTTATAGATTTTATTTGCGTGGTAACTGCTGGGAGGGAGAGAATACACATGCTGTCGGCTGTCGAGATTGTCCCAGGCCAGTGTTGCCGGAAAAGTAGGCATAAACCCTCGCATAAACCGCACGTATACACTGTGTGTGGCAGACGACTATCTCCCCTGCCTACACTGTGACAAAATATTTTTAAAATTATGACTTTTTTCGTAATTTGTGATTTCGACACAAATTTGTAAATTTACGAGCGCAGTACTAAATTTACGACAGCTGGTTCTTACTCGTCAAAGAAAACTAAGTCGACCCGTGGTGTAAAAAAAAACTATCGTAACAACACAACTGGAAGTTGTAACTTTACGGCGATAAATCATGGAAAATTTTCCCGTAACCCTTAAGAATATTTGTCGCAGTGTACTAGGCGAAAGGCAGTCTCACGTGCGGAGAGTTTGCCTAGCAGGCAGGCAGAGATACCCGTCTGCCGCACACAGGTGTATTCGTGCGCGGTTTTTGCCGACTTTCCTGCGCCAGACGGCTGCAGACGTTGAGAGACGCCAAAGGGCGATCACTACAGCAAATTGTCCGGGCCAGCGTGGGCCAGGCAGGCAGGCCCCTCCCCTCAGCAGCAGAGGGGACGGGACGGCTGCTGGCCGCGCACAGCCGCGCATCAGCCTCGCCAGTCCAGCAACGCAGCCTCCAGGCTCGACGCACTGTTTTAAATGAGACGAGTTTCAAGCACGCATTAAAACTTTGGCGTACAACATCCACGTTTGCAATTAACGACAGGGAGAAGGCCAGATAACACACAAGCGTGCGGCTGCCGTCGGGGATGTTGCGAGGGGGAGGGGGGATGGGGAATTATCGTGGGGCAAGTTGTTGCCAGTCGACATTTAAGTTTTGTTTATTCAGAAACCCCTTGGCGCTCCTAGCCGAGGGGGAACAGCCTCAGGGCCGAAAGAGACGGGGCGAGAGAGTGAGAGAGATACAGAGAGACACACTAAATGGAAAGGGACAATTTTGTCCCAAGAAATGTTGCGTTTTTGTACACACCAATCCCTTTTGACAAATTTGTGTAATAATTTCGGACGATTTGTAATATTTCGGATGAAAATTGTCTCAATTTTGTGGGACAATTTGTCCCAAGAAAATGATGTGTACAAAAACGCAAAATTTTCTGGGACAAAATTGTCCTTTTTCATTTAGAGGGGAAAGAGAGAGAAATAAGAGAGGGAGGGGGGTGGGGTGGCGGTCTAAGAAAAGCTTACGTCGAATTTCACTGTAAGCTTCTGTGAAACCTGCAGCTCTGAAGCTTACGCCGCGATATTTCGTCGTAGCACAGGAAAAACTAGTGCGATGTGTGTCACGCCAAGAGTGGTGTGACCAGTTTTGGTCACACCACGTAATGCGACGGCAGCTCCTTTACGGTTTTACACGTGGGAGGTCGCATCACACACGTGACCAGAACTGCGGTCACACCACATGTAATGCGACCTCTCCAAGCATCACATAGTTGCATGCGTGCCGCATGCGGCCGCATGTCACATTAGTTTTTACAGTGAGGTTACGGTGACTGTCACTGTCAGTTACAGAGACGCACCCTTTCTCACATTAGCTTACAGTGACATTCATCGTAGCGTACGGTCAAAAGTCGCCGTACTGTAGACTTCAAAGCAGCGTACAGAGAGATTTACGGGTCAAATATTCTAAAGAGTAAGGATGGTGCAATGGGGGGGTGGGGGGAAGGAGTCGACAGCGACAGGCAAGTCCACGCCCTGAGATGAAATAGACGACGACAAACCAGTATAGGTTCCGAGCTTAGGAATCCCTAGGTAAGCATCGAGGTAAGCATAGCAGGAAGTCGCGGTCTGCGCCCGGCTGCCCGTGTCCGGCCGTCCCAGCGGCGCGGCCGGCCCGGCCGGGCCCTGGCCGAGCGTTTGCCCGGTCGGGCCCAGTCGGGCCGTAACACGATCGGGCGGGCGCGGCGCGCTGGGCAGGCCTGACCGCGCCACAGCACAGCCCCCTCCTCTCCACCGGACGGGGAGGGGGAAGGAGGGGCGCTCGGGCCGCCGCGTAGTGCGCGCTGAGGCTTCGTAGGGAGCACAGCGGAGCACAGCGGAGCACAGTGGCACAATCCTGCTATTGATCGCGCCGACGCGACGCGACGCTAAGCGGACGCGACGTGCAGCGTCTGCATGGTGTTCCGCACCGACTTGGACAGGACAACAACGGACGTCCACGTCAAGGAGTGCACGCCCATCAGCGCCTCTGTCGACAGCGCGAGCGACACCGCCCGGCTCACCGGCACAGCCGCCCCGCCCATCCTCCCCCACCCCGCCGGGGCCCTTGGCGCACCCCGGTGAGTACGAGAGGCGACATAACCTCTATAGACCATATCGGTAAACCCGAAAGAACGAAGAACAGAAAGAAGAAGCAAAAATGGGTATGAGAAGTACGTAATGCGGCGTCAGTTTCACCGTCGTAATTTAGCGATTAATGAGACTCACATAATGTTAAAAAAATGACTCAACGTCTAAAGTGTTGATTTCATGTCAAATGCGCAGCAGGATGGTGTTATTTCTCTAAAACTGCTGAGCTGAAAAAGACGGCACACGATAAATTTGCCATACTACCCTTTGATTCTTCTTTCTATTCTTCATTCTTTTCGGTTTACCGATATGGTCTATTCTCCGCCCCCCAGCCTGGGCTCTGCTCCTGCTGGTCCTGCTCCTGCTAACTCTGATCCTGCTAGCTCTGCTCCTGCTTGCTCTGCTCCTGTTGGCTCTGCTCCTGCTGGCCCTGCTCCTGCTAACTCTGATCCTGCTAGCTCTGCTCCTGATTGCTCTGCTCCTGCTGGCCCAACTCCTAATAACTCTGATCCTGCTGGCTCTGCTCCTGCTGGCTCTGCTCCTACTGACCCTGCTCCTGCTGGCCCTGCTCCTGCTAACTCTGATCCTGCTGGCTCTGCTCCTGCTGGCCCTGCTCCTGCTAACTCTGGTCCTGCTAGCTCTGCTCCTGATTGCTCTGCTCCTGCTGGCCCAGCTCCTAATAACTCTGATCCTGCTGGCTCTGCTCCTGCTGGCTCTGCTCCTACTGACCCTGCTCCTGCTGGCCCTGCTCCTGCTAACTCTGATCCTGCTCTCTCTGCTCCTGCTGGCCCTGCTCCTGCTAACTCTGATCCTGCTAGCTCTGCTCCTGCTTGCTCTGCTCCTGCTGGCCCTGCTCCTGCTAACTCTGATCCTGCTGGCTCTGCTCCTGCTGGCTCTGCTCCTGCTGACCCTGCTCCTGCTGGCCCTGCTCCTGCTAATTCTGATCCTGCTAGCTCTGCTCCTGCTTGCTCTGCTCCTGCTGGCGCTGCTCCTACTGGCTCTGCTCGCGCTGACCCTGCTCCTGCTGGCCCTGCTCCTGCTAACTCTGATCCTGCTAGCTCTGCTCCTGCTTGCTCTGCTCCGGCTTGCTCTGCTCCTGCTGGCGCTGCTCCTACTGGCTCTGCTCGCGCTGACCCTGCTCCCACTGTCCTGCTCCTGCTGGCTCTGCTTCCGCTGGCCCTGCTCCTGCTGGCTCTGCTCCTGCTGGCCCTGCTCCTGGTGACCCCGCTCCTGCTGGCCGTGCTCCTGCTGGCTCTGTTCCTGCTGGCTCTGCTCCTGCTGGCCCTGCTCCTCCTGGCTCTGCTCCTGCTGCCCTGCTCTCTCTGGTCCTGGTCCTGCTGGCTCTGCTTCCGCTGGCCCTGCTCCTGCTGGCTCTGCTCCTGCTGGCCCTGCTCCTGGTGACCCCGCTCCTGCTGGCCCTGCTCCTGCTGGCTCTGCTCCTGCTGGCTCTGCTCCTGCTGGCCCTGCTCCTGCTGGCTCTGCTCCTGCTGGCTCTGCTCCTGGTGGCTCTGCTCCTGGTGACCCCGCTCCTGCTGGCCCTGCTCCTGCTGGCTCTGCTCCTGCTGGCTCTGCTCCTGGTGACCCCGCTCCTGCTGGCCCTGCTCCTGCTGGCTCTGCTCCTGCTGGCTCTGCTCCTGGTGACCCTGCTCCTGGTGGCTCCGCTCCTGCTCGCCCTGCTCCTGCAGGCCCTGCTCTAGCTGCCTTGGCCGCGCGTTCCGGCCCGACAGGGCTCTTTGCCTTGATTAGCGTTACCGTGCGCTCACCAAGGCCGGTCCGGTCCGGCTCGGTCCGGCTCGGCTCAGCCCGGCAAAGCCCGGCTCGGCTCGGCCGGGCTCGGCTCAGCTGGACGGGACGGTCAGGACGGTCGGAGAGGTCCTTTCGCCCGCACCCACCGCACTACGGCTGGCAGGTCACAAATTCCTGTGTTTTGACAAACGGCACTCTAAAATGTTCACGGTGAATGTCACTGTAAACTATCAGTGAACCCAGCAGTATTTTAGCTTGCGCGGTGTTTTTTCACCGTAAGCTACTGTGAACGACACTGTAAAGTATCGTGAATCAGGCTGCATCACTGTGCCGCTTTGTTCACTACTACTGTAAGCTTTGGGCAGACGCCATGCCATATGGTGGAGCGAGGAGCGTCATAGATCCCTGATTGGTTTAATTTTGGCCTTTTTGTGTTCAGTGTTTGTTCCAGCCCAGGGTGCGTCACATTTTTGTTGGGAGACGACACTGGTAAAACTGAAGCGTACAGTTACGCTTGAAATCAAGCCTAGGAAAGAAGTTCTCCCATGCATTTAGATAGGACAAATATAGGAGCGGACAGACCTGCTACGCTTGATTTCAAGCGTAACCTCAATACGCTTGAAAAATGGGCGTAAGGTTACGCCTTAGTTTTACCGGGACCCGGTGCGGTGATCATTATTTTGGATGGCTTGATAAGAGAGATGTATAAGTTTGCCTACAGGCAGGATATGTTTCCATCAAATTCCACGCCAGGCGGTTGCAGGATGACCGGTATCGCGCGCGTGTATGGCAACTGTTCGCAGTGTTTCGAGTTTCGCACCCGGCTGGGGAACTTCCCATCGCGACTGGGTCAGCCCTCGCAGAATGAGTCAGCTCTCGTCCGCGGTTAATGCCCGTCCCCATTTTGTGATTCTATGCGACTCAGCGCGTGTTTACACAATGGCATGACAACTGACAGCGACATGTCAGTGTTCGAAACCAACAAGAGTTCAGATGACATTTAAAGTAAAAGAAGTAATCGGCACGGTTTTCGCAAGAAGCATTTCGAAAGGCTGTTTTGTTCCAATCGTAAAAGCTCTGACCAGCGCGAGTCAGGCTTCCAAGCATCCCTTCTATTTCGGGTACTTAAGCACATACCACCCAAAATAAACTGAAATCGATGGGCCCCGGCCCAGCCCAACGCAGGCCCAACGCTTAGGCCTGCGATTGGCTCCTGGAGCGGGAGCACCCGAGAGAGAGAGAGAGAGAGAGAGAGAGAGAGAGAGAGAGAGAGAGAGAGAGAGAGAGAGAGAGAGAGAGAGAGAGAAAATAAGAGATCGCTGACACCGACACCAGCCCCTTCTTCCAGGTCCAGGGCGATAGGCTCATAGCCCGGTAGCGCATGGCACTGAGGGCCCCGCCATACCTCAAGGCTCAAGGCCAGGGCCAGAGGCGGTGGGGCCCGAGGAGTGGGGTGCAGGGGCTTGCGGTGCAAGGTACGGCCCAGCTGGCAGGCGGCGGTCAGTGCGCCACAGCGGACCACTCAAGCTGACTGACTTTTGACTGGCTGACTGCTGACACACGGACTGACTACGCTGGCAGCCACCGGGACTCACTCGGACTGAACAGCGCCGCATCGACCTCTCCCCTTTGAGCTTGGGAGGGGTTCAAAGGTCATGAGAGCCACGTGGCGAAGGCCTCGTTTTGGCCTCGGCTAGGGTGGATCAGCGTGAGAGACGTCACTCAGGCTTTAGCAAGAAAGCGTGGTGGAGTGAGGATTTAGGATCGGCTCTTGTGCCGTTAGGGAGGGCACCCTCGCCCGTAGCCATTTAAGAGCACCCCATAGCGTAACCGTAAAACGGCAGGCAACCTCACTGAAAATCCTCAAAAATCTAAAACGCCTTGTCAGGTAGGCGACACACCGACAGGTATGTTGTGCGGTCGGGCAGATTGCCTACCTCACAGGGAGTTTTTTGTCTGCCTTCTTTTTTTACCGTAGTGTCGCGCGAGGGAGGGATCACTCAAACGAAATTTGTACACTGATTTTTTTTAATTTCTGATTATTTTCGATTTTTTTTGAATTTTGATTTTGATTTTTCTTTTGATTTTTCAAGAGAATAAAGAAATTGTCCGTAACTTTTACAAAAAAAAAAAAGTTTTGTCTCTCGTTTTGTTTCCGTTTTTCTCAGTTTTTGGTTCATTTGTTCTCGATTTTTCGGATTTTTTTTTTTTGGCAACTTTCTACTTGATTTTATTTTATTCTTATTATTATTTAAAAAAAAAAAAAACTTTGTAAATGATTTGAAGTGATCACCCCCTCGGTATCGCGTGCCGTTTTAGGGCGCGTTGGGTTTGCAAGATTCCTTCGTCGGCAGAAGTAAAAGGGCAGCTCGAGGGCGTCCTGGGGCTTGGCGAGCGTCCTGCTCTGCACACACGACCTGCTGCACACGGCGGCAGTGCTGTCGCCCCGCCTGTCTGCTCTATGGAGCGTATTCGGGAAGGGCCAGACCATTTCGCGTGTCGGTGTCGCGTCGTGCCTCGTGCCGCTGCCGCGCGAGTCGAGGCAGTCGTCCCCGGGAAGTCCCGGCTGGCCTGGGCTGGGCTGGGCTGGTCCCGGCAGGGGCAGGGCCGGGCATGTGCAGGAATCGTTGGCTTTAAGAGTTCGTAAAACGTGCAGCAGCAGTCGGCGGCTTGTCAGTGACGTCAGACGTTACCAGTCAGGAGGTGTGAGGTCGGCGACAGACACAGCTCTGGAGCAGCGACTCTCCGATAAGATTGCGACCCGATAATGTGGAGAGCAGAAACTTGTGTAAGCCCATTGCATTCGCAGTCCTCGCACTGTAAAATCCTGACGAAGTAGATTCTTAGTACCGTTGTGAAGAATTTGGGTGCTTTGAAATGCTTCGCAATGCGAAGCATTTTCTTCGGAAGCCCTACCTTACGAAGTAATTTGTTTGTACACTACAAAGAAAATGCTTCGTAATACGAAGCAGCCGAATGCTGCGCAGCTTACAAACGCTTTCGAACAATTTTCTTCGCAAGGATTTATTTATCTCAGTGCGGAGCGCCCGAGCGGTAGGCAACAACTGCTCGCAGTGCGTGAGTGAGCAGCGGGGTGGCCTACCCCGAGTCTTGCAGGCGCCGAGCTCCCCTTCGTCCATAGGGCACGGCAAGCTGAGGCTCGGCCCGGCCACAGCCGCGGCCCCACGGGCACGGGCCCCGGCGTGAACGAGGCTTTGCAAGGACTTTCCGCAGAGTTTCGTTTCGACCGACAAGGTAAACACAATAGCTGCACCGAGGTGCCGCCGGCGCGCCGACCACTGCGGCAAGCCTGAGCTGCAACCGACAGCCAGGGCTAGGGCTGGGTGGTATTTCAATATATTGGAAATA
This sequence comes from Frankliniella fusca, assembly GCA_029379305.1. Lineage (NCBI taxonomy): Eukaryota > Metazoa > Arthropoda > Insecta > Thysanoptera > Thripidae > Frankliniella > Frankliniella fusca. Next base: position 759,213 of record JAHWGI010000283.1, read on the forward strand.
ACTTCAATAGTCAAAATATTAGAATTTCCAATATTACGTAGTATATTGGTTTTTTCAATACAAATATTTAGTATTGACCAATATCCAATATTGATTCAATATTTCAATATCCAACCTTGTTTCCGATATCCAATATTAATTCTAAAATTCTATCTTGATTAATTGATTTGTAAATTGGAAAACCGTTCTAAACCAAATTAGAGACCATAATTCCACTATTTGTATTGTTCGTCTAATATATTGGAAAACCAATATTCTATTAATTGTATTGGTCCTCCAATATATTGAAAGAAAACCAATTTTCTAATAATTGTATTGGTCCTCCAATATATTGGAAGACCAATATGCCAAAATGGAATATTGGTTTTGAATTCAAAACCAAAACTCTTTACACTGTACATTGCGGTATTGGAATTGACTACACTACCCAGCCCCCTAGCCGGGGCGCTGCCAGGGTATGGCGCTTCGCAGCGTGCCGCTACCGGGCCTCTCTGTGGTGCCCACTCGGACTCTGCGACAGTGATGCTGAGTGACTAGGGCCCGACCCGAGCCGGTACCAGCAGTCCTGCCCTGCCGGCACCATAGCAGCAGCGGGCGGTGACTGCCGCGCCGGGCCGGGCCGGGCCGGGTCGGGTCGGGAGGGTCAGGCCGAGTGGAATTGTGTTAAAGCGGTGTGGCCGCACGCCCCGAGTGCGAGAGCGAGAGAGAAGGGCGCTCGGCGCGGTCACACACTCACACACTCACACACTCCATTGCTGAATGGCCCGCCGCGGTGAGGCGCGACTCGATGCCCCCGCCTCCCCCCCCCCCTCTCCCCTCCCCTCCTCTGCGCTCGACTCGCGCCAAGGTCACAACACTCCTGGGCGTGAGAAACAGAGGCGGGACGGGGGGGGGGGGGGTAACTCCTGTACACTCCGCGCAGCGCCGCGGGGACTCATTTGCCGCGGGGGTTATATTCCTGTCCGCGGCGCGTTTCCTTCGGAGAAGCTTCTTCACCAGCTACAGCACACCGGGCGCAACGGGACGCTGTCAACATGTCGAGCCGTCGAGCCCTGAGAGCTCTCTGCTGTGGGACCCGCGCGGCTGAGCTCGGGTCATGCTGTTACGGTCAGCGCTTGGCGGACCGCATCGGCATGAGCTCGTCTTGTCCTTGTCTGCGACACGCACCGTCCCTCTCACTCTGCTACGTGATATTCGCAGGCCCTGCCCGCCGACCGTCACGACTATGCTGAGGCTGCGGGCTGAGCTCGCGCAACACGGAGGCGACCAATCGGGGCAGTTGACCTAGCGGCTGCTCCCTCTGCAGCTCTGCACTGCTCTGCACCAGCGCCGTCCGGCACGGCCATGGCGCCGAGAACTGAAACAGGTGGGTCGGAAGTGAATGGAGCTGGAGGAGGGGGTCCACCCACCACTCTGGTCATCTCGTGTACACTACGTCCGAAAATGACTGACAATCACATCCGAAAGCATCCTCTTTACGTTGTTTTTCATGCTGTTTTGGCTTTTCCCTTATGAAAATATGCTCAAAATTACATGCATTTTCAAGGTTTTCCTAAAATTTTACCGAAAAATGTTGGTCATTACGGGTAATTGGTAATCATGCACTGGAAATCCAAAAGTACGAATGTCGCACACCTGCAGGTGACCGAATGTATGTCGCACACTTGCTGGTGAGCGAACGACTATTCGTACACTTGTAGGTGTGTGAATGACCATTCACACTCTTGTAGGTGTGTGAATGACTAACCGTACACTTGCGGGTGAGCAGACGGCCGTTCGCCCACTTGCTGAAACCCATGAAAAAGCCGGGCTTTCTGGGTTGCGAATGGATATTCGCTCACCTGCTAGTGTGCGAAGTCATTCACACACCTACAAGTGTGCGAATGGTTGTTCGCTCACCTGCAAATGTGTGACATTCGTACACTTGGATTTCCAGTCTGTGTGCGCTCCTGAAACGAGTGATGGACCCCTCGATGCGGCATTGCTTATTGCAGAAAGCCGAGAGTCGATATAAGGTCTCTTTCTCTCTCTTCCTGACGCCCGCTCTGAGCGGTTTTGTCCGGTTTTGTCCCTCATCAGTCGTCTGATTCAGCGTTCAAGAGGGGCTGTCCTATACCTACCGTATAGCTCCGTCCTTACACTGGAAAAACAAAGGCACTAAACAACACCTTTTCTGGGGCACTAAAGTCAAGGGCGCGGTTTAGTGCCTTTCCTGGGACACAAAAGTTTAGTGCCTTTCCAAAGGCACTAAACTTGTACGGAACTCATATGAAGCTAGCCACCTAAAGGTGTGAAAAGTCTCATTTAGTGCCTTTCCAAAGGCACTAAGATTTAGTGCCTCTCCAAAGGCACTAAGATTTAGTGCCTTTCCAAAGGCACTAAACTTTATTAGTGCCTTTTAAAGGTAGGTATTCGCACCTTTGTTTTTCCTGTGTTGTTGCACTCATGGGGCAGGTATAGGAAAGCCCCTTTTGAACGCGATCCTGATTCAGACGGCAGTGGGCGTGAGAACGACGCGCCATTTACTTTCACAGTGACTCTTATGGCGAGACCCGCCCGTCATGGCTCTCGTATTTGCACGACGCTCACGGCTCTCTTGTGCTTGTGCGGCAGGCGCTCGCGGCGCTCGCGGCGCTCGCGGGCTCTGGCTGTGGGTGGCGCTCGGGCTCGCGCTCTCGGGCTGCCTCGCCTCGCTGCCCGAGCTCGAGTGCCCCGAGGAGTGCGAGTGCCACTACTTCCGCATCAACTGGGTGACGGACTGCTCCGAGAGCAACCTCACCGACATCCCGAACGACAACATGAGTCTGAGTGTGTACATCCTCAACATGAACGGCAACAACGTGACGACCTGGCCGACGTTCCCCGCCGACATGAAGCTGCGCCGGCTGCAGATGGCCGACAACCGCGTGCAGCGCGTCACCAAGGAGATGTTCCAAGGCCTGGGCTACCTCATCGACGTGGATCTGTCGGGCAACAGCATCACCGCCGTGGACCCCGAGTCCTTCAAGTGAGTATAGGGGTGCGGGCCCTGCGGGGTGCGGGCCGACTGGGGCGGGGGTCCTCACGGGTGCGGTCTGCCTGCCTGCACAGGGACAGCCCCGGGCTGCTGACGGTCGAGCTGCAGAACAACCCTATCGGACTGGAGCCCGTGGACGGGCCCTTCCTGCACTCGCAGACCCTGCTCTACCTGGACCTGAGCGACTGCAACTTCACGCGGTTGTCGACGCAGTTCTTCTCCGGCATCAGCGCGCTGAACCGCCTCGACCTGTCGGGCAACCCGCTGGCTGAGCTGCGGCCCGCCGTCCTCGACCCGCTCGCCAGCCTGGAGCACCTCAAGCTCAACCGGTGCAACCTGACGTCGCTGTCGGAGCGCGCCTTCAGCAAGCAGGAGCACCTCAAGACCCTCGAGCTGGCCGGCAACCGGCTGACGGACGTGGACTGGACCGGCGTGCTGCAGCCGCTCGTGCGCCTCGAGCACCTGGACCTGCGCGCCTCCAGGGTCACCTACCTGCCCGAGGACGTGTTCGCCAACAACATCTGGATCCGAAGCCTGATCCTGGCCGAGAACGAGCTCCGCGACCTGGACGTGGCCACCACCCTGGGCCACAACCTGCGCCACCTCGACCACCTGGATCTGTCCAACTGCCACCTGCGCGGCCCGCTGTCCGAAGACGCGTTCGCGAACGCCACGCGCCTGCGCTCGCTGCTGCTGTCCGGGAACAGGCTGTCCGCCTCCGACCTGGCCGTGGCGCTGGCGCCGCTGTCCAAGCTGCAGCGCCTGTCCCTGCGCAACTGCTCGCTGCACCGCCTGCCCGACAACACCTTCCACCGCTTCAGCGAGCTGCAGGTGAGGGACCCGTGAGGGATACCTCACCTCGATAGTGGGTGTACACTCACTAAAAAGACAATTGACTAGAATTGCTTTGCTGACTATATAACTGACTAATATTGACTTTTTCTTCCAAAAGAAATGGCGAAAAACAACGAAATTTGGTCTGTTTTGTCGCCGGTGCGATCCACTGTGAGATTAGAGATTGAAAGAAGTGACTAAATTTTGACTAAAATCGATTTTTGTTCTCGTTCTTTACACTCCTCTAAATGAAAAGTCGAAGTGGAGAGTACGAGTACTGTGCTCAAAAATGACTTTTGTATCGTACATCTAAGAACTGACAGAATGTAGAGAAAAACCAATGATATCATGTTAAAGAGCAGAATCCAGTCGCTAGAACGTAAATGAAGTTTTTTTCAACTTACAATGTAAAATTGTGAGAAAATCAAAATGAAAGAAACTGGATTTGAGCATGTTTTGCGAAATTAACCCCCTTTCAACTCTTTATAACTGCAGAACAAGAACGTTCAGAAAGAGCTCAATATAACAAAACTGACAACCGGTTTTCAGTTAACAAAAAAGTTGGATGGTTTTTTATTACTCACAATGTGAAATTTAGAGAAATCTGACTCAAACGAAACACCCCCGCACGCCAAAGTCGAGGATATGTTCATTTTCCCGGGCCGACAAAATTGAACTGAAATGTTGAGTGCAGGCACAATTTATTTCATCATATAAAGAAGTAACAATGACCTGATTTTCATTTCGTGTAATTAGGCTGAAACTATGTTTTAATAGGAGATTTCTGCCTTTAAAAGGAGGGTTATCCTGAACAGAAAGCTGTACATCGGTTGTCAGTCTATGGTCGGCAAGAGGTATCAGTGTTGTACCAGGAGCTGGTTCGGAACACTTCTTGCGCGATTGTTGAAAGGCGGTAGTGGAGGCTTTCTATAGTCTACCTGAGCTAATACTCTGCGGTCGAGGTACAGACGGTACGACGGCATTCCCTGGCCCGGCCCGACCCTCGCCGAAAGCCATTCCCCGCTTGCGAGCGCCCGGTAGCTTACCTCTTAGGCTACATGGCCGGCCCCCAGCGGGACATGGGTGGCGCGCGGTTTTCCGCTCCTAACTCGCTTGCCTTCGAGTTTAGAATGGTAGTGTAAGCGGGACACTTTTAAGTAAATGACCTGATCTTCCAGTTACCGTAGAATTTTTGTTTGGACGATCCGATGACTTTCCACCGAGTTTTTGCGAAAAAATAAAACTTTACTTTTCCAAGGCATTTATATGCCTGTGACTGGTCAAGAACGAGTCTGTTCCCTTTCATTTCAATTCATTGATGTCTTTCCTTCTTGTTTTAAACTTGGTGTGACTAATACCTTTATTGTTGATCATGAGCACCTTTGTGTCGCAGAAGTATAAGAACAAGTCACACAATGGACGTAAGATGCTCAATAGTTTAAGGCTTTTTGTGACTTATTGACTGAATGACTGAAGTGACTAGATGTGACTAAATTGACTAAGAGTGACTAAAACGTGTCTAAAATGTAACTTTTTTTTTCGCCCCGTACCACTGTTTTTCACTATGTCTATAGATATCCAACAGCCCGATGTTTGTCTCCCTTTTCCAGGAGCTGGACCTCTCCAACAACCCCCTGCAGGACGCCTTCACGTCCCTGCTGTCGCCTCTCGAGTCCCTGGAGCGCCTGGATATGGGCTACTCCAACCTCGGCTACATATCGCGCACCACCTTCTCCAAGATGACATCTCTCAAGACACTCGTGCTGTCCGGCAACCCGCTCAACACCCTCGAGTCAGGCCTGTTCCAGAACCTGACCCACCTGGAGACGCTCGAACTCAACAACTGCGGGCTCGTGCGCGCCATCAACCCCGTCGTCTTCGACAACGCCACCTACAGTGACCTCCGCGAGCTGCGGCTGGCCGGCAACCCGCTCAAGGTGCGTGTAACTGGATCGCCGGAGGGAAGATCTGGCGAGATTATCGATCCTCTCGAATTTTATGAAGTTCAAGTAATGCACTGAGAAGAATTTTTAGTTGCAGCGATCAAACTGTAGTTCGATCCGTTGAAGTGGTCATAGGAATCGAACTATTAGTTCTGGAGATGGAACTTTCGGTTATAGTACCTAAATTTTTCGATGCCCATAACTACTCAGACGGATCGAACAACTTTTTGATGGTGGGCTTTCAAGATTTGAAGACTGCAATCAAAAATAATTTTGTCAGTGTACTGTGCTATATTAGTTACAGAGACATTAAGACCGGGTATGCACTAAAAAAAAATGACTTCGTGTATAAAAGAAAAAAGTTTCTTGGTATTTCTAAGAAAAATATTCTTGATCCAAGGTTTTAATCTTGTATAAAAATGATAGTCCCAAATCCAGATTTTTTTCTCAATGAAACAATATCTATTTTTTCTGAATTGAAAAAAAAAATCTGCTTATTGTATGACAGTACAAGCAGGCTGATACATTCGTGTCATCTGCTAAAAAGGAAAGAAAATGTTGGGTGTGATTTTTCTGTGACACTCTCTCGCGCTGGTTTTCTGTAGGTGACGGCCGACTCGGGCCCGCTGCTGCCCAGCCAGCTGTGTAAGGTGCGCGTGCTGGACCTCAGCAACTGCAACCTGACGGTGCTGCCGGCGGACGCCTTCAACACGACGCAGAACATCACCCGCCTCCTGCTGGGCGGCAACCGTATCACCTCCGCGGTGGCGAGCGACCGCGGGCTGCCCTTCCTCGAGCACCTGCCCAACGTGGAGGTGATTGACCTCACGTACAACAACCTCAGCCGGCTGTCGCCGGCCGTCTTCAGGTGGGCATTCAAACGGGCGGCACTTCCGACAAGGGGAGAGCGTGGAAATTTATGATGTCTGCAAGTAAAGTTGCCGAAAATAAGCGACGGCCTCTCATTCCGTGTGCACAGAAAGAACCACCAGCTGACGTCGCTCAAGCTGGTGGGCAACCCCTGGCAGTGCGACTGCTCCATAGCCGAGCTGTGGGAGTGGGCGCTCAACTGGCGCGGTGACCTCGGGCTGCTGGTGGGCTCCACCATCACCCCCGAGGACACGGTGGCGGGCGCGGCCAAGCGCCGGCGGACGCTCGTCTGCTCCTTCCACCCCAAGACCAGCCCGCTGTCCGAGTTCGCCCGGTCGTGGAAGCGTGGCCGCGAGTTCACGCACACCGTCAACCGCACGTGGGCCAAGTAAGTCCCTCCCGCGCGCGCGCGCCCGGAGCTCGAGCTCCCAGACGCCCTCATGATAGCCCGGTGCGATAACTAGATGCGAAATCCTATCACTGTAAATTCCTTACAAAGAGCAGTCTTCATATTACGAAGAACTCGGTTTTGTAGCATACAAAGGATTTGGAACCGCCATATTACAAACTATTTTTCTTCATAATACGAACACGAAGCGATTTGTAATACAAACAAGGTTTCATATTACAAACCGAAAAGTCTTCGTAATACAAAGAATTTGTTCGTATTACAAAGATTTCAAATCCTTTGTTACGTTACGAAGAGAGGTTCTTCGTAAGAGACTCAGAGTGATCCATGCTTCTGTCTGACACGCGGCCGTCGTGCTGTCTGTGCCGCAGGTACGTGCGCGAGTCGGGCTGTGAGCCCAGCAAGACCCTGGTGTCGGCGCGCTTCGCCCGCGACGTCGCCGCCGTGGACGTGGACGACGTCGCCCTGGACTCGGCTCCGCTCGTGGAGGAGGCGGAGGCCGGCCTCGACGAGGAGAGCCCGTCGCCTGGAGGGAGGCGGAGGGCGCGGGCTGCCCCCGACGTGCCCGTGCTGCCCGTGCCCGCAGGGGTGCGGCCCGCGCCGGCGCGCACCCCAGGCGCCTCCGTCGGCACCGTGGCCGCCGTCGGCGTGCTCACGCTCATCGCCTTCATCGTGGCGGCAGCCGCCATCGCCTCGGTGGCGTCCAGGGCCGTCGCCAGGCAGAAGCAGGAGGCCTCGGTCTCGGTCGGGCATGCGTCGCCCCTGGGGCTGACGGTCTCCGCCGACGGCCACGGCCTGGAGGTGGGTGGGGTCGGGGGCGGTCTCGAGAAGATGAAGCACCTGTGACGGCGAGAGCAGCGAGAAGCCCACGTGATATATCAACAGGCAGTGCATTTTGTAGTGACCACGAGTACCGGCGGATCTGCTACAAGCCATCATGGGCACGTATCTTATAATAGACAAATCAAATACATGTTTCTTGGTAGTGTGAGTTGAGGAAGTCCATAAAACTTGGTTTTAAATTTGACTTTCATTGCAACTAAAAATCCAGGTTTTATGTTTTGCTTCAACTGTTATTGTGCTGTAATCTGTCTGAGTCTGAGAGCAGAAAACACTGACAGATATCATGATACTTCAGCTCATAGTTCCTTAGTTATTTTTCTTAATAAGTAAAAACGGTAGATAATTTATTTTGCTATGTGTTGGATGCCTTGTTTTTTGTAGCACCCTAGCCCATCTGCGATTCCAGTCCAAATAAAATTAGTGTGATAGTATATGACCTCTTACTTGTATTCTGTTTTTTATGTACCATATGTATTAGATTTGAGGACTGTTCTGTACTGGACCAATTGGAATTGAGTTTTGAGTGCCTACGATTGTTTTTAACTGCATCTCATTCAAGCTAGGTCAATGAAATATATATATATTTGTTAAAGATAAATAAGTGCAATTGTTACTACTAGCATCGAGTAATTGATAATTGATCTGAGGATATCACCACTTTGTGAAAAATGTGATGACCTTAATATGTTATGATCTAGATTTTAAGGTTTTATGTAGATGTAATTCTTAGAATTGAAAGGACTAGAAATGTGATCAAAACGTTTCCAATAGGGCTGTGTGCAAAATCTTAGATCTTATCATTCTTTTCTCTTAATGGTAGTAAGTTTATAAGTTTCCATATTCTCATTGAACCTATACATACATTATTTTTGAATATTCTCAGCAGAGAGACAGTGTAGCTGTTGAACTCCAATAATAAAATAAAAATACACTAAAAGGAGAGGAAAAAAAAAAAAGAAAAAAAGAAAAAAAATAGTTGCATCTTTCAGTTTACCCTCCAACCGCTCCAACCTTGGCGAGCCACCACGAAGGCACTACATTACCAGAAATTGCACGTCCTGTGCTGGTTCTGTACTCTGGGCACAGATGCAGGATGTGGTGCGGGGGGCTAGGGGGGCGAGGGGCAGCCAAGCTGAGCAAGCTGGCTGGCCGGCTGGCCAGGCCTGGCCTGGCCTACCACACGCTTAGGAACGTTCCCGCGGAAACAAAACAACGGTCTTCACATCCTTATCCTGCCCAGTGCCCAGGCCGACACAAACCACTGCAGACCACGGTCTGAATCAGACCGAGACAAGACCGAGAGGACTAGCACTGGATTATACCGATACCCGTTGCTCTTCAATTATGTTTGTAAAATGTGACCTTTTGCCTCGATATTATTTCGCATCACGCTATATGCGTATCTTATGACTGTCACAGAAGCTGTCATAACTCGCAATGGACACCTTAACCTTGTGATATCCATATGATTTGTTTTTTATTTTGTGTGACACATGATGATTTTTATGTTTTAAACTTTTATATCTAGGTAAAATCGCTCTGCTCAAATCACTTGAAGAATATCGTATGAATGGGTGCAATTCCTTAAGTAATAACAAATTAATAATCCAACTATTTTGAATTCCCTTTTTGGTTTTTAAGTGAAAACATTTGTGAATTTTAAATAAAACACGTTGATCTAACAGAAAATTTCTTAATGTTTCTCAGGTTAAAGTCATTGTACAATGTCGACTTTAAGGACAGATACATCTAACGCTGATGGTGGACTTCGGCGGTCACATCGTCTCAATTCTGGTCCACCGGTAAATACTTGTAATGAAAAAAGGCACTGTTTTGCTTACACTAGTTCCTTTTGCTCTTGCATGTGCACTAAGGGTAGCGATTGATTGACATTTATTATTTTTCGTTATCTTCGCTTATTTAGGTTTAAATAATGATAATATATTTCTAAATTTACCTTTGGTATTTTTAACTATCCTATGTGCCCAATTTGATATTAGTCATGTTGTTTATTTGTAAACTTGAAGAATTTTACTCTATCATGATGCTAAAATTTCCGAACTGTTTCTCAACTGACAGTGTAAGATATTTGGCTGGTTGTTTTATTTTTTTTCTGTTAGCAGAAAAAAGTAGTTAAAGTTGTGAAAGTTTTGAGCTGTGCCATCTGATAAGTCATTATCTCAAGCAACTGTTTTGTGCTTCATGTCCTTCAGCTGTACTTTCTTTTTGTTTTCATTTTTGTATTTTTAGTTTTTTTTTGTTTGTTTATTTTGTTCCTCTTAGGCTAAACAGCCTTCCAAAGTATCTCCAGCATTGTTGGCAGCCAAGAAGAAAGCAAAGCAACGTAACATGACCAAGAAACCAAATGATATTATTAGAGACATCTATCAGAATGTAAGTGTACTGCTCTTTGAGGGAGTGTATCTGTGCTAGTCGTGTTTGGTCGAGAAACTGTTATCTTTCTGTTTGGATATGTTGGGCAAACTTGAGATTGTGTGAAGGTACTGAGGGTAACCATCTTCACTTCTGCGTGTTGTTGATAGCTTCTCTTGACTTCAGGAAAGCTGCTTGCTCCATACTTTTCTTATTCTTATTCCTTAAAGTACTGTAATTAAATTTGATGAGTTGGTATTTTTATTTTTTACATATTCATTATGTGAACTTATTTTCTTAATTTCTTTACCCTCTGTTTTAGGCTGAATATTTTTGTTTTTCACAAACCTAGCCAGATTGCAAAGGTGTAGGGGGTTAAGTCTTTCTGGTCTAGTGCTATGGTTGAGAATCTTGCCTTTGTTTGAGCTGCATGCTATAGGACATTTTACAGTGTACTGACTCTTATGTCAAATGAGAATGAGATTTTCCTTTGGTTTATTTACCTATCCTCTTATGTTTCAGGCAATGGATGCAAAGTCTGAGTTTCACAAAGCCACTGGGCTGGTTTATGATAGACGCATGGCTGAACATCGTTGTCTGTGGGACTCTACTTACCCTGAGTGTCCTGAGCGATTAACTAGAGTTCTTGAGAGGTAATCGAAGTTGCTGATACTGCCATTTATGTAAGAATTTTTCCAATAATATCATGGTGTCTTTTTTAAAACTGCTTTCTGTGATAGATGCGAGGAACTGGGACTTGTTCAGTGCTGCAAAGAAATTTCACCTCGAGAGGCTACAGAAAGAGAACTTCTCACAAAACACACACCTGAGCAAATTGAAATTCTAAAGGCTACTGAAAATGTTACAGACGAAGATTATCTTGAAAAGCTTTCCTCAAAATATGATGCAGTATACATTCATCCGGTATCTATTTTATTACATCCTTATCTTTTCAAAAAATGTTATAAATAAAAATTTCATTAACCTCCAAACCTCTCTTTTGATAGAGCACATATCGATTATCTTTGCTTGCTGCTGGCAGTACAATTGAGTTGGTCCATAGCATCTGTAAAGGTACTGTTCAAAATGGAATGGCCATTATAAGGTAATATCAGTATTAATTAGAATTATTTTTAAAAGTGCTCTGAATTTTTATCATAAATATTAATATTTTTGTTTCTGGTCTTAATGTCAAAGACCCCCAGGTCATCATGCTATGAAAAGTGAATATTGTGGTTACTGCTTTTTTAACAATGTGGCCCTTGCGGCAAACCATGCTCTTGAAAATTTGGGTCTGTCACGTATTTTGATAATTGATTGGGATGTTCACCATGGACAGGCTACACAGCAAATGTTTTATGATGATCCAAGGTAAAAGCAACTGTTTTTTTTTTGTTACTCTTTACATTTCATCTTAAGAAATCTGATGACATTTTGTTCTTTCCACAGGGTGGTTTACTTCTCGATCCATCGATATGAACATGGGACATTTTGGCCAAACCTTCGTGAAAGTGATTTTGACTATGTTGGGAAAAGTATGGGTACTGGGTATAACTTTAACATTCCACTAAATGCCACAGGGATGGCAGATAGGGACTATCTTGCTGTTTTTCAGCAAGTCCTGCTTCCTATGGCATGCGAGGTATGCTTTTCTTAGTTGTACTTTTATCACTGAACTACCATTATCTTATCGGAATAAAAAGTCAAGCTATGTATGAGAGTTCGTTTGTGTATTTGTGCGTGCATCTGACCTTATTAACCATGAAAGGATGCAGCATTCTTTTTGTAGTTTTTATCTTGAATCAGGCTAGAATTTGTTTTAGTGAGCAAGAACCATCAATGCAACACACTAAATACTGTCTTCTTCTCTTAGTTCCAGCCAGAGCTTATTATTGTATCCGCAGGATATGATGCTGCCATTGGATGTCCAGAGGTATAACTCACAGATGTCCACTGCCACATTTGATTTAAAACCATTTTAAAACTCCTAGTCTGCAAATGAGAATTTAAAAGCTTAATTGGGATAGAAAAATTCTATAGTTTTTGTAAAACAAGTGTTCACTTGCTTATAATGGTTTTAGCTCATATTTGGTTGGTGGGCAGAATCTCTCTGCTTTCTCCTTATACCTTTCCCTTTTTCTCTGTGCCTAGTACTGTCCCGAGCTGATAATTGTGTCATGTGGGTTTGATTCAGCCCTGGGTGATGAAAAGGTACTCAACTGGGTATCATTAAAGTAAACAAATCTTGGATATAATTTTTTTTTTTTTTTTTTTTTAAAGAAAATAATTAATATTTTCCCCCTAATTTGTGATTACATTTCAAACAATATTTGTATCATGAGAGTGTTGAGATCTTTTTATTTATCTATCTTTACAGGGAGAAATGGAGGTTACACCAGCCTGCTATGCCCATCTTATCAACAGCCTCTCAGCCCTTGCCAATGGAAAGTTGGCTGTTGTGATGGAGGTGAGTATAGTGTAAAACAGAAACATTTATACTGCTTGTGCAGTTATTAACTATACCGAAAGGATGAAGGAGGTTGGAAAAGATTCCCATCACAGATATCTATGTTTTGGTAATATTAGTAAAGAAAAATCAATCAGAACACTCTTTGGACCTTCCTTTGTTGCATCTCACAGTCTTTGGTCTTTTTCAGGGCGGATACTGTCTTCGTTCTCTTGCTGAGGGTGCAGCCTTAACGTTGCGAGCGTTGCTAGGACACCCCACACCCTCCCTACCTGCAATGGCACCCCCCTCTGATGTGTAATATTCTTTTTCTTTTACCCTCTTTATTATAGGTAATGAATATGTACTGAAGTCTGTTCTATTGTATGAATTCTCTTTCCTGCAGAATTAGAAACACTATCCTTGATGTGATTTACTCGCATCGACCCTATTGGAAGTGCTTTCAATTACAAGGCACCTGGTCTCTTTCTGAACAAGAAAACAGGGATCCACTTGTGTCTCTTCCTGCAAGACATATACCAAGAGCAATCTTTCTGGGACCAACAGGACCTCCTCCTACCTCGTACGAAACAAGAAATTGCTATCCAGTGCAAAGTTCTGTTTTCCTTATGTCTGTTGCATCAAAATTGAATAGTCTTATTTCAAGTATGTCTCAGTTCTGGATATTACTTCTTTTTACTGTGTTTTCAGTTCATGTATGTGTTCTGAACCAGAAGTGCTCTTATTTCCAGGTACGAAGTTGAATAACCCATCCCATAAACTTTCCATAGTGTATGATGCTCGAATGCTGAAACATTTTAACAGGGGTGAAATGTCTCACCCAGAAAGACCTGAAAGAGTTTCTAGTATCTACTCTATGCTTGAAGACTTTGAGGTGCTGCAGAGATGTAATGTTTTACCTTCTCGGGTGGCCACCGAAGAAGAACTATTATTGGTGCACACAAAAGAGCATGTATCTTCCATGCAGTCTTTGGCCACTAAATCTCAGGATGAACTTGATAAGCAGCAAAAATCCCTGCGCTCTGTTTATCTTCATAACAGCTCCTATGAAAGTGCATCTGTGGCAGCTGGGTGTGTCCTGCAGGTAAAATTCTGACTTAATTGGTCTTTTTTATAAATCTTCTTGTTGCACCAACCAATATCTGTTTTAGGTCGTTGATGCTGTACTGAGTGGAGAGAGTGCCTCTGGAGTGGCTATAGTTCGTCCTCCTGGTCATCATGCTGAGTCTGACAATGCATGTGGCTTCTGTGTGTTCAATAATGTATCTCTTGCTGCTAAATATGCTTTAGAGAAGCATAGCTTGTCAAGGTTAGAGATCACGAACTTAATCACTCAATGCTGAAGATGTATTTCTTAGCAGTCTGTCATGTCTGCATTTCTTTTATTTGTTGCAGTAACTTTATTTTTTTTATGATCTATTTTTTTTTCAGGATTCTTCTCTTAGATTGGGATGTGCATCATGGAAATGGAACTCAACATATTTTTGAATCAGACCCACGAGTTTTATACATTTCCCTTCATCGCTATGATAATGGAAATTTTTTCCCAGGATCCCTAGATGCTGGTCCTGATAAAGTTGGTATTGGTAAAGGTGAAGGCTTCAATGTAAACATACCTTGGAACAAGAAGGGAATGAGCGATGGTGATTACATCGCAGCATTTCAACAAGTCGTTCTTCCCATTGCTTACCAGTTTAATCCTGAACTGGTTCTTGTTTCTGCTGGATTTGATGCAGCTGTAGGGGATCCGCTTGGAGGTAATTTTTTCCCACTTTTCATTACTTGTAAGTTTTGATAAAGAAACTTTCAGAAAGCTGTTTTTCTCAGGATGCAAGGTTTCTCCTGAGTGCTATGGCCATCTGACCCACTGGCTTCATGGATTAGCAGGGGGACGTACAATCCTCTGTCTAGAAGGTGGCTACAATCTTAATTCTATTTCATACGCTATGACAATGTGCTCCAAAGCCCTTCTAGGGGATCCTCTTCCTATGTTGGAGAGAGGCTCAGTTGCCAGTACAAGTGGTATTCAAACAATTCAAACTGTTTGGACAACACAAGAGAAATATTGGCCTTGTCTTCGATTTCAAGTGAGTGTTGATTTATTATGATCTATCTAGACATCTGATGATGCTTAGCATGCATTTCTGTTGCTTTGTTTTAGGTGGCACTTCCAGTTGAGGATGATATTCTCTCATCACAAGAAAGCACTGAGGATCTCACCAGGATGCTGGCTAAAGTCGAATTGACTGAGAGAGAAATCTTCATGAACCATCCCAAGGATGGAGAAACATCTAGAACAATTCAGGCCCCATTAGAATATGGAGATGTCACCAATTATGCCCGAAGTATTGCACCTGATAAATCCCAGGCAAGTTCGTCATCAGGAGCAGGTCCTAGTTCTGCAGGAAGTGGAGAGGGATCTTCTATCGGGTCTGAAAGAGGTAGAGACGGCAGTCGTCCAACTTTGGTTGATTATCTATCTGAAAATATGCAGGTAAAACCTTTTCAGTTCTATCACATATTTCATTGCCAATACATTATTTTATATAGTAAATTCTTTTTTTTCCACTAGATGCTGGTGGAAGAAAGAATGTTTGCAGTAGTTCCACTCTCAGACTGTCCTCATTTGCCAAGTGTTGAGCCGGTACCTGAGCAAGGTATTGACACAAATGCAGCATGTGAGGAGTGTGGAAATACCGAAGAGAATTGGACATGTCTGGTGTGTTACAAGGTAAAAATTCAATTCTTTGTGTTCTTTTCCAGCACATGTATTACATCCCTTACAATTTATATCATTGTGCAGGTTCTTTGTGGGCGTTACGTCAATGAGCACATGTCTCAACATGGCCGTGGTGTTGGGCATCCTTTGACGTTGAGCTTTTCAGATTTGTCAGTTTGGTGTTATGAATGTGAGGCCTACATTGACAATCAAGTATGTATTGCTGTTCCACAAATTCATTGTATTTTTCATCATGGCTAATTGTTACTCTCACTAAAAGACAAATTTTCTTGCTTTGTAGGTTTTGTATGCAGCTAAAAATGCAGCTCACCAAAGCAAATTTGGTGAAGAACTTCCATGGAGCTACGGAGAAAGATGATTAAGACTTGCTTGAGTAATGCAGAAGAGTATAGCTTCAGAGCATAACTAATGTCATCATTTCTTAAGATAGGTTATCTGGCAAGATTTATTCAAATAAATAACCAGGTAGTACACAATAATGTCCCTTCTGACTGACAGTAAGCAACAAACTCTCAGTTGTATCTTTTCAGTTATTCTATCTTATTGAAAGGTGGCTCATTGGCTTGTGTACTTGTATCATCAGAAATTGATTTTACAATGTGTGGAGACCTACCTAACTCACTTCTGAATGCTAACACAAAGTCATTAATTATATTATTAAGCATAGCTAGTAAAACAGTGCAGGTAGTGACTGATTAATGTAGTCTACAGAAATCTACTAAATCAAATAATTCTCAAAATTTGTTTTATGTCTGTGTATGTTTAAGGTAAACATACTTTTCTCTTCCTAAGTTATTTAATTTTTCTCTTGTTTCTATAATTTGACATATTTTTAGATTTAATAAATTAATTATTATTTTACCTTATGTGCACAGCGTTTACTGTTAGTATGCACTTAAGTCATCTTCGTATTCATTTTTCCCTTTTGTTTCTAAGTCAACTATAGCAGTGTAATCAAAACTGGAACAGTGTTTACTTGGGTGCCTTGCATTTCAATTCCTTTGTAATTGTAATTGTTTTGTATGTCTTTGCTTTTAAAAATCAATTTAGTTTCAAAATTGTAACAAGACTTCCATTATATGTATTAATATGACATTGTATGTAAAGCATATAATGACTGTGATACTAAAACTCATCCAGACCAAAAAAAAAAATAATAGTTATAATAATACTGAAAATTCATATTTTTGTAGGATCAAATCTTCATTGTATCATGATTGTACCATATCATAAAATTAATCAAATAATTAAAAAAAAAATCATACCAGCGTCAAGAAGGTAGTCTTGCGTCGATATTATCCTGTCACATATTTAAACTTGTCAAAACTGTCTAGATTTTTTCCAGAACAGTTGTCAGGGTACAGAACAATCAAATGGCTCCATGTTTCCCAAACAAAATGCAAACAAGTCTTATCCTGCCCACTCATCTAACTTACCCATTACTTCAATAAAGAGCAGTTAATTTTGTTTGATGAATGTGAAAAATACGTAGTAGCCGTAGGCTGGCCTTAACATTTCCAATAAATACCATGAGTCTCCAAGTGGATATCGTGAATAATCATTGGT